>PVKZ01001718.1:0-159266 GCA_004027375.1 Macroglossus sobrinus
AAGGCAGAAGTTTCTGCTGACACATGTGTTTGCTGCCTAGGAATCTGAGTAGCCTAGTTTTTCAAAGGTAATGGCCACGAGTCTTAATTTTTTTTCTTTACCCACTGAGTTGGGATAGACTGATGTAGGGTCAATTGGTTTGGAATCAGGTGAATGGATTATGTGTTTTCAATGGCATTCCAGCCCCATCACATATATAGACGAATCTGCTCATAGTCGCATTTATGTTCTAGCACATCTCCATAGCCTGCTGGAGCTGGCTCCACTGGGCATCTCTTTCCCAGCTTCCTCCAGGATGGAGCTCTGGCTTCTCCTCCCCCAGGAAGCCTCCCATGGTACCCTCGCCACAAAGGCCGGCAGGGTGGCCCTTCTCCTACTGCTGTGTGATTCTCCAGTCCTATCAGACAGCTCCTGGAAGCAGGCCTGGTAGGCCGTGATCCTCTCATGAAAACGTATTTAAAAATATAAAATGAATCTACAAATCTCTTTCCTCTATGGCTCTTAATGAGTCTGCAAAGGCCACATTTCAAGTTCAGGTTTCCCGGTTCATTCTGTGTGGTCGCATGTTCGGTTTTCCCAGGGCTAACATGCAATTTGACAGTTCGTGGACCATGGACCCTTAATTAGCATGTAGATCAATCGGCACCTCTTGCTACCACCAAGAGAACCTGTGCATGCTTCTTTCACCCTGCACATCTAAGGGAAAGGCTCCATGCGTGACCCAGATAAGCTGCTTTGGAAAGGCTGCTGACTTGTATGACAATCATAGCGACGATGTACACATGCACTCTTTTGCGATATTTACAGTGCTTTCACGTACCGCAAAGGGAGGGTGGATGTGGTGTGGTGCATAAAACTCTAAAGCAAAGGGGCTTGGTGTGTGGGTACCTGGCTGCAAATTGGCTCGAGTACAAACAGGTACACTGGGCAAGTCACCCATCATGAACCTCAGTCTTCTCACTTGTAAAGAGGGTACAATAAAACTCACCCTGCCTATCTTGTAGGTTTATTACTAGGCTTCCATGAGACACTTCCTAACCTTTTACACTTTATAGAAAAGGATACCTTTTGTTTAGCACCCTGGGGTAGAGGCAAAGGCTGTGAGGCTAGAGGTGACCACTGTCCCCTGCCTCACTTCCCCAGGGGCTGAGATGATCAATTAATACCCACATATCTGTATATTGATTGGAAAGCTCTGCTATACGAAAATAGTTAAAACAAACGTTAGCTGATATATACAGATGCCCACATTCATATCCTTTCTCCTATCACATACCTATAACGTCCCAGTGGGGTGTGGGGAGTCCACTTCAGATGTGTAAAGGGCCGGAACCTAGGCTCATGGCCACCAGGAGGCAGACTCCGGACGAGACCCCAAGCTCGTGTCCCCTCAGATGCAGTTTGTCTCAACCCCGTGCTTTCGGTCATACCTTATCCTCAATAATTAGTTATTCTGGAAAAAACTTACTGGACTAATTGCCAAGGTGATAATTTAGAGAAATGAAACATTTTGTCGACTTATAGCCAGATCATTCAAAGCAGTAAGGAGGTTGGCAAAACTTATATCAGTTTTATACTCGGCCCTGTCTGTGTCCATGTCCATATCTATATTGAAATCTCTATGTCCTCTTTCCTGGAAGTAAGAAGCATGAAACCTCTTATGGACTTTCCATATGTGTCATTGGGTCGTACCAAGGTCATGGCGTTCTTGGGAAAGACAACTACTCAATGTGTCTCAGGCGCTTAAAGAGTTCTGGGCAGACTCTAAGGTAGGCATCCTACAAGTGTTAATTATTATTATTCAAAACAAACCTTACTGATCAATCGTAGGGTCAAAAAATAACGACTGCTCTGAAGAGTTCTGTCAGAGCTAAAGAAGTATCGATAGACCCTAGTACTCAGATAATGGCCGCTGGTGGCACCTGGGAGCTTTCAGAAACTCAGAGCCTCACATCGACCACGTTACAATATGCACTTTTCACGCGATCCCCAGGTGCCTTTAGAGCACATGCAAGTTTGAGAAGTCCTGCATTAGAGGACTTGGAGGCTTATGTGGAGACCCTCGGTTTGGATTACTTGTATGTTTGGTAGAAAGGATGCAAAGGCAGTACTAACTCAGAAAATCTGCTCTATCTTATTGATGTATTCAGCCCTGATCTGGACCACAGGATGTAGGTGTGGGGTGGGGACAGTGACCACATGCTCCTCTCCAGCAGAAGGCAATCCCATCTGAATCAGAGGAAATGCTCTCTGCAACGGGCCGTGAGAACATGTCAGCACGGACGCATCATGACCCTTGTGGAATAACTCTGGGATCCTGTGACTGTTCTGGCATATTTCAGGGGGAGGGATGAACACAAACACAACATTCTAAAAGGGAGGTGATGTTATTATAAAATCTGCAGTTTACAGAGGAAAACTGCAGTTTTACATCAGGAGTAAATACAGGGAAAGGAAGAGGGCACTTACGTTCACCCAGGGATGCTCGAGGACCTGCACAGCTGAAAATCGCTGATCAACATTGACCAACAGCATCATGGTGATGAGCTCCTATGAAAGAGAATGTTCAATTCCATTTGACTAACTTTTAAGGTCAAAACCTGGGCGTTTTCAAATGCAGAAGTGCTCTTCTAGTTTGGAACAGCTCTAAATCTTAAATATATCAATTCAACCTCCTCAACCTTTAAAAGTTAAAGGACAGAAATAGACAAATAAAAAGAAGTTAAAGGAAAGGTGAATATTTAGAACTACAATCATATAGCTTGTAGTTGATAGAAAAAACAAACTGAAATTAATATTAAAATCGATTTTATAACGAAGATTTTTAGTAAAAAATATACAAGTTAAAGAATTAAAATTCCTTTCTTTGCCTAGGATTTTACACTTTAAAGACAGATTTCTAAATTAATTTAATATAGAAATCACATTTCAAAAACACTTTAACTAAATTTTCACTTTGGCCGCTGAAAGAAAAAAATGTGTTTTTTCCCCCTCCTAATTGCAAGATGGCACATTTAAGTTTCAAAGAAAGAAATAAGAAAAGACAGAATTGCAAACGCTGGTTGGTAAAACAGAAACTATTCTTTAGTAGCCAAAGAATTCCAAGAAAATCTGTTAAAATCGCTTCAAAAATTTCCAAGTTATTAATTACAAATAAACTAGAACAATTATGCTTCCATTTTCAATAATTAACTAATTATTTCATTCATTCACTCATTCATTTATTTAGTCATTGAATATATATTAAGCACTACTTATGTACTGGTCACTATGTAGGCACTAATGATACAGCAACGAACAAAATGAACTGATAGTCTTAGTCTTGATGAAATTTGCATTCTAGTCAGGAGAGTCAGAAAATAAACTATGTAAATAAAATGTATCCACCTATCCATATCTATCTAGATAGGCAGGCAGATATAGAAAGGTAGTTAGATGTATACCAGATGGACATAAGGGTTAAGTGCTCTGGAGAATAAAGCAGACAAGGAAGATGAGCCAGGTAGGGTTAAGAGCTATAACTGGAAAGCTCACTGAGAAGATAAAATCAAGTCAAGATTTAAAAGAGGTGAAGCAATAAGCTATGCAGAAATCTAAGGTAGGCTGGAGCCTGGCATGGCTAGGGCAAGAGGCTACAGCAATATAAATGGAGTGGCAACAGAAAGAGTGTAAGCCAGGTAAGCAGGAGCACTCGATAAGTTGGGATGGCTATGAACAGATGACTTGATGACTGTGAACTCTTTAAAAAAAAGAAACTAGCAATTATGACTAAAATGTGCACAAAATCATATTTACAACATTTTAGTCTTTGCACACAGTGAGTCAGAATCAATAATTCCATGAAGACACAGACTATAAGGAAGAAAAATGTATTAGAAACCTACCTTTGCAGAATCAGAAACATTATCCCAGTATGGAGAAGGAAAATCCACTTGCCCCATCAAAATCTGATCAAAAAGCACCTCCTGGTCATCACCACTTCTGTTCAGATGAATGACAACAATAAGGAAAAAAAACAGGACTGAGATGTTAATTCAGGGTATGTCACTTCATTCCTATTCCTTGGAGCCCTTCCTCTCCCCATAAATGTATGAAATGTGTGCTTTTAAGCAATTCGAAATGCCTGTATGGAACAGTTCTGGTAAATTAAGAAAGAATGAGTTTTTAAATTACATGAAGATGTGTGGAAGGCATGTAAATCAGCACGTACAACATGCAAAAACAGCAGGCGTTATAAGTGAGTTTCTTATTATGGTCTATTTCTGCTGCAGCCTCCTTTGTGCAAGAAGGACAACTAGATCATTCGGAAAATAGAAAAATGCTTTGTAGGTGCTAAGTAAAGGATTGCTGCCCATACCCACGGAACGGAGGGAAACCACACAGCAGGATGTAAGTGATTACACCAGCTGCCCAGATGTCCACCTTGAGGCCATATCTGAAAAAGTAAGTGACATCAGAGTTAGCAAAGTCAGGCCGGGACAAATTGTGAGGCATGGCAAAATAGATGGTTCTTCTATTCTAAACCGAAAACCAAACCAGACAAAACAAAAAACGCAGTAACCCTAAACTAACACCCATTGGCCAAACAGATTTTAAGGAAAGAATAATTTAAAAAGAGACTATCTAAGGCACGTGCATAAAAATCAACGTAATGCATGGCTAGGCTCATACCCAAATATAAGTAAATGAAGGCTTTCAGCAAAAAGGTTTATTATGGTCATATTGATTTTAAGATAGAGAAAGACTCTTGAGACTATTTAACTCCCTCATTTTAGAAATAATAATACATATAAGACATTTTTCAATTTATAAAGCACTGACATACATTATCTTATTTTGTTTTCCCAACAACTCCGTAAGTCTTACAGGATAGTATTATTTCCTATTTTATACAAGAGGAAACTGAGGTTCAGAGGGGTTAACAATTTTGCTCAAGATAATAGTCGGGTCTATGGCCATGCCACCCTAACCGTGCCCAATATTGTCTGATCTTGAAAGCATAGCAGGGTTGGACCTGGTTAGCACTTGGATGAGAGACCACCTAGGAAGATCAGGTGCTGTAGGCATTAAAAAAAAAAAAAAGACAATGGCCAAATTCAGCTCCAGCCAAGGTCTTCAGGAGCCCAACCAAATCCTCCTTCTACCCCATACCCTCCCTTGCAGGCCTCAGAATTCTCACGGTAGAAAAAGAAGTGATACCTAAAGCGGCACCCTCTCACAGAGGTCAGGCATGGCTACAGATGCTCAAATCCGACAAATGGAAAAGTCCTT
This sequence comes from Macroglossus sobrinus, assembly GCA_004027375.1. Taxonomy (NCBI): domain Eukaryota; kingdom Metazoa; phylum Chordata; class Mammalia; order Chiroptera; family Pteropodidae; genus Macroglossus; species Macroglossus sobrinus. Next base: position 5,272 of record PVKZ01001718.1, read on the forward strand.
ATTACCTCACATCTAACCTCGGGGACTTCCCTGTTGGGATTCCTGTCTCATCTATTTGGTATTTCTGCCTTTCTGGTCTATAGGACAAGCAGAAAAACTACCTCCAACTGGTTAATGGGTGTACCTCAGGCAATCAGCTGTGGTTTGCTGCTGCTGCCCAAATCCCTCTCTAACCCTTCTGTTTAGGGCGAGTGCTTCAGATCTCCCTATGATTCTTGGTAAGAATCAGGCTCTTTATGGAAAAGCCTTTTACTCACACAGACCTGAGTTCAAATTCTGACTCACTTATATGATATTCAATCATCAGAATCTGAATTTATTCATATGTAGAATGGAAATCATATCATCTACTGGAAGAGTAAGAATTAAATGAAGGTGCTTAGAGCCTGGTCTGTAGTAGGCCCTTAGTAAGTATTAAGCCAACCTATCTTTTCCCCTCATTCTAGAGATTTTCATTCATCTTACTCTGCCACACACAGAAACCAGGAACTTCCCAGTAGCCCTTGGATGACTAAGTGTGTTTGTACTCCACAGATAACTAATGGATTGCCAAGAGGGTCAAAATGGGACCAAGAGTGGAGACTAAGGCCAGTTGAGAGTGGCCACAAGACTGTAATGGCTGCATATGGCAGTGTCTGCTTTTATCTCCAAAAGCGAGTTAACATTACCATCACTGTATGTTTCTTTGTTAGTTTGCACATTTTTTACTCTGGGGTTAATGACTGCTGTTTTACTTTAACAAAGTTGAAATAAGATTGCAGTAACTGGAAAATTGACTGGAAAAACAGAGAAAATGGCTCCTACTTTAAAGTAAAAAAAAAAATAGTGAAAGAAATCTGATAGCTAAGTTAGTCTGGATGTGAAAGAGCAGTCCTGTTTCTCGTATTCTTGAAGCAGACTAGATCTTTTGCAAGCACAACGCTTCAGCAGACACACAGGAAGCGCTTACCCAGTTTCTGCAATGATTTCTGGAGCCACATACGTTGGGGTACCACAGACTGTGTACAGGGGGCCATCCACAATGGTGGCCAGTCCAAAGTCGCCCAGTTTCAGTGACTTGCTGCCATCTTGGTGTTCATACACCTAAAATGAAAACAAAAAGTGAAATCATCTTAACCAAGAGCTCATTGAAACTCTTTCCTGAAGAAGTAAAGGGCAGAGTGCTTTAAATCTAATATATTTATCATATAGTATCAGGCAATTATACATAGATAGATCTTTATACAAGAATATCTTTCTTTAGACTACTGCAGAACTGGAAACATGGTGAACCGCCAACAAATGGAAATCTGTTAAATAAATTATGGTATATTCATGCAGTGGATGCTTCATGACCATTAAAATTTTAGGCAATGTGGGTTTGTATTTATTGAAATGAATTATGTTTGGAAGTGAGGACAGCAGATTTCAGATTGGTTTGCATTTAATGTCTATTAAAGAAAAAATATGCACAAAGAAAAATGACTGAGTATGGTTTGTCTGTCTCTGGGTGGTAAAATTGTGGGAGGATTTTTCTACTTTTGTTTGTCTGTATTTGATCTTTCTAACCATTAAAACTCACTCGCATAATACAGTGAAACAGAGAAAATCTCTAGTGCAATGTCTCTAATTTCTGAAAATAAGTACCTCTTCATTTTAATACACAAGAAGCTTTAAAAAATGCAGTTCTTTAGTAATTGAACAGAAAATCTACATGTATATTAAAACATTTTTTTAAAATAAATACTTAAAAGGGATATTAACATTTCATTTCACCTGTGGCAATCTGGAAAGATTTATCAGGTGCAGAGCCAGGTTTCCTATTAAGGCAGTAAAAGTCTCTAGTCTTTCACCCAACAAATCAAGAAAAGGATGCATGTGACCATAGGCAAGTATTACACTCCTTTAATTCTAACCCAGGATCAAACCAAATGGATCTGCTCTAAAAAGTATCCCAAATAACTTCTATTATTTCAAAGAAAAGATCAAAGGGTGTTTAGAATTCTAACCCAGTGCCTTCCATTGGAATCAATAAGATAAAGGAAAGAGAACCACAAAGGCTGGTGTTCCCAGCAAAGGCAGTCACCAGGAAATGCCTCACAGAAATGGTGAAGTTTTCCACGTACATCACAATAATTCTCCCAGGCAGCTGAGGCCCCCACGTTCCTCTGTCACTGCTCTGTGATCATCTGTACCAGCTACAGCAGTTGGAAGCTTGCACAGCAAGGCACATCTCCACACGTCAGGAGTGTGCCACCAACACACACCGTGTTAATATACAAGTAGATTAACTTCTCAATTCACTGCAGCATGAAGTGCACATGTTTGGCCGGCTAAACTGCAGTATCGGCGACGATCATTTGGACCTAACCATTTTGGATCATTTGGGTCTGAGAGGCAGGCAGTCCTCTCTGAGGAGACCTTCTTTTCTGGGCAAAAAATATTCTTTTGCATTTTCTCCACACTTAGAACATGGAGGCCTCTACCTTGGGCCTTGACCATGGTCAAGTTTGGGGTCCCTCAGACAGGTGTCCAGAGACGTATGGGGTCACCCGCACTTGGGTTGTCAGGATAAAGACAACCCCAGCCATTTGCGCTTCACGGATGTGCTTTGTCCAGGTGTCATCCAGGATGGAGACCATCCTTCCTATTATAACGGAGCAGCCGTCCAGCCCTGGTCAGCACGAACAAGTCTGACTCGTGGACTTTAAGATGTCAGAGCTGCAAAGTACAATATCGTTCCCAGCGTAAACGATCTCAGGCAAGAGAAATCCCGAAGTTGCATGTTGGCCATTCTGGTCATCCAAATGACAAGCAAATGTTTTTCATGAAAAGAAATCTGAGTCGGAAACATCTAGTAGATCATCTAGTTTCTTTTCCAGACAGAGCTAAATTGTTTACTTCCTTGAGTCGGTCTGTTACCGATAACCTTTCTAAAATGCAAAGTAATCTCTTGCTTTGATGTTCAATTACGACCATTCACGGAGCGTGTTTTGTGAGGCTGGGCAGATTTCAATTTCCACATCTTTATTTATACAAGAATTTTGTGGAGTTTCTTCTAAATGTACTACGTATAGTCATCTAACTTTATTCAAAAGTTGGACAAATGCAGATGTTGGCAGATTCGGTCGTAAGTTACGTTTTAGTTATGAATATGTAATTCTTTCGCACGTAGCAAAGGTTTTATTTTTGAACATCTACATTTTCACAGGAATTTTATCTCATATATAGCCATATGCCAATTATATTTAATATACCTGAGCAATAAAGTTCAAGTCTTCAATAACTAAGAAAAAAAGCATTAAAAACCTACATAAAATGAGAATTACCTAAAAGTAACAATAATTCTTAAATAAACCAACACCATTTAAATAAATAAATACCTAGGATCTATCTTTATCACATTCTTGAACATAAAAAGGTTATAACGATGCTTATGAGAGACAAGAGCTTAGGACAAAGTAATTGTCTGAATTGTCTAATCCATGTCATTGAAAACATTTGTAGACACAAGATTATTAGAAGTGCTTTGGTAAAAATGTTTTTGCAGGTGAATAAATGTCCAGGCTTCCAGTTTGGAACTCTGTTTAACTTACTATGGGGCAGGGCAGGGAAGAAGGTTGCTTTGGGTTTCTCTCTGTCAACACTTGGGGAGATGGATGCAGAAGGATGCTTTCCAGGCTTCTCCTCCTCCAAGGGGAGGGGTGTACCTCGCCTAAGCTCCCACCTGGGGCTTGGCATCAGCACCCCGCTCAGTCTTATCTCTTCCCGAGCCAGTCACAGAGGGGCATAAGTGAGGCCATTTAAAATAGTAATTAAACTGTTAAAATCACAGATTGCTAAATGCAGCTGTTTCAAACAGACACACTTGAGTATACACACACACACACACAATCACAAAATCATCTCCAGAAAGTATTTTCCCAAATGGCAGCTATAAATTCACTTTGAACTACATTTTTAACTAAAAGTTAAGAATCGGAAAAGCTTCTAACACGTTCACCTTTAAAATGCTGAGTGCTGAGTCCTTATAGCAGTCTCGAACAATTCTGATTTTGTTCTTCTGCGTGTGCCCTCATCCTCACCATCTTCCAGATGAGACACTCGCAGGCTGCAAGCATAGGCTTGGATAGCCTGTTCCAGAATGTGGGGTTTCGGTATAAGAAGGACTTTATGCTGTAACTGTATTTTAAAGCTTTCATAAACATGACCCACACATGAGGCAGGAGTTACATTAATTGTCAATCAAAGGTATCTATGACACGAGATATAATTTAATGTTCATCCCAGGCCTTTTAAAGACTATAGATGTTCCCCTACATTTTAAACACCGAGGGGCTATTAAAGAGACGGGGATTAGTGCAAATTACCCAGTATGTAGTGCTTTCACTGTTTTAACTAAGCAATAAAACTGTGTAATTGTACAACACTAATTGAATGCAGCTACACGTAATTGTGGGCTGCCATATGCATCCTATTACCGTAAAGACTGTCAGTATTTTGTAAGCTACTCTTGTGATCATTGCAGATGGCTACAGTTGGAGAAGTTGTTCTCTAGGGTTTATTATATGGCTATAAAGACATCCCATGATTTGACAGACTAAATGTGTTAAATGGCAACAATTATGAAAAAGGTTCCAATTAAGAACTGAAGGCATGTCCTACCAAGAATAGATATAGCGAAAGGTCAGGTATTAGGCTTTTGGCTCCCTGATATTTTACACGAGATTTTTCTTCTTTAAAAAAGAGTTTTATTTTTGTTTCTTTTTCATTAATTAGGGTTGTGCAGTAACCGTAACTTTCTGAACAGTAGGTGTTTGGGCATATGTCTGATTTCTCATGGATTAGAAACTGACACCATTTGGAAAAGTTATTTGAAAAAATAAAAGAGTTAATATGAGTCATAAAATGCAGCCGGTGGCCATAAAAAAAAAATAAGAAAATTCACAGTTAACGTAAACCCAGTCAAATGGTTTCCAAAATTCCCATAACAGAAAACTAAAAGCTAACTAATGTAACAGATGTGTTGGAACAAACATAATTCGCAACATTGCTGTGAACTCTAAGATAACCCTGTTGAAATATACTGGCTAATGAATCATTAGTAACCACTGAGATATCTTTTACAGAGCAGCTCAGTAAGTACTAAAAATTATTTCACCAAATAGAATTGAACAAAAGTGGCATGAAATCGACAAAGCCATGAAAAAAAATGTCAATTTACTGTTTAACAAATATAGAGCCCCTTTAAAAAGACATTGATTTTCTTCCAGCCACAGTATATGGTCTTTATAATCCTTTCTAAGGAAAATGGATTAAATTTAAATCTTTAATCTTTAAGAAGTGAACTATAATGACATTTATGCAGGGAATTAGTTTGCAAAATGTACTTTATGGTCCATATACTTTAGAGTTGAGAAAAACTAAAACCATTAAATACCCGCTTGTAAAATCTTTATGAAATCAAAAGTTAAATAAAATAATAAAAATAATAAAGGTTTTATAGAAGTCAGAAGGAAGGAAGTCAGAATAGTGGTAACAATATGAGAGGAAGAAATAAAATAGTTTTACACTAGAGAAATCTGGGAAGACGAAGTGAATGGGGACTCCGGGAAACCTGATTCTCATCCTCACTTTAAAATAGTTGTGCAACTATCTAAAAAGGGGTTCTTTGCAGCTGCAGCCCGATACTTAAAACATTCCAGATTCTGTTAGCAATTGTATATCCTAGGATTTTGTTAAAACTGTGGGAAGTCAACGTCATTTCAATTTTTAAAAAATTGTATTACATTTTTGGCACGCAAGTAATATCCAATATGTCATGGCAGGAAAATTAGAAGTGACAGAAAATTATAGAGGAAAGAAAATCACCCATATTCTTGAATAACCTCGAAGTAGCCATTGTTAACATTTTGGAGCATGGACTTCCAGAGCTTTCTTTCTCTCTCCTGTTTTCTTTTTCCAGGGGACAATAACCTTGAAGTTCTCCCAAGTGAATAAGTGTATATCTACATCATGATTTTGTCGTTACTGGATACTCCAGTATATGAATGTGGCATAGTAATAATCCCAGTGATGACCACACTGCCATTTATAGACTACCTGGGATATGTCAGCCATTGTCCCATTCACTGTCACACTCGATCTTCACAACAACCCTATTAAGTATTCTTGCTGATATTTTGCAGATGAGAAAGTTGAAGCTCAGAGATGTTAGGTAACCAGCTAACAAGTGGTAAAGCCAGAACTTAAGCTCACATATATTCAAATATATATATGAATATATATTCACATATATTCATATTCAAACCAGTATACCCTCCTATCTCCCTATCCTATCTCTAGTTAACTGATCAGTGCCCTGATGCAAGTTGTTTCTCTATACTTTTTTTTTTCCCCACACTAAAAAACATCGAGATAAATTATACATGATTTTTTTTCTTTAGGCTACATTTCTAGAAGTAGAATTACTTGGTCAGGAGACAAATATTATTTTAAGGCTTTGGTTCTATATCACCAAATTACTTTTCGGAAAGGCTCTATCAATTTACTCTTATATCAATCTACATGAGATAACCTCATAACTCTGCCAACACTGTATATTATTTTGTTATTATTGCTATTATTATTATTATTCTATTAATCTTTGCTAGCCCAGTCAGGCCATGCCATATTAAAATGAAATGAAGTCCTTAATGACAGAGGAATGAGTAGGAATGTGGAGGAGACAGACACAGACCAACCACAGCGACACTCTACACTTTTACGCCCCGTCTTCTCCCTGGGGGAACCAGAGGGCCTTGCAGAGGGGCCTTCAGGAAATGTGGTAACTTAGGGGGAAATATTGTTTTTCTTCTCTATTCTGTCAACTTTTAACCAAATTCAGACAGCAGAATTTTTTTTCTAAACATTGTATAAAGTGGCCATTCACTTTCTGGTCAGACATTTCCAGTGACTACAAGCTACCTGTAGTAAAGGCCACTTCATTTTCAAATGGGTGTAGTTGTTAGAAAGTTTTCCCTATGTCAACCTCAAATCTCATGCCCATTAACATCTGCTCTTTAGTTTGAGGTCAGTGCTCTCAAAGTCAGCCCAGCAAAGCTTCCCATCTTCTGTCTGGCAGTGTCTCCTGTATTTGATGAGTGCCACCCTACTCCACTTATACTCCAAGCCCCCGAATCACATGTTCTGGTCCCTTGACCTGAGGGGGTGTGGTGTGAACAGGCAGTGGGCTCCCCTGATGGTGGCACTCTTTTAGTGAAAGGAGTGTAAGGGCGCATTCGTACTTTTAACAGTCACGTCACACTGAAGCTCACACTGGCTCATGTTCAACTACCAGCCTTTGACCTGGTAAAGCCAAGCTTTCCCCATTATTGCTTTTTGCAATGATCATTAAAACAGCTCCACCTCAGCCACTCAGTCCGTGGAGGTTTATGCTGATATCTTGTTGAATTACATCTTACTGATTTTGGACCTTTATAGAGCTAAAGATATTTTTTGGATCTTAACTGTGTCGTGTGATATAACACACCTTCACTTCAGCTCACTGGTAATGCCAATTACCAGGGCAAGTGGGTCTCGTGACAGACTCCTGTGAGACCTATGGCCCCTTCCTTTGGGGAGTCCCCAATCCACTGATCAACACTATGGCAGCAAGTTTGTAGTATAGGAGACTGACTAACAAATCGACTCAAATATGTTTTTGTGTATGACCCCTAGGTACACTCTATCCATGGCATTTGCCTTGTCAACCAGTGTAGTTGACTATCCTATCACAAAATGGGTTTATTTTGGGATTAAGAGATGAGATGAAGGCAGAAGGAAATTTTATATTTTGTGAGCTTAGGGTTGGCTTGAACTGGGAACTAAGAGCTGGCACACAACTACAGTCATCACTTAGTGAAAATAGGATAAAATCCATTAGTGAAAAGGAGGGTCACGAGCTATACATGCCATTTTTAATGGGCAATTATGAGTAGGCATAGAATTATTTTTGAAAAAGTTTCTGACCAAGAGAAAGATGATTTCTGAAAATAAAATTTTATATTTCGAGAAAATTATTGTGTTTATTTCTGAAATCTAATAAGAACTAGTGATGGACATTTTTGCCAGTAAAGCCTTTCATTTTCGTAAGGAGGTGGAATCTGTGTATACATTTTAAAGACCCTGACAGTTGCCTGGAAGAAATGCAGGCTGCTACACAGTTGTGCTGCCAAGGCTACAAGCTCGCCATCTAGTGGTGACTTGTGTAAGTTGAAAGCAGTTTATCTCAGTAAGTTTTTTGTTTTTTGTTTTTGAGTGGAGAAATGACTTGTCATGTTAGATCTGTCCTCTGTTCTGTGAAGAAGTATCATTCATTCACTCTCTCATCAACCTGTCACTCACCCATAGAATTATTAAGCATCAGGCCTGACAAAGCAAAACGAACCACATAAAATCACTGGCATAATTGACTTGTGTAAAAAAAAAAAAACAACTTAGCAATGATACAATAATAAAATTGTAAAAGATATCAATATTGAATCAGTTCCCAATTTTCACCTAAAATGTGGTGGGAAATATCACTGCAAATCAAATAATATTTCTTATTGATCTGACCAAATATTTAGACTTAAATAAATTACCCATATGATCAATATAGGTCCTCAAGGCCAAGCTACGTCATTTTTATATTGGTCTATAAGAACTGAAAATTAAAAATTCTAAGAGTTCTGTATATACAATGATACCACATAAAATAAAATCTATAGCTGAATTAACATTTATAAATAATACTCTGCTAGTTATAACAAACCCTTAATTAGCAAAAATCTTGCTAGTAGTCTAAAAATTTATAAGTTTTTTGAGGTGTCTTAATATAACAGCAATGTAAAGTATGTAGTTAAAAACAGACTTAAAAATCTTTACATTAAATTTATTATAGCATTTTTTATACAATAGTCTATAGCACTATGTTTTGCCAGGATATGGCAAATCCATGCATGGGTAAATAGTAAAATTTTAAAAGAAATGTCAAAAAAAGGTAAAAGATAGATGATTTTTACAATATACGATTTTATTTGTTAAACAGTTTATTTTTAGGGGAAGTAAAAAGAAAGGGAATTAATAGTTAGGTTTTACCTCTTTATCTTCATAAAATTTCCTTAAAGGAGGCTGAAAGGAGTTAGGCAACTTGTTTAAGGTCATAAGACTAGCCAGTGGAAGAGTTAAGTACTTGGCTTTGAACTTTTGTCCATCTGATTATAAATCCTGAGTATGTGAATGTCTGCCCCCATCATAGTTCTTTTTCCACAGAATGTGACATTGACAGAGGTCTCAAATGCAATTAGTTGTGTCATCCTAATTTTGTTAAACTTATTCTATACTTCTACCTATTTTATCCCATGATAGATTTATCCCTGCAAAACTCCTATAGTAAGAAATTGGAGAAGCAGGATTACTTTAGTTTTTCATATGTATCTTTTAAAACAATATTCTGAATAACTATAATAATTGATAAGTGTTAAATTGGAAAAGGAAGGAAGAACTTTAACAGTCCTTAACAGTCTCCTATAGTAAGAAATTACTATATTGGAGAAGCAAGATTACTTTAGTTTTTCATACGTATATTTTAAAACAATATTCTGAATAACTATAATGATTGATAAGTATTAAATTGGAAAAGGAAGGAAGAACTTTTCCTTTTTGAGTAATTTAAAACATGTTCAAATGAACACAATACTTACAATGCATCCTGCAAATTGTAATTTTGGAAAAAGTACACTGCTGTGTAATCATTTATGGCATTTACAGAAATAGATAACACTCTGATGGGAAGCAAAACCAAACTGCAAAGGGGGGAAGGGAAGAAAAACTAATTTTCAATCGCGGACTTTTTGGAGCTTTGAGAAGTTTTTAAACAAAGGCCCAGTTGTAAGTCTGTTCCCAGGACAAAATCCCACATAACTGAGGAATAATGAATGCAGACGAGAGCAAATTGCCACGGTTCATGGAGGCAGCTATGCAGAAAGGAACTTTGGTTTAGGTTACTGCAGAGATGTGGAATTCAAGGTGCAATTAAGTCGGAATTCCACCGTTTGACCTCAGCTGCTTCCATCAGCCAGTAGCCACGAGATTACTAACGTAATTGCAAATGAATTAATTGCTTGCATATTGATTTCTCGAGTGTCTGTCTTCCCTACTTGAATGTCCACGTGTGAGTCTCTGGTCCCTGGCACAGCACCCAGCACATACACAGTAAGCCTGCCATAAACCACTCCCCCTCATTCCTAGCTTTGTGCACTCTTGTGGTTATAGCCTGGGCTTTGGAGGGCGACAGAGCTAGGTTGAGATCTTGGCTCTTCCACTTACAAGGTGTTATGGCCTTGGGCAGACCTCTAAACTCTCAGGCACTCAGTTTCCTTACGCCCGAAATGGGGCAGTAATTAAACTTAGCACTGACCCCCATATGGCTCTCATGAGAATAAGTGAGAAATCTCAGTGAGAAAATGAGCTTAAAGCCTCACACAGCAGGCACTCATAGGTGCTTCTCCTTAACGGCAGACCTTATCGGCCTTCATCGTGCAGTGGGATGTGGGCTGCCCATCTGCTTTTGAACTTGAGCGTTCATGCAGATCATGTGGGAGAGCCTGCCGCAATGCACATCTGCACCCTGTCACCAGTCACCGGAGTCTGGTTTGGTAGGGCTGCAAGGAGACTCAGAAATTTGCATTTTAAACAGGCATCTGGGAGTAATTCTGAGGCAGGGGGTCTTTGGACCACCCTTGGAGAAACACTGCTTTAGAAAGAGATCCCCAATTCCCAGATTTCTGAAGAAATGGACAGACCCATAGTCACATATAATTACTACATGACTCTCAGGGTTGGATAATGGAAGTAGAACTGTCATCTTGGGAGGTGACACTGAATAGCTTTCATCAAAATTCCAGCATGAAGAGCTTGCAAAATTTATGTCACTCCCATATTCACCAGGGACAGTCCCTAACACCCAGTGTCTTGGTCTCCACATTCTTTCCTCATTCTTTCCAATACCTCCCCTGAACAATGGACCCAGAAACGATGCTCGGACGCCTGCACGGAGAACCTCAGGGATGCGGCGTTCACAGAGAGCAAACCAAAGCTGTGAGGGGGGTAAGAATGCCTCTGATGATCCCGACCAGTCTTCCCTGTGTTTGCTCTCATGCTGCGGGGCTGCTGTCTCTAAAACCCATTCCGATTTTTATTCCCTTGGCTTTTAGAGCATATTATTGAGATGTCAACTTGGGAGACTCACAAAGTCTAAAAGGGCTTGCGTTTTTTTGTTTTTTGTTTCCAAGTAAAACTTTCAAACACAAAAGTGCTGTAGGTAAAAAAAAAAATATATAAATATATAGGTGTTCTTGAGTCTCTTGGCCTGGCGGGCGTGTTAGCCTAGGTCTAGACCTCCTGAGCCTGTTCCCATCTGGCCTCAGGCTGTTATTATTGCTAGTAAGATGAGTGCTCCTAATGACCTATTAACCCTTAGAGATTAACTTATAAGACTAGTTTTCAGCTAGTTACTGAAGGCCAGCTCTAAAGTAGCCTTCAAGTATATATATAATGTATATATATCTTGTATATATTTTATATATATATATATTATTTTTTTTTGAAAGAAAAGCAAATAGAAAAGAAAAAGAGAAAACTGCACGCTTGCCCACAAGTCCTTGGGACTCAGGTGCCCTGAGGTCGGGACCCTCCCTTACCAGCAGGTTCTCGGGCTTGATGTCGCGGTGCACGATGTTCAGGCTGTGCAGGTACTTGATGGCGCTGGCCAGGTTGTACAGCATCCCGCTGGCGTCTCGCTCGGTGTATTTGTTAGTGGAAGTAATGGCATCAAAGAGGTCTCCGCCCTGAGGAGAGACCAGCGGGCAGAGCGGCACGTTAGCGGAGGGTCCCACGTGGCTGCCTGGAGAGGGCCCGACGTGCCGTAAAGGAAATGAAGGATGCGTGCAGGACCTCTGGGCTCCCCGGGCTCCCCCGGCCACCTCCCTCTCACAGAGAGCTTGTGGGGATGTCTCCCTCTGCTGCAAGAGACATTTCCTTCCAGGGCTCAAAAAAAGAAGCAGGTGGGGCCTCTCTGCCCTCAGACAGGTGGCCTTTCCACAGGCCCCGCCCCCCCCAGAGGAGGGGCGGAGCCAGGGCTCCAGGCAGAGGCCCCGTGACACGTGCATGTCCTGGTGGCCTGCACTATGCACCTCGTACCAACACTCCCAGCAGAAGTTCAAGTTCATAACCTCCAAAATGAGAAACAAGTAACACTGCAAACCGCACCCTCAGTAAAATGCTCTTCTGCCTTGTGACACACACACACGCACACACACACACACACACACTCTCTCTCTCTCTCTCTCTCTCTCTCTCTCTTTCTCTCTCTCTCTCTCTCCTACTCTCTCTCTCTCTCCCCTTCATTCTCTAGACTTTCTTGTAGTGGGAGTAGTGTTTTCTTCATCAATACTGTGCTTCTTTAAGGAACAGAGAAAAGGCTCAGACACTGTCATTCCGAAGATGACAGAGGAGGGAGGAGGCTGGAGACGTTTCAAAGGAGGTTTTCTGGCACCACTATCCATCTGGACTTCTGTTTCCCTTGTTCCCGGCTAATTTATGGTTATTTGGTGAAACGACATGATTTTCACCTCCAACTTTAGTTCCACGGATTGGAACCCAATCCGAGAAGTCGGGTCTGATTTACTAAACGTGTTCGCATCGTTCTTGCATGCGATGCTCCGAACGGCCGAGCACAGTAGCCAGTTGTGTTTGTCTGTGACCTAGTGTGGTTGGGACCCAAACTTCCTTTTTAATCAGCGAAAGCAGAACACAGCACTTGTAAGCTGACAACCTTCGACTCTCGCCGTGTGGCCCGGCCTCCGGATGCTGTGGACAACCTCAGGAGGCAGTCCCACAGACCAGTCAATCTCAGCGGTTCCCAAATTGTTGAAACGCATACCTTTTTTTTTTTTTTTTTTCTCAAAATGAGCACCTTCTCTCTCGACTTCCTGTTTCTCTCACAGGTTTCTCAAACCGTGCTAAGCAGGTTTGCTGGTCGTTTCCACGCCGCCCCAGGGGCAGGATTTTCACTGTGGTGGATGTGAACAGTACCCCAATGCAGTAGGAGCCATGTGGGGCTGTATGCGGTGGCCCTGCCGCCCACACCCCGTCCTGGTCAGCTAGGCTCCAGGCATCCCGTAATCTGACTTCCTCTCCACCCTCAGCAGAGGAGGCAATGCATCCAACCAGCCCCTCCTTTACCGCATGCCTCATTCACACCCTCCCCGGCCATCCCACCCCACCTACTGGGTGAGCGTTCTTGTCCCTTCATCCCAGGACTGTCGTCAGGTGGACTGACAACCTGCACGCTTCTGTGGGCTCTGTATCCAGGGCATATCGTGCACTGACTGTCACCTTCCCACACAACATGCTGACACAGACCTTCTTCCTCTCTTCAAGAAATCAGCTTTCTTTTCTCACCGCTCTCCATGTCCTGCCACCAACCTTCCTTCTCACTGGTCTAATCTCATCTCTTGGCACTAACTAGACCTTTGTGCTCCAGTTACGATCTTTTCCCTGGTCACCAAAAAACAAGCCCGAATCACTCGGCATCCAAACCTGTCCTCACTGGAGCCCCTTTCCCGGAATGTCCCCTCTGTCTACTCTGTCTAACTAATTCCTGTCGCTCCCTCGGGGCCTGGCCGCAGGGCCCTCCTGCACCAGGCCGCCTTCCTCTGCGCAGTAAGCAGTTGGCACGGGCGCGCTTCAGCAGGCAAAAGTCTGAAGTCCTGCTCTTAACAATTGTGGAATTCACTTTTGATAACTGTTACTGCACTGCTTTCCAGCATACAAGCCTTGTCTATCTCACATCTTCAAGCATTCTTTGGCACGCCATTGGACTCTTGGGGTTTAAGTACAGCCCCAGCGAAATTTCTTTAAGGGGGATGTTATGGGAACCTTTTGGGCCGAGCCTGGGGTTGGCCTTCACTTCTGGACCCGGCCTCACAGAAGTTCTGGGTCAGGCTAAATTTAAGGGTATGATCTAGTGGCACAATCGAGGAGTCGCCAGGGCTGGACTAGGTAGACCTTCTCTGGCCTGGTTAGGCTGTCTTGGTGACCTGGAGAATGTTCACAAAGCCTGTTAAGTGACATGAAGACCTCCTTGGTTACTCTTAGCCACAGTCACCGGACTAAGCCTGGGACTGACAATCAGACTAAGATTTCCCAGAAAATGTGTTCCGAACTCGTGAGCCTTTGCCTCTTTTGTTTCTCACCTTCAAATTTAATTTAGTCTTAGATCTCCAAAATTCACCAATGACAGGGAGCTAATCAATTTCTAACAGCAAACGGAGGGGTAATAGGAATGGTTTGAAGACTCTGGTCTCAAGTTTACATCATTATAAAAATACTACTTTTGGCGCTAGAGAAAGTGTAATTTACAATGTTGGTCATTACCACACCAACACAAAAATCTTCTAACTAAATGAAATCAACCTTTCTTTGTTGTAATAATCATTTAACATTTTTTTTTATCTCCCTCGGCCTCAAACATGACAACAACCTTGTGATACTACAAACAAGCCCTCCCTTCTCTGAAAGAAACAAATCCTAACTCAAAATAGAAAAAGAGGCGTCATCTATAAATATAAATAAGCATTAAGTAAAAAACAAAAAAACAAAAAAACAATAAAAACCCAACAGATCTAAAGTAAAGCAACTCTGAGTAATGAAAGTTTAAAGGTCCTATAATGAATATTTTTCTATCTGGTAACAGACTATTTTATTAGATGCTTTCTTTGTCTTCAGTGTTTACACACGGAAACAGCACATGCCACTGGGCCAATCCCTGCCACCAGCCTGGCGTGTAGTTCCAGGCTGTGACAGTGCAGGGCTAACGCAAGGTGTTGTGACTCTTCCGTGACACTTCACAGCTAACGTAGAAATGACTTACACCATCAGTTGGATTAGCACAGTAGAAAAGCTTGAGAAAAATATAACTTCGTGAGAACTAAACATTCGCTATTTTTAAAACTTGTAGTTACTGAAAATTTCAGTATGGAAGCAGAGGGCATAGGAAAGTCACCTTTCATCACCATGCAACCATTACCCATGTTTGGCCATGTCTATAGTCTGTGATTTAAGAGAATGAAAATATAATTATTTTTGTGACAGGAAGACATGGCAAAATTCACTAAAAGGTGGTAGACTGTCACATTATGATTAGGACTGTGCTATTTTTCTATTACATTGGTGACTAAAAGTTTAAAGCTTGTTTTTATGGGAACGGGTGATACCTTTGGATGTAGTTTAGGGAAGAATGAACAATTTCTATTATAATATCAACAACGATTGTACAGGTGTCTAGTATTTCCACCCGTCACATGAACGGGTGGAAACCATCCCTCTCAGCCCCACAACAACACTCCCAGGTGGTGCCATTATTATCCTCATTTTACACATGAGGGATCTGCAGCACAGAGAGGTATACCCAAGGTCAGAAAGTGATTTAGGTCAAGGCTGGGACTTGAACTCTTGTGGTTTAATTCTAGTATTAATCCTCTTAACCATGATACCCGTGGATAGAGGTGACAGAATGAGTATTGATGGGAAGAAATGAAGAGCTGTATTTTATCGGAAAGTGTGCTGCCTTGTATAGGTTTATTTCTTTTTCCCAAACACACACCTTTACCAATTCCATGACAAGGTACAGTTCAGTTGGCACATCCATCTCTTCGATCAGAAGAACGATGTTGGGGTGCTTCACTCTCCTTAAGATAGACACCTCGTTCTGGATCATGTGCTCCTGTGCAAGGGAGAAGTGATCTTAATCAACATCCATGGCCACGCGTAGGAGGTGCGAACTCAAAAGAGTAAAATTATACTATGTGGAGATCGAGGGGCATGTAACTAGCTAGAATGTAAAGGTATATCTTAGATTCTGACTTCCAGATAGGCTAGAATTGCCAAAAGATGCTGAAGGTCCTTAGATGACACTTGTAATTTCAGAATCTCTCACGATAACTATAAGTTCATGTAGGATGGAATGAAACTTAGATTTCAAAATAATGAGGGAAAGTAAACAAGCAAACAAAGATCAGGAGCAGAAATAACATCCAATCACTCCAGCTAACTTTTATTCCAGGACTATTTATAAAGTTATATCCTAATTAGTATATAACATTCTATTCCATCAAAATACAACAAATGGGGTGAACTTATGTTTATTTGGGAGCTGATCCATGTGTTTCTTCCCCCAAATACTATATTTTCATAAGAATAAACTTTATACATACCTTGCCTCGGCATTTGCTTTTCTTGATAATTTTCAGGGCGTACTCCCTAGCAGTCGACCTGCAAAGAGAAAATTGTTAAAAATATAAACTTAATTTCAGACCTATTGAATCCTTGTGTTCAGGATTACTTTCTTATCCCATAGATTTTGCATCATGACATAAATATTTAGTAAGTAACTCTCTTTTCCTTTTTTAAAAGAAAGATGTAAACTCCTAGGGGTCGAGCGAGTGTAAGAACAACAAATATGGCAGCACAGAAACCTGGCGAGCTGTTAATGTGGCCACACTAGAACCAGCACTATTGCTTCCGCCATGAGTAACTGATTCCTCCTGCTAATCTGACCTGCCCTGAAGTGACAGATCAGGACTTAAAACAGATATGAGTTTCAGCCTCTCCTCTTCCAGCTTCTCTTGAGGTTCTCTCTCCACGAAGCACGGCTGTGTCAGTTTTCTGGATGGTCTGCACGGTCACACTGAAAACTCTGAAGCAGCAATTCACATTCGCTAGACTCGGGCTCAGCGTGCAAGCATGTGTGGTCGGCTGGAGAACTCGTGGGTCACGTGTTCGAGGTGCAGAAAAGGGGACGGCCCTGACCCGAGCTTCCTGTGACCTCCTGGGCCTTTGACGGCTGTCTCATTTCACAGAAATAAAGTGGAGGTGACAGTTAAAATCAGATCACTTTCCCAGTGCCAGATGGCAGTGTTCAAATCAGGACTTTGAGCGCTTGGGGTGTCGGCTGCCTTCACCTAGAGCCCAACACTGCCACGCTCCGCGGCGGGTGTGGGAGGGATGGTCTGGTTGGCCTGCCACCTTTACATGGCTTCCTGACTCATGTTAACACTTCTAAGGCACCGTGGCGCCAAACGGCATGTGTCTGTTGTCAAAGGACACAATGCTTACTTACTAATCAATAAACCGATACTTCACCAAGCAATGCCCTTTCCTTCTGGTGGGAAACCAAGATGGCCCAGCCTTTCATCTATAGATAAAACCCAATTTTAGGAATCCAGATGAATACTACGGGAATGGGGTTGATAAAAAACAAAATTTTAAGACAGGTTTTTAAAATCGTCAGTATGGAGGATTAAAGTGTGTGGGGTGGGGGTCCTAGTTATATAGAGCATCTGCCTATAAACAGATTAAGATATTGATGATGTGTCTCAAGGGCATTGTAGAAACCCATCTTGTCATTTGCATCTAAAAATGCTTTTTTTCTCCCCCTATACTTCCAGGCCTCTGCATGGTTTTCGCTTGTGGAAAACAATAAACATTGACCAAATTATTGTAATTATATCTGGTGACCAAAACCAGAATAACATAATCACTTTGAAGACAGTTTTCTCCACCAGCCAGACTTTCTTATGCTGTCTTTTCCAATCAGATGAGAAAAGGCAAAGCCCTCTGCCTCAGGGAGGCTCTCCTGCAGAGATGTGGGGTGTCCAGATGAACCCTAATTGCCCCAGCCTCATGAAGAAATGGACTAAGAGGCCTAGGGATGCCCTTTGTCGACTGGGTCTTGGTTGAATCTTCAGGCCCATGGCTGGTCAGAGAGGCCGTGAAGGAGAGAAGCATGAACTGGCTTGGGCTGAATGCGGGGCTGGGGTGCTCAATGTCCCCACATAAACACCAGACAAGCAGCACGGCCGTGGGGTAGGGGTGGAGAAAAAGCACTTCAGTAAGAGGGAAAACAGAAGATTTAGCACTAGAAATTTAAAAATGTACGGGAAGACGGATAAATGAGAAAGTGGCTACTCACATCACAGAGAACTCACAGGGCCCTTTAAGGAGCCTCCTCTCAAGAGACTTATGAAGACTGGGCAAATGTGAGACCTAATCAAGAAAAACTGAAAGCTGAAGCGTTTCTGGATTCACTAAGAAATTATAATAAAGCAAATCTGGGATTAACATCCACAAGCAACTTCCTAACTGGTTTAAAAGATCTCAGTCGATGGCAGGTGGGTCTGGACCCACGGATGGTGAGCAGAAGGGGTTCTCTGAGCTTCGTGACACCTTCTGTCATTTGACATTTAATCCTCCGTTGGCTTCTGGGGAAAAGGGCCTTGTGGGTGAGGTCATTCTACAGAACCTCACAGGATAGGATTAAACCTTCCGTGAGACTGACCTATACTTCATACCAGGTGGAGAGCCTCACGGGGGACGGCCAGAATTAACACTGCAAATTTTCTTTCTTGATTCCTTGAGGGCAGAACTATAACATCATAATAAAATCCTTATTACTGGATGCCTATACATGTGTATAGGAAAGTAGCAGAGTCAGGAAAATGAGCCTAAGATCAGGTGTTGGGACTAACTGTATACCATAGAATAAAAATGTAATGGCTCTCTTTAGGATGGTAAGTGAAAACACTTGGCAAGAAATAAAACCTTCAACGAAGTCCTTGCCTTCCTATACACCCTACACTCCGAGGACCCCTATGCCCACGTGATCATTCAGCACGCAGTGACAGAGGTGAGTGAGAACTGGTCACTGTCCCCAAGGAACCTATAGGTATAGTGAAAAGATGACTAGCCCCCCGATTGCTGGTGAAAATCCAGGCCATCTGCTTGCTTGTTCCCAAAATGACATATTTGACCGCGTGCGGACTCATGCAGCCTTCGAATGCAAAAGCAGCAGCACTGTGCGAGGGTCGAACTTGGCTTTCCTCCTGGTCCACGGGAACTCGGTTCATGAGGTCCCCTCCCTACTTAGTTTGACCCAAGGTCAGAGCCCGAACTACTAGAAAGAGATTTCCAAGTTTTACAGACATGGACTAAATCTAATTGTTAATATTTTGCTAACCATGGCTGGGAGAAGGCTGTCTTGTCTCACCTAGTGATTCTCAACCCGTCAGGCTTCTCCCCACTCGCTGCCCCCCGCCCCCCACCACCCTACTTCCTGAGGGAGGCAGAATGCTTATGGGAAGGGGAAGGGGCTGACGAACATGTGGCTGTCTTGGAATAAGGTGCTTTTTGTTATCGTTTGCTGTGTTTTGAAGGTTTTTTAAAAAAAGATTATGGGGAAAAGGTAGAACAGCTACTTAACCATTCCTCTACCACAGCATTTGTTGAATTTCGCGGCCATCTTTTGTTCTGGGGCCACCTCTCCCAGAGAGGGGCTGGGTCTTGTAGCCCCAGAAGTGCCCGGTGCAGGCCTGAACGAGCAGAACCTCCAAAGGTGTCAGTCAAACTGCAGAAACTCCAGAGGATGGTGGCAGTTAGGACAGTGATGGCAAAGAGGGCTAGTAAATGGCGTGCTCTGTTTATGAGGTGGTTCTAATAAAGCTACAACTCAGTCTCTTTATAGAGGGAGAGCAGGGAATTGAGGCATCCTGGAGTGCCATGCCTGACATCTCCAGAGAGACTTTTATTTCGAACTTGAACCTGAGAGTCACAGGCGCTCAGGTGCCAGAGCATCCTCGGGAAGGAAAGAAGGGGGAACACTGTCCACAAGCAGAGAGATACCTAAGCTTCTTCATTCACCCTGACTCATCCTCTCAGCCCAACTTCAGAAGGAAATGCCTTCAAACTATAGGCATGCAGTCCTCAAGGTCCTTGAGAATCATGAAGATTTTTCTAGGTGGATGTAACCCATTCTGGTGACACTAATGTTTTGGTCTCTGCAGGTGGGTTTGAGCCTGCCCTGTGCATTGCGAAAGCTGGTAGATTTGCTATGCAGCTCGTCAGGTTTATGGGTAGCAAGTAAGAGAGGGAATTGTGAGCAGCTAGAACTTTAATACAGTTCCGACACCTGTATTACTAAAAAATGCACGCAGTGCAGATGGGGAGGAAGGCCAGGAGCCACCAGAGACACCGTCACTGCCCATGATCACGTCACTCGTGGCTTGCGTGGTTAATCAGCTCACGCGGGGCCAGGAAAGCCAGAGGCAAGGGCAGCTCGTCAGCAGCCCTCTACCTGTGCTCTGACTTCTCGTTAGGCTTTTCAGCAATTGGCTTTCCCTCTGAGGCCTCCAGAAAACAGCTTCTAAACTGAGCACATCTTGGTCTGCCACCTTCCTTTAGAATGTTCTATGGGCTCTTGAGGCCACTTGGAAAAAAACTGCTGCCTCGGGACAGGCAGGAATCTGAGCGGACCTGGCAGCTACCATCGAAGCATGTGCTGGCATGGGACCACAGAAAGCAGGGCCGGAGCGACACTGTTACTGCGTCCATTGGTGCAGGAAAATCTTCCCTGTGACATGACAGCACGTGATTAACAGAGGAGGGACATACTTGCTCTTACTAAGACATTTCATCCTTCAAAATATGGCAGGATGTACCCACAAGCAACGTGTGCCATTCACAACATTCTGAGCTCTTTTGTTTTCTTGGACCTCTGGAAAATATTAAAAGAATGTTTCATGATACCTCTGGGGAGACAGGGCACATGCCATATGTCCCCGTTCAGCGGGAGAGGAATACTTAACAATTTCTGGAGCAATCTGGTGTTTAGATTCTGAAGGTTTGTACGACGAGGCACAAGATGTGAACGCGTGCAAAATAAACATGATCCAAACTGGAGAGAAGTAAATTAATTCAGGATGGAGAAATGAAAAAATATCTGTTGTGGGAAGACCAGTATTATTGAATGAAGATGCCATTCTGATCCCTGTATGAGCCAGGACAAACAGCACATGGCCACCATGCCAGACCCCACAGATGACGGATGCTGGCAAATAACCAGATACCCCACAGTGGAAAGGTATGGCGAGCTGCTAAAAAAGAGAATTTCTGCTACAGTGGAAATAAAAGCTCATATTGGTCAGATTGCAATCGGTGAAAGTATAGATGAAATATAAGATTATATAAACACACACACACACACACACACACACACACACACACACACACACTTCCATCCATTGCCTTAGGAATGGTTTTCCTGACTTAATTTGTCTTCTCTGCACAGGGACAACTGTGTGTGACTTTGGCTCAGCTAAGCCAAATCCTTCTGGGAGACTCGAGTGGTCAGATGCGTGGGGTTTGGAGCTGGGCTCGAAGCTATGCTTTGCTAAGTGCTTACTGGCTGAGTGACCTTGGGCATTTAACTTCTCCGGGCGGTCTTCCTACCCGAGCACTGAAACAGAAACAGTGCTGATACTATGGGATTCTCAGGATAATTCAATGAGATAGGTTAAGGGCCTTGCACATGGTTTATGCTCAGTCAACAGCAGTGGCTCCTGTTTTGGGAGGCGTGAGGCCAGGAAAGTAAGGGGACATCTTCTATACTTGGCAGAAACCCGAGAAGCGGACACACTGTTGAGGGCGAGGGAGCAAGAGGACGAGAGGAGAAACAGTGGCCTGGCCGCGGCAGCTGAGGGACCTCCCATGCTGACTACTCAGGGCTCCCTCCCAAAGAGTGGCTTCTGTCGTGGGTGCTGTCACTGGCGGGGAGGCCTCAGTGCTGCTGGTGGGTTGGGGTGGAGCGAAGCTGGACATGCACCATGGAGAGGGGGATGGTGGGGGCTCCACGACCTCAGATGGGACACCGTCTTCCAAGAGTGGCAGAGGGCTCCTGGAGCAAATCAGTGGACACTGGCCAAAGGAAGGGCCCCCGCGGTGTCCAAGGCCCTGCGTCGACTCCAGCCCTACTATGCACTGTGCTTATAAATCAACGCTCCAGGCAGTAGAGCAAATTCCGAACTCTGCAGGCTGGAGCTCCCACCCGAGGCATCCTCTCGGGGAGGCAGTGTGCCCTGGCGAGCTGGGACATTGTTCTCACGGCGCTGAGGACCTAACTGGGAGCCCAGCCCCAGTGCGGGCAGAGAAGAGCAACAGGGAAGCGTGGATGCCCCAGGCCAGCGCCCAGGGGCCAGTGGGCTCTGCCTCTGGGAAGGGGACAAGGTCCCCTGACGTTTCAGCACTCTGCTCGCCCAGCTCTGAGGAGGAGCAGCTAGCTGCACACAGTCCCTTAAAGCAAGCAACCGCTGGAGAAGCAAATTCCAAATCTAACGCCGGGCTTGGGGTTCGAGCTGGCCTTGAAATCTGGGCTCTAACTTCATTACTTGTCACATCCCCATCTAGTAGCCACCAGCTACTGTCCTTTAGGGATCGAAAGCCCATGGATAAACCCTTCACTCCAAACCCTGCCCTTTGGCTCACAAGAGTGCCTGTCTCGTTCATCATAAAACATTTTAGTGCATTAAATACCATTTCTGTTGGGATCAGTGCATACGCATTTTAAAGCTTTTCACAGTTATTATATTGAATTTTATGATTGCACATGTCAGAGATATACACTTTATACTTGAAGGTATGACCTCTAAACGTCTCAGAATGGTGTAGAAAAAAACTACTCTGTGTGCGTGTGTGTGTGTGTGTGTGTGTGTGTGTGTGTGTGTCTTCTTTAAACAAAATGAAAGAACTTACCCCAAAGATCTGGCCAAGTTTTGCTGAGTACATTAAAAAGAGAAATCAAAGTCCTTAATTTATAGATTGTCCCCAGGAATCACTACATTTTTCAAATCTGCTGTGAGACGGGCTTTTCTTCCTTTCACATTTTTTTTTTTTTTACATCCGGACTTGAGACATTAACTGATTCCACATGTGCCACAGACCGCGAACGAAGACACAGTATCGGAAAACACCGTGCCCAAGGTTCCCTTCAAAGCCCGATGCAGACGATCTCCTCACCTCTCCACGCACTCCTTGACAACAGCAAAATTCCCGTCTCCTATTGTCCTTCCGACTTTATACCGCTCCGTTATCGTGGCTGGGATCTGGAAGCCTTCCTCCGACACTTCTGGAAGAAGCGTTAGCACGTTTTTATTGGTAGAAAAGAGAACACAGATGTTGCGCAAAGAAGCATCATCTCAGAGAGCGGGACTGATGCAGAACCCACAGGTCATTTTCTGCACGGTGAGGCCAGCCCTGCCCTGCCGACACTGTACATACTCAACGACGTTTACTAGGATGGATGATACACCAAATGGAAACGTGAAACGTATGGGGTCCCCTCCCAGCCACGCAAGGGCAACTTGCTCTCAGTGGCAGTGGGCATATTCTGAGTTTTGATCTTTTCATTTCGTGCCAATTTGACCCGTGGCATTGACTGAACACCCGCTGTGCTTAGAGAAATGACATTTCTAGGCATGGTTCGGGAGGAGAATGCGGTTCGTCAGGGACTCGATCTAGGCTGGCTGACGGTGCACAAGCGTGGAAAACGCCTGCCATTTGCACACTCGGCTTTAATGCATCCCGAAATGTTGATCTCCGTGCAACCGCGAACGTGCTAAGCCCCGATCGCCACTCCTCCCCTGTATCCACGAGCAGACTTTAGACAAGCTCTTGCCAGCAACCTGCGTGGCAGATGTTGAGTTAAAATCGCAATATCTATTCTGTCTGCGAACAGAACAGTTTTGTAGTTTCAATTATGTTAGTGCCACTAACACAACACATTTTCCCCCTTAAAATGTATCTTGAAATATTTTACAAATGCCTAATAATGCTTTAAATATCGAAGGCAGTAAAAACTAAATAAGCCACATTTTGGTCACATAAATATACTGGATAACCTTTAACATCTTAGGGGTGTAAAAAGCCTTTTATAGCTGGGCTCTAAAATTTACATGCTTTAGAGTTATAAATCCTGGCTCCCCCTCAGGCAACCCAAATACAAAATGTGCTGGAAGCCCAGTATGCTTTCTAAGTGTGCTCCTATTTTGACCTTTAACCATAAACTGAGACTAAATGTTTTTTTTTTTTTTTCCTCAAAACGAAATTAAAGACTGAGGTGGCAAACGGGCTTTCTTGGGGAGGTTCGCATTCTCATTTAATCCGTACTGTTGGGGAACAGCAAGTGGGAACTCAAAACCAGCAGACACCTGCTTCAGACCCCTGTCTCTGGTTTTGTGATGACACTCAGCGGGCATCACTCTGGATTCCCGGTGGAGGGAAGTTCTGGACAGCACTGTACAAACATTCGGCGTTCGCTGCTGCTACTTCCGGCCTTGACATTTAGGCAGCCTCTTCACCTCTACAAATGACATTTGACTCTCAATCCACTAGACACTATCACAGTGAGAGCCGAATAAATTCCCCCACCCTCACCATCTCACCCCCAAAGAAGCCAAACATTTTGCCTCTGCTTGAAAGACTAGACTCAGCCTGGGGGATTTTGAGTGGCAGTTAGAGGAGATGGCTGGAGAAGTTTCAAATCCACTGCAAAGCACCCAGATTAATAAACCCTCTCTCAGAAGACACGGCTTTCAGGCTCTTTATTACGTGGTGATAAAAGTAACCATCTCTGGCTGCCGGATGGGAAGTGGAAGAGGCAGTTGCATCCTTCTCACCAGTGAGAGCCTCGCCAAGGCCCCCACCCGGAGCACGTGGCTTGGGATGTTTTTCCCCTCCTGATAACATGTATCTGTTAGGATTTTGGCTAAGAAAATTAAGTCATGTCGCTTAAAACAAATAAGGGCAGTTGATTCTTTAAGAGTGGTTTGAGCATATCCGTTTTATACTTTTCTAAATAACTTCCCGTCATTGATTTGAGCCTGATAAACCCAGGAGGAAAGGGGCTTGTAATACATTGTCTGTTTTACAGGAGAGACAGACACTGAGGTGTGGCGGGTGGAAGCAGCTTAACCCAAACAACCCAGTGAGGTGGGGAAAAGTCAGTTCTGGAATTCAGGTCATTTGACCACGTCGCAGAGCAATTCCAAAGTGAATTAGCTCAAGGTACAAAGAGTATTTTTGCAATTGCAATCGATTAATTCCTTCTGAAAGCCATATTTTTGCATATCGGGTTCACTTAAGTTAGAGTAAGTACATTTGCAGGGCTGTACCAGTCCATCGTGAGATTAAACTAAAAGTGAACAGGATTGAGAGAAACAAAGGCAGCAATTACTTCCTTTTATGTTCAAAGTGGGCAATAGCTGGCCTTCTCAGGGTACTTACACCCTCAGAGGGTGTGAAGCCTCTCCAGAGGGTGTGAAGCCTCTCCAGAACAGGCTGACTTCCTCTTGCCAGCCAGAGAGTAGACATGGCCCCCGGTGCGAGCCATGCTCAGTCCTGTCTCTTTGCCATAGACTCTAACGAGCTGCTTCGAGTGTGTCCATTCCGTCCTATGGTGAAGTTAGTTTTCTGGAGTCACGTAGCCCACCCATCTTCTGCCCCCTGTCCAGGCCAAGCCCCACCTCAGACCCCGAGCCCCCAGCTCACCACCTTCTCCGGGCCCGTCATTCTCGTCCATCGAGCTGCAGACTTTGGTGGACGCAAGAGAAGTGGAGGAGCCACCATGCTGAGAGCTCTGGAAGGGACAGAAACAGAGGAAAGGTCAGAGTGCCCGGGTCTCCGGTGCCACACTGGCCCAGGATCCCAGAGAGACCCACACCCACTGCCAGAAGGGGCCCTGACACGCAGAAAGGGAGCCTCTTAAACTGTTCGATTAGGACCCCCTCTCCCTCCCGCCCCATCAGTCGACAGCCTGGGGTAAATGTGTCAGGCTAATCACTGTCGATTTGGATGATCCAGGGCTTCCTATTTCTTTTACTCGAAATTAGCATCCTTTAGCTCACCATTTCTATTCGGCAGGTTTTAGGCATCTCACCTCACTCTTCCACAGTCTACCAGCAAACGGGCATCAAATACAGCACCATTCTGGTCTCTTGAAACATTTTTTTTATTTTTAGAAAATTTCTCTTCACTTTGTTTTTGTGAAATAGCCTTTAAAAAAGCATTCGACCTTACCCCATTTGAAGAAAGCTTCAAGAGTGGGTTTAGCAATTCCACTCTGAGATATGTGTTATATAGTAAGTCTGGGGCAAAGGCAGGAATGAAAGCCTACGCCTGGTGATTCCTTCTGCTTTCGGTGTATTTTCACCCACGACCCACGAGAGCAAACAGGGTAACAACTACATTAGCGAGCTCAGAGGATGCAACCACACCAAAGCTTCAATACAACGCTCGGCTATGGGGCAGCCCTTTAACAATGAACGTTTTCATCTCTGCATCTATTCTCTGAGAAAACAGCTTGCACATTCCAGTGCTATTTCTAAAGAGTGAACACAGCTTGTCCTAAAAGATCTTCCTTCTGTTTCCTGGGCTCATCCACTCGGCTGGCCCGATGGGAGCAGGAGGCGGTGAGGGGGCGGCATTGGCTCATGGTGCTGGCTGTCTGTGCGGCAGAGACGAGGGAAAGAGCATCTGCAGTTGAATGAATAATGAAGAGGTGGCGAGAAGCAAAGCTGACCTATTTTCCCTCTGCTTACCTGTCTCCCTTCATCCTCCTCACCATTCCATCCAGCCTCAACTGTGCATGAAGTAGGAGGGAAGAGAATCTTTTCTGTAATGTCATTATGTCCAGCAGTATCTTGCACAGGAGAATCGAACATTTTCACTCTCAGCAAAGATGAATATTGTTGGGGAAACGCTACCTAACCCACTGCAGTGCCATCTGAGTCAACTGCCACAGGACATTATCCTGAGTGAGGCTAAGATGAGCACTTGCTACTGGAAAAGTCCATCGAAGCTGACAGTTGGCACGATTGGGGTAAAAGTTAAGTTCACGGCAGTGATGCACCTTCCTTATAGGACATTCTAGATGTTTTGGGTTATTCTACTGACCTCTGAATGCCCCCAATAGCATAGCTTCCCCACATGAGGGGGGCTCCCCTCCAGAGTGAGGGACTAATGACCGAGCCCCTTACCCTTCCAATATCATGAAGAATCCCCAGTAATTAGCCCGGTGACCTGAGCTACCTTTCCATCCTCTCCCATCTTGCTTCCCTCTGTGGCCGGCAGCATACCTTCGCCCTATGTCAGGCTAGAAAGAGGGGTTCAGATTGTGACCTTGAAACAGAACGTTCCTGGGTGTGACACTTTGTAGTCAAAACCACATCGCTGAAGGTTGTAAACATATGAGCTCAGGGCTCCTAAGCCTCACTCTGCTGACTTTTACAGATGCCTGTTTTTGAAAATCTCATATTTATAATATCAGAAGATGAGACAGGGCAGATTTATAATGTCAATGTGTTAGGAAAATAAACATTACCATTACCACTTTGAGGGGAAGATGTATGTTTTCCACAACAATGAGATCCCCTATATCCCATGTCATTCATTGCCTTTGCTGTCGACGTAATGGTGTTCCAAGCAGAAAAGCAGTGAGATAATCTCTAAAATGTAGAAGACTTCCTCTTCTGGGCTTTCTGATCCTTGAATTCCTTCCAGCAGCGTCACAAATGGTGTTTAATAATGGAGACACATTGTGGTTTGGGGTGGCAGGTGCTGTCTTGTCATATGGTGTTTTAAATTTTACAACACAAAGACACATTCTTTCATCAAACACCAGAATTAATAGACTAGTAGCGTGTTTCTTAGCAAAGATGTCCACAATTTATGTACTCGATTCCAAAAGCTTGTTCTTTTAATAATAACGTTCAGCAGATACTCAATACAGAACTCTGACCCAAAGTATACGAAAACATCTTTTAAACAGTAATATCCTACAGACTCGCTGGATATTACTCACCGAACTGCCTTACGAGCTAATGAATTGCTTTTTCAACAGTGTCACCCAACCAATGCCTGATGTGCCGAATGCTTGCATACTACCAGCTGTGTTTTCTCTGCCTTGTAAACAAAAAAAAACCCTAAAAGTTTTTTGACTCTGGTAAAAAAAAAAAAAAAGGTAGAATTAACACAAATTTGCTTATGTTTAAAATTGCTTACTTTTAACTTTAATTTTGTGTTTTTGAAAATGTACCCCAAGTCCTTTCAAACTTCATGCTGACTGAGGTTGACAGATGACTGACGGTTTTAAGAGAAAAACTTAAATAGAGTACTCTGAAAATTAAAAATTCTCATTTTATATGTTATGCTCACATACAGTAAAATAAATGTGTTAGATTTCTAATGGTGTTATTTCTTCTTTTCTCCAAAGAAGTGAGATGGTTGACATTATATACTTTTCCAAGACAATGACCATTCGTGGATTCAAAGAATTAGAATTACAGGGATTTAAATATTACCCATTCCATCCTACTCTACCCAGAAGCCAAATTCCCACTAGAAAAATTCTAGCTACGTGGTCCAATGGCCTCTGTCCAGACACCTCCTGCACTGAATACAGTACGTCCTGAGGCAGCCCCCTAACTGTTAATCTGAGACAAAGAAAGTTCTTCCCTAAGTTATGTTGAAATGATAACCCTCTCCATTTCCCATTTATTGGTCTTAGCCTCACTTCTGGAGCCATCCATTCCTCATACGACAGTGCTTCCGGTTTTTGGTAATAGCGACTGGCCCCTTCTGTGTCTTCTCTTTATCAGTTTGAATATTCCCAGTGTTTCTGGCTGTCTGTCATGTGACAGAGCACCATGACCTCTACACCCTCTTGGGAATGCACTCCAGTGGTCAATGTATCTTGCAAAGCCTGGTGTTCAAAATGAATGCAATGTTCCAGGTGTACCCTGCCCAGCAGAGAGCAGAGAAGAATAAAACTTTCCTCCTTCTGCGTAGAATATTAAAGCACTTTATAAAATCGTATTGGCTCTTTGATGGCGCCATACTGTGCTAGCCTTACAATAGGCTTATGGCTGTGTCAGGTCTCCCTATTCTATTTTCAGGAGGCTGATGGTTCTGATCAAGTCTAAGACTTCCCATTCATTCATGTTAATGTCATCTTTACTACATTCATATCCTTTTGGCCTGTTAATTTTTAGATTCTGATTTTGTCACCTAATAGTTTTGCTCTCCTTCCCAGCTGGAGTCATTCAACAATCAGCATGGCTCTTTGTGTTTGCTTGTGATAAAGGAAAAATGTGCACACTCTTGTTCTTTAGAATTAACCCAATAAGACTAACTGGCCTTTATTTATGATGAACAAGAGCTGAAAAGTCCATTTATATTTTGCATGCTTATACATGAAGCCAATTTGCTTGTTTTTTTTTTTTTTTTCTGAGCAGAATATATGATGATAGGATTTTGTGTTTGCTTCAATCAGTTTGCTAATTCCAAGGCATCTGGGTATATAGTACAAAACATAGTTATTTTAGAATTTAATGCAATTAGCTGCTCTAAGAGATATTGTGACATTTGAAATGTCATCACCTCCAAGCATATTTAATGGAAACCAGGTGGGCAGGTTGCTGGCACCTGGATGCTTTTATGGCACACCTTCATAAAAGCACTGCCCTAAGTAAGAACACATCTTAAGTGTAGCTATTTAGCTTGAGATCATATAACAGATGGAGAACATATCATACTTTTTGAAGTAAGTGAGAAAGCTGACATAACAGCTCTAACCACATTTTACCAAGGCTATTTAGTAAAAAGCAGTTCATTTTAAATATAAATTGTGTAAGTTACTCTTGCCATTTGCATTAATGGTGTCGCTCAGCTGGTGTTCATGCTGAATAAAGATTTCAAAAATATCCAATTGATCCAGTTGATCTAATCATGGCAGAAAAATAATCTCACCAGATAAATTTGGCTTTGCTCGATAATTGTATTATTTCCGCTTGAATTTTGTCTTGGTATACAGCTATTATTTTGTTATTATTGATTTGAAAATTGCAAAAAAAAAAGAATTTAGAAATCAACTGGATCAACTTTATAAAGGAAACACAACTAATAAATATTTAACAAATTCAAACAGTTGACTTGGTGATCCTGACCCGAGATCTCCAGAATCTCTAAAGATGACCTCATATAATCAAATAAAATCATGATCTTGGTGCAGAAAGCTCGAAACACATAGGATTTTATATGTATATAGAAAAACCATACATTTATTTACTTTCCAAGTGGGTATAGAACAAAAAATTGTTGCGTCAACCTGAAATAACTAACAAGCCCTCATTATTTGAAACAAGTCACAAAGGGAATTCCTTTTTTCCAAATTCTTTTGTCTGAATTCTTTCAGTGGTTAGCCTAAATAAAGTTTATGGTAAATATAATCATGTGTATAACTAAGAACACATACTGTAAAATGTAAAATGTTATCATAAAAGATTTGCTCAGTGTTTTAAAAAAACTGAAGAACTGGTTTACTTAGAGAAAGAGAAAACGAAAATGGAGATATTGGCCTTAAATCTACTTTAGTGAAGCCATGGGAGCCAAAATTTCAAACACAAATGTATTTAATTACAACTTCGTTATATCAGCCAGTCAGTCTTCTCTGCTTCAATCAACCAATCTTTCTACTCACTCAGGCCAAGAGCTCTAAATTCAAAATCCGAACCATTTGTCTTGAAGAGACTGTGGTGGCAGTGGCGGGGACGACAGTCTCTTATTATGAGTTACTATTCAAAAAAATCACAGTTTGGAAGGGGACCAGGAAGTCATCTCGTGTATCTCCTCTAAATAAAATAATTCCCTCCATGGTTTCCTAGTCAAATGGGAGTTCCACCCTATGATGAAGGGGGCTCACTACTCCTCTGGGCACCTGCTATATTTTATTTTAAACTCTATTATACTAAGAAAATATTAACACCATTGGGAATTTTATAAATTTGTAAATATGCCTTCCGGTTGCAGCATTATCGCTTTGGGCACCGATTACATTTAGGTTATGATGAAAATAATAAAGAGAATCAATTAAAGCCAACAGTAATTTTAAGATGAAAATGAACCTGGTAAAAAAAAATATTAGATTTAAAACCAGAATTTTGAACTTCCATAATAATTTCAACATAGAATAGTTCTTCTAACTAGGCCAGTCGAATTTTGTTTTCTCCCTTATACTACATTATGAATGAAATGTATTATCGGTTTTTGTTCTAAATCCATGCTGGATAATCAAGTATTTTATTATTATCATTATATATTTTCTTATATCTTTATTTATATATTTATATATCCAGGACTTTTAAACGAAAATGCACACACACACACACACACACACACACACACACACACACACATGCACGTATGTACATACGCATGCACATTTTCCTTGAAAAATGCCTTCAAACCCAGGTGACAGCTAGTATGCTTTTTAAAAACCATGTTAATCTCTTTTTACAAACAAGTTGCCAATTTGTCAGACAAATTCACCCTTAAGGTAACCCAGAGAAGAGACTGTATTAATGACATTAATAGAACCAATGGAAACAGAATTCTTCATCACATAATCTTAATTTCTTGTTATTGTCTATACTGTATACTTTCGATGTCATATGATGCCATTCTGCAGTATTTCAAGTATTACCACTGATGTTATAATTACTCGCTGAATGCCATAAATATGACAAGGAAAGTAACCCTTCCCCCACACAGTCATTTTAATTTCTATGTGTCTGTCTACTTTTCAAGTTTTCTGAAAGAAACTCACTGAACAACATAGGTGGTTTTTCCTGTTTATTACATAGGTACTCTAAGGTGGTAAGTGTCACAAAATTAGCTTTGAGAGGAATAACATGGTCCAGTGTAAAACACAAGGTACAACATTCTACAAGGAAACCACGGCACAAAGTGATGGAACTTTCAAAATCGGATAGTTCAATTAAACATTTCATTATTTAGCTCTATGGAGATCTGCTGATGACCTCAATTGATGAGTTTTTTAAACATATTGCTGTTTAAAATATTTTAAGACCAAATGCTCTTTTTAAGAGAATGTACATCCAAGCAAGTCAAACTGTGAGCAGAAAGTATGTAAACCATTTTGTAAAAATTATATCCAAATTTACAACATTCAAAGTGTATCTTGAAGTAAAATGTCCTTAGAAGAAATAAACTCAGTCCCTTGATGTTGATGAATATAAACTTAAAAAACAGATCACAGGAAAATTAACTTTCATAGTTCTTTGCCTATGACCTTTCAGATACCTACCAAGTTGGCTTCAAAGACGTTTTGTGGCCATATATAATACAAACACTCATGTATTACATGCATCATTTATACTATCTTGGAATTTATCCATCACCTTTACTAAAATGAACCACATTTTAAAGACGCTATATATCATATACCCTTAAAAATTATAGCTAGGGCCTCAGATTTCCTATCTTTTCCACATGCGTTACAGGCACAAAATTACAAATGTTTTTCAGCTGACAGTATAGTAAACTGCATCAGGCAATTGGTATACTGAATTAAATATATCTTCAATTTTCACACTAGGTTTCTGTGGAATATTTCAATCAAACACAGTTGTCACAATCAAATAACATGCACAATTGAGATACTAGCAAGGCTAATGCAAATACGCATAAATGGGCAAATGTATGCACATATAGTAAATTAATTCAATTAACATTTTCAAGTGTGTGTATATTTATATAGATATACACCCATGTATAGCAAGTATAGTAAGTTTACTACTGAAAATATGTCAACAGTTTAGAACAATGTTTTGAAAAAAACATACAAAATTGCCTTACAGGTTATCTGGCTTTGTTATGAAACTTGAAATCAAATATAGTTTGGATTCTCTTTTATTACATTTCAACTACTCACAACTCTATAAAACTATATTTCATTTTTTTAGTGAATATGATTGACAATCACTACATGTCATCAATACTTACATATGAGAGAAACAGCAATGATAGTCTTCATATTAATAATTGAATATCAAGACATAAAATGAGTGCTTACATTTAATAGTTGACACAATATTGGATTTATCTGAATTTTAATTATTTTGGGGTATCTGAATTCCAATTAAGAAAAATCAGTACATCTGACTATTTGGAACTGATTTGCCATATGAGTTTAGCAAACTACTTTTGAAATGAAACATGCCCTATCTAATATGTCACGTGTACCAATGTACGACATAAAAGTTTTACATATAATTCCACAAGAGCCAGTAACTTATAAGACTGTGTCACAAATACCATACTTTACACATGCACAAATACATAAGCATACCCATAGACACACTCAACCCTGCAAATTTATATAAACACCTACACATGTATAGATATATGGCCACACATGAAAAATTCAGCAGTCCAATGGCTAAAATATATGAAATTATTTTTCAAGAACATTATTTTATATTTTCATTTATTTATATTAAGAAATGTGGCTTTTAGACTTTATATTTTTTATTTTTATTTTTTAAAAAATGAGCCAAATCATGTATAGATTTGCAGTGGCTACAAACCAAAATTCCCCTGCTGGGTAACAGGGAACACATATAGTACATAAATGCTGGTTCAAAATGTTTTTAGAAAATATTAATCTTTTTAACATTTAGATGAGCCAATATATAAACACAGGGGTGTAGACAGATGAGTGGACCTGACACTTCTTAAAAGCCCATGACAGTATAGAAATATTGTGGATTCCCTCCTCCTCCTTCACTGATTTAGCAAGACAAAGAAGAAACAAATCACGTGGCTTTCAGAACCAGTCTTTCGAGTTCACACTGAACTTCACACTTGATATATTATTAGGTTTTGCACTGCTAACATGCTGAAAGCAGGGAAATCGTTATTATATTTTTTTCTGTAATGTCTAAGAAAAAAGGTGAGTGCAAATGAAAAACTATCAAACGTTTAACTAGAGCACAGTATCTTGGTAGCACATATAAGGTTTACCATAAGGACCAAAACACATGGCTTTTGCTGGAGTTTTCTCTCCTATTCAGTAGAACAATGTAAAACTTCAGTGCCTAGCTTTTAAAAAATAATTCTATTAGTAAGTAAATCTTAACTGCCTATATCATAAATTTGGTTCCACCAATGAACTGAAAACTTCTGGCTTTTGCTAAGAAGTTTTTAAATTTCTGCTTCAGTATAATGGAATTATACTCTGCACAGAAAGAGATCTCAAAGTCTATAAATGGTGTGCTGTTTCAATCTCGGAGGGACTTCAGTTTCAAAAAATAAATGATATATATTGCCCCTGAACAGTCCTTTAATAAAAGTCATATGCTCAAAAGATTAAATGCTGCGGAATAGCATTTCCCTTGGAACTGCTTGAATGGAAAGTTGGCCATGATATGGACCGTCAATTAGTACAACTCCAGTTTCTTTTGGCCGTGTCTAAACAAAGCCATGGGCTTCATATCAATTGGTAATATCTGCCACTTATCCAGAACAAATAGCATTGATTGGACCCTTCTAGGCAGTGGTTGCCCATAAGATTGACAGTTTCGGGAAGTTAAAATTACTGGAATTTATTTTTGTTCTGGACCGTCTGACCCCACCAGATTTAAGTTAACTGCTGCACTGCTTTCTTTGCATTTTTGACAGTTCAGTCAAATACATACTAATCTTTTATGGACTCGACTGTATTAAGTAATGCATTTTACAAAGACATAACTAGAACAGACAGCAGCATAGGCAACTTCACAGATGTTTACTGTTTCAGCTAAAACAAAGCAGCCTTTTGATCTCAGCAGGAGTCTCCGTTCATTTCTATTGGAAACAGTTTTTTAAAACCTGAAATCTGGAACAGGTATTATTACTAACTGTTCTTTCCAGAGGGAATGGTTCAGTTTGCGGTTCTCCAATAAGCTGACAGAGAAGTGTCTTTCTTTCTGACAGACAGGATAATGAGGCACTAATTATTAGAAGGCTAAGTTTTCAAATGCTAGGAGATGCCTGGACTATTTTTTTTTTCTTCTGTTGTTTGAAATATTTTATTCATTTGAAAAGTGAGATGGTAACATATGTAACTATAAACCAGATGGTAAAATTTGATAGTTGAGCAATTTATCACTAGATAAATTGCGAACATTTAAAACAGTATATGACAACTGCATTTCTCTCTATCTTGAATCAGACATTTTGTTTTTACATTGTTTTCGAGTAAAACCTGGAGGAAAAAAAAAAAAAACTCAAGCAAAAGCCTCCAAATGGCATTGTGCATTTTTAATTTATCACCTACTGAGCTATGTCAGGCCTATAAAATATCAAAACCATGCTTCACAAGTCTTAAATTGTTAGTGTTTGAACGAGTAAACTAAACGATCACTATGATATGGCTTACATACGATACACCATACACATTAAATTAACATTCAGATTTTAAAAGAATTATTTTATGTTTAAGTAAAGCTGACTACGTTTTTTAAATAGAAGACTAGAAGAGCAGAATTAGTAGGTTAGTGTTAACAATGAGTTATAATAAAAGACTTACTTGGTTGAACACAAAAGGAGTTTTGCATATGAAAATTTCCAGAACAGTAAGATCCAGAATTTCTTATAATGGAGATTTGAACATTTTAGGCCTGCTTTATACAGTCCTATTTAGAATAATTTTGCTTTTCAAAATTGATTTTTTGGAAGAAGTTTAGACACAATTTTTTTAGGTCTGTGTAAAAAAACATTTCCTAGCTTCAGGCTTTACACACTTGAAAAATTACATATATGGCTATGGGAGAAATCATACGATTTATAGTTCTTCATGTTAGTCTATAGTTTAAGCTGCATTTATGTTGTTTCCAATAAAAGATAAGTTTAAAAATTAAATTACCTTGATAACAAAAACAAGGAACGTTCCTAACGCCTAACATTAGTCATTATTGACATGAGTTTTTTTTCCTCAATTAAATTAATCCACAGAATGATAAGTAACTTAGCTATGTACTAGGAAAAAAAAAGTCTTCTACTTGAATATTTCTATTATTTTGCAATAAAAATACCTTTAAAAAAATCAGCAATCCAAATTTTAAAAAGATTTTAACTTTAAGAAAAAATGTTTCCAAGTGCCATTTTAATCTGCTTGACCGAAAGCACCAAAAAAGTGTATCTACGTGTCTTCTTAGGATTAAAATGAAAACCCCACCTACAGAAATTTTGATTCTGTACTGCTGTCTGATTAGCATGTTCTGATACTCAGAACTGAGTTTGTACGTGAAATTCATCTGGAGCCAGGCCTCGCACAAAAGCCTCAATATCGGAGCAAGTCTGAGTTCAAGCTCCCTCAATCAAATCAATGTAAAAGATATTTTTTTAAAAAATCTCCTTCCGGATCAACATCGTGAATACAAAATGCCTGTATATTTACTTGTATAAGACTTGGGCTTTGTAATGTCAAAAGGATGCAAAACTCTTTTGTGTGTTTCACTGTTAGACTTTCGCTTAGGAAATGGGAAACCTTCACCCAATCACAAACCATACACATCGCTCCATTGTCTCTTTTACACAGAGTCTCCTACTGAGTCCAAATCATCCGAAGAGAGGGGGCGGTACAGGTCCTGTAAGACGAAGGGCAGGACAGGTTTGTTTACTGGGCTTTCTCGGGAGCCCTGTGGCTCTCAGGAGTGGAACGATACTGGTGTCTAATGCCATTAAACCCTTTAGAGTCACCGAATTTCGATGAGAAAAAATAACAAATGAGAAACCACCATAAAGGCAAAAATGGCGCTGATTTTGCCTAATTGACTTGATCTGCTCGCGAGTTTTGCCTCCCTTTTGTGTGCGGTTGAGTCTCACTGCCCCTGAGGTCTATCAGTGCGAGCTCTGCTTCTCTGGGTCTAAGCACTCCTTCCTTGAACATTTCCTTCCCATTCTGGGTAGAAGAGGAACACGCTTACCTCACAAAATCATTTATTAGGAGCCCTAGCTGGCATTCAGCAAGTCAAATTCTGCTCAGGTTGCATTTTCACATTGCACAAACCTAATAAACATTGCCGTTTCAAATTTTATGTTGGGAAGACAGAAAACATGACAACCTGACATGACCCGCCTTCCCAAAGGTCTTCTCTGGTTCCCTAACCACTCACCTGACACCTCCCCTTACGTCCCCTCCACCTCTTCCTGTAGGAGACCTCTCTGTTGGTAGCCAGGCAACCAGCTCAGATCTGCAGAGAGTGTCTAGAATCCTGGCTTCCTTTCCATTTCGTACCACCCACTCCTCACATCTGAGTGATCAGATAATCTACAGAAGTCAGCAATGTGGGAGTATAATGGGGAGCTTCGTTCAACCTACACAACATACTTCTTCTCGATATATTAAGAAACTGGACCCGAAAAAGTTCATAGATGAAAAAGGTCTGCTTCTGTGACCAGTCAAATGTTTCTAGACAGCGATTCAAATAACTGTTTTATAAAAACAGGGAGGTTGTTTGGTACCTCGCCGCCAATACTTTTATGGAGAAAAATATGTGGCATGCAGACTCTTATTGTACATAACTATTCTAGAATGCCAAAAGAGATGTCATAAAAATGATTTTAAGGGAAGGAAGAAAAGCTGATTAAATTATCATAATTAAAATGAATGAAAATATAGATTTTATTTGTGAAGAAAGCTGTCAAATGTCTCAAAATTCCTTTAAAAAATAACGTATGTTCCTGCATTTTAAAACGAGGTAGGAGGTAAGCGTGTGTGCATGTGCGTGTGTGTGCGCATGTGCATGTGTGTGCGTGTGTGTGCATGTTTGTATGAGTGTGTGTGTGTGTGTGTGTGTGTGTGCGTGCATGTGTGTGGCAGGGGAAGGGGAAGAGCCAAGTAATTTTCCTGGCCATGTTGCTAGGCAACACAAAGGGGAAAAATAGAAGTAGCTACTGTTTTCCAATTTGCAATAAAAAGAGTTAATTTATTCATTGAAATGTCTGCTTTTAGCACTGCCATCTTTCACTTATTTCAGTATTTCCTGCATAGGAGTATAGCCAACCGTTTGAGAAGAACACTCGCCAAATCTGAAACAGGATCAGTTTTTAGGGCTATTTGAGGGCCATTTTAATCGGGAGGGGTCATTTGATGCAGTGGCCTCCACACCAAGATGAAAGCTCCTCTGGCTAAAGGAGCTGGGAACGTCCTCAGCCACCGACATGGTACACGAAGGAGGCTGGTCATTCATGGCCTCAATTCAAAAGCCTGGAAACTAAGCCATCTCTGAATTAGCCAGTGCTCTGCTCACAATGTGTCCTTAATAAATGTTTTTAGATGCCGATAAACTCTTTATCTCCATAAAACAAATGGGATTGTTTTTCCCTCTCAAGTATGGTGCTTACACTGGTAATTTAAATGATAAAATGAAGAATCTATATGAGACCCAACCCTTATAATCATTCCCCAAGTGCTGACAATGTTAATTATATAAGCCATTGGCCACACAGCTGCTAGTAGCCTGATGGAAATTTTCTGCCTTTGTTGGACAAATTAATAGCAAAGTAGAGAATTCAGGGAGCAGAAGTAAATTCTAGCCTCCTTCTGCAAACAAAGGGACCACTGAGAGTCCCCGAGTAGGACTCTCTACTCTAAGAAGCAGGGCGAGAAGCTTGGATCCATGGCAGGGATGCTCAATCACTCTAGTTCAATCTCAACAACTAAGCATGTGTGAAATGTCGAATCTGAGTTTAATAAGCTCAAAGGATCAAGAGGAGTTTCTATGCCAGGTGTGGTCTACAAAGTATACACTTCAAAAGAGAGGATGTTCTATGAAAAAGGGCCATTTCCGTGCTGTATCTAATGGCTGTTCCAACAGATGAGGACCTTGCTGGGTAATATTTACAAGAAAAGAATCACTACCCCTTCCTCCACTCAAGATAGGCATTTAGGAGATTAATTTGGCCAATTCTTCTTTAACTACTTCACAAATGTCTCCTGTACTTTAAATCACCAAATTAGACTGTAAGAAAAAAAACCATGGTGAAAAGACTTCATGGGTTTTCCATTTGAAAAGAGCTTCTTTTCTTTCTTTTATTTTCTCAACTGAGACCCAGAGAAGACAGCTGACTTATCTAAGATAACACAGCCACAGAGTGGAGGAGCTGGTGCCAAAACGCAGGCCTCCCCAAACAATCTAACGAGCCCAATCTGGTGCCAGGAGGGTAAGTGAGGAGAGACAACACAACCTGATATTTGGTGGGACGGGCTCCAGAGGAGCTGGGGACTGATGGAGTCCCTGCCCCCACTGCTAGCCGGTGGCCTGTAGACGCGGCCTTGGCGGGGACATGAACAGAGGAGCTTCCATTTGATTACAGCTGAAGTTGATGGAGCTTAGGAGTCTCCCTTTGAAACATGTCACAAAAGGAAGCAAATTCAAGAATACAGTCTCTGAATTCAGAAGTCTCACTTATTAAAATATTCAGTGGGCACCGTCACAGAGCCTCCTGAGCGCACGTGTTCCTTCCACCTCGCTCGCGAGATCCTTCCAGGCTCTCCACTGTGCCCCCCACCCCGCTTCCCACACCTTTGAGCCTGCCTCGGCATCACCGGAAAAGCCAGACAGTACACGCTGTGAGCGGATCAGAACAGCACTTTCACCGTGAGGGCTGAGCTCGTCCTCACCCCTCCCTTGGCGTGGGGAAGCTCAGAGTGTTCAGTTACTCTTTGACTCTCCAAGCTCAGTCAACTTCTCCATCATTACACGAGAAGTTAAAAACGCACGCAAGTGGTGATGGAAGACAAGGTGCTTGCTCATTATGGGTCTCACCCACAGACACATGTCATGTGCACCCATTGTCTGTACCATGCACCCTGAGAGCCACTCTAGACGACCACTCTATGCAAATGAGCCACGCCCAGCCTGGCCCGCCCCTCCAACAACGGCACTGTCCACTCTCCCTTCTACAGGAAGGCTAACCCTCGGTGACGGTG
Source organism: Macroglossus sobrinus (assembly GCA_004027375.1). Classification (NCBI taxonomy): domain Eukaryota; kingdom Metazoa; phylum Chordata; class Mammalia; order Chiroptera; family Pteropodidae; genus Macroglossus; species Macroglossus sobrinus. The sequence goes on from PVKZ01001718.1 coordinate 44,993, forward strand.
TCTAGTGGAGCTCATCACAACTAAGGGAAGCTGACAAACCAGTGCCAGCTCAGTCTTTGATTCAAAGACAAAAAGAGTTGAGTGTTTATAAGTGGAGCAGCAACTGTTTAATTCTTCTCGGAGTTAAGCTTTCGTTCAGACACATTGACAGAGGAAGATGAAGCCCCGAGAGACCACGGCCACGCCCCACCGCTGGCCACCGCCTGCCCTCGCCTGACTTAGAGACAAGAGAGCTATCTGCTGGCACCTGTGCCACTCTGCAGCCAGGCTCAGGCAGGTCTCAAGCCAGCAGCTTGCTCATTTCCTTACCCGCTGCTTCCGCAGGCTTCCCGGGCTGGTGGGTGAGGGGCTTGGCGACTTGCCCGAGCGCGGAGTAGAGAGCTGACTACCAGGGGTTCCATTAACTAGAAGAACAAAGAATCACAGAGAGGAAAACGGCACGTTAACGAAGTGTCATGACCAGTCAGCTTCTTGGAGAAATAAACAGTTACACAGGAACATTTGCTAAAATTCCAGATACCTTTTTTTTTTTTTTTTTTTTTAATCTGTGGTCCCGAGGAGAAGCTTCAGGGAATAACTTTCTTTAGAAATTCACTGTTTGTTAATCTGGTGTTTAACGTGCAGCAGATTATATTAAAATTTTCTATACTGTACTTTTCACAACTTTCCCAATGAATTTATTAATGAGACTTTGAAGGGGTGGGTTAAGGCTCTGGGACATTTTCAGTGGGATTAATCCTTGATTCTCTAGCTTAGTTTCCCAGGACCACCCGTTAGGGATAAATATGAGCACAGCTCACAGGTGATATTCCCAGGGACTCGTGAAACGAAATCACTGTCTTTGTAGAGTTAAAACTCACTTCTAGAAGTTCCTGCACCCAATTCTGCTCTGTGCGTCTCCTTAGCCCAAACTCTGCAACAGGACAAAGTAATGGGCACAGACACTCAGGAACTCCTCACCATTTGTCTTATCACTGTTAAAAAACAAAGCTACTTTCTAATAGGTTTAACTCACTGGAATTTTTTACCCGATGATATTAAGACTTTTCTACAACATGATCACTAAACATGATCACAGCCACCGAAACCAAGCAAGCAATTCTCTGAGTAACATCACAGAACAACACTTAGAGACACAGCTCTATAAAGGTAGGTAAGGTCAGCATCATTTCACACATTTTACATCTACAGTCGGGGCAGTAGCATCAGCAGGGAGACACACACAGTCTTGAGGGCACATGATAAACATTTTCCAAAAGGGAGAGCGACAACGCGTTTGACTTACCTTCTATGAATTCTAACATGGACACAGGCTTAGTGTTTGGACTAACAACGGCAAGAGGCACACTCCCTCCTCAGCACTAAACCCAGCTCGGCGGGGATGGGAGGCGGTGGGATTAGTGAGGGATGGCTAAGGCTGCTCCCGGAGCAGGCTGAATGAGAGGCAGGATTCATCAGCAGATGCCTTTTCTGCGTAAGGCTGACGTCTTCCAAGCAGCAGTGGGAGGTGCGGGTTCTGTCTTAGGCTACATCAAAGGTGTCAATTAAGCCTCATGCCAACGCAGAGCCACTGCAACCCCCTCCCGGCTCCGCGGGCTCCCGGAAGCCGAGCCCTCTCCGTACTTTGCGCTGAATCATAACGGAGTGCCTCTGGGGGCAAGAGACCCAGTGACTCATCTGGAAATCCAAAGGACAGTCACTTCCAGAGCCTGGCCACCACTGGGTACTAAGTAAGTACACCTTCGCAAAATGTAGTGGCAAGGTACGATGTTTGCTGATGTTCCAGACACAATGTTTGCACAAAATCTTAGGGCCCAAGAAAGTGGGAAGCTCTTTGTTTTGTCATCTCCAAAGATCTTTTAAAAATGTCATAGATAACCCACATAGCACTGATTTGTAGTGTTGCCTTTGAAATGTATTTGGTGACTCAAAAAAATAAAAACCTTTTTTTTTTCCCCTTTCATTGGGGAGCTTGAAGCAGGAAGCACTGAGAATGTTCTCATTTGCTGGCATCTCACAGTCCTGTCCTTATGGAGCCTGAGTTTCGGGCCTCTTTGCACAGGACTTCCCCAGACAGAGGCTCAGGGGACGGGCTCTGACATAGACAAGGATTTAAGAGCTGTGCCCAGAGGCGAATCTACAACTGAGAACCCTGTAAGCAAGATCTCCCCAGGAGGTGAATGGAAAACAGGTTCTATGAATGCAATAGTTTCTTTGCTTATTTCTACTGCATTTTGTGTCTTTAAGTCACACCTCAAGGCTACACGGATTGGGAAAAAAATAAGAAAATGGGGCATTGGACACAGTACTGACATTTTTAAACTTTGGGACTCTAATCTTATGAAGATGATCAGACAAAAAGAACAAAAGGAAGTGAACTCCCAGGAAAACAGCCTCAGGAGTACCTTACTTAAAAAAGCAAAATAAAACAACAAAAAGCTTGCAGGTAGTAAGTACCCAATATGTGTGCACCTCAGTTTATAATAGAATTTATTTTCTACAGAGCAGTTAACACACTTAAACTACACACACACACACACACACACACACACACACACACACACACACAATCTCATTTAACTCTAACAATAACTCCGTGGGGCAGGCAGTGTCATTTCACAGATGAGGAAACTGAGGCATAAAGCTGATGCTCAGACTTAACCAGCAAATCCAAGGCAGAGCTCGAGATTGAACCTTAGACATCTCAGAACCTGCCACCCTCGCCACCACCTTCTCTACTAGCCCGCAGGGAAGTCAGACTGCAGTACAGTATTTTGAGAGGGATTAAGATTGGGCGTTGCTGTTGGAATCCTAACAGCCTGTGGGGTCAAGGCTGGCGACACCCTATGTAAAGAAACAGATAACCAGAGCCAAGATTTACCTATCAGTAGGCCTTCACCAGGTAAAGGAGGGCAAGGCCTGATGAAGCAGAGTGTGCCGAGGTGAGGAACCACCTATTTCATGGATGGCCATGGGGGAGGCAGCAGGTGTGGAACACTGAAGAGACCCGAATCAGTTAGCTCGGCAGGTAAGGGAGCTGGAGGAGAAGAGCTGTGCAAGGAGGGTGGGGGAGGGGCAGGGGGTCGTATAATGTAGGGCTTCGAAATCCATTCTCTGTCCCCTGGGGCACTGGGACCTGCAACCTTTATTCAAAGCCAAAGCCAGCGGGCTCAGGGCTTCTATTTTGCGTACCACCTCTCTGGAAAAAACGAAGCTTAACTGCCAAACGAGTCCTCTACGATCAAACATTTTTGAGACACGACCTGCTTAAAAGTTGGGAACGGCGTGTATTCTTAGGGCTGGAGTTCTTTTCAAACTCTTCCTCTTGGCCATGTAAAAAGCACGCGCAACTGCTTTCAATGGCTCTTGACATCCTGAAAACATCCCACACCTATTGTTAAATCACTGCTGGAATAAATAATTTTACTTCGTAAGTAAGTTTGACATACGTATTGAGTTTAGCTGTTTTTCCTCCTGTACTACCAGAAGTCCCCGAATGCCAATAACAAGGGCTTTGTCACTTATTTAACAAAACATGGAAATTCAACTCACAAATGGCCTGACTTTACAGAGGGCTCTATTAAACAATTCTGTATCTTGAATGGGAAAAATCTGACTCTATACCGTTTTTTTAAAAATGGCCAAGCAAGTCTCACAGTCAATTATTTCGACCTGAAGTCACTAACGTCTGCATCACTAAAGTTCTCATAGGATCGCTGCCTTACATCCAGTCTTGTTTCCTGGGCCCGGGTCTGTCCGGTAAGTCTCCCTTAAATCTTACATCCCTTGTTCTGCTTTCTGCCTCCTTAGAGACAAGTGCTAACTAACCGTTAGGCTGGAGGACTCACAGAGCCCAGAGTTCTTCTGGCCACCAAGTAGCTGCGATAAACATCCATAAACATCTGTGGAGCTGATTCCATCGTCCCCAGCCCACATTCCTCTCTTTTTTCCAACTCGGCCATCACCTAGGCCTGCCAAGGACACGGCAGCATGGATTGGTCCCAGCACATTATTCTCCCTGAAGGACCTGGCCTCACCTTTTCCTTCATTTCAGGAAGACGATCCTACTCTCTATTTTACTCATTGGAGCCACGAATTCGGGCTTCTGCAACCAACCAGTCCGGTAGACACGGCATACACTTACCATGGGCCTGACTCTGTCTACTGGTCCCTATCCTGCGAAACTTATAATTGAATGTAAAAGTCACTAAAACATTCTATAATTTGGAAATGTTTGGCTTCCTTGCACTAATTCATTGCTCCTTTTAAATGATATCAGGCTCATGTATAAGTTAATTTAGCAACCTCTTTCTGAGTGTACAGAGTTCTCTTTACAGTTTCGTCTTTAAAAGTCTCAGACATCAAGTGACAGCTAAACATTTAAATGTCGCAAACTGGCGCTGAAATTAGAGCCATTTCCAAAGAAGACCATCTAAGCACAAGGTAAATAACCTCTGGACATGAAAATCACCTTCTTTCTTCTTTCTGCACTTGAAGGAGCTCACTTATTAATGATGCCACACTTGCAGGGATGAGAGGAGGGACGTGTGTGCATGCATATGAGTGTCTGAGTGTGTATTCGGGGGCTGGTGATTCAGGTACGTTGCCCGGGAGAGCTGGACGTTGCCTTGAACTTTCCTTCACTCTCTGATCATGGGGGAGGCTGTAGAGACCCTGAATATCAGTCTTAAACTGAGACAGTGGGCCCAATTCAAAGGAACTATATCCACTGAGAATAATGAGAGGTCAAGAGAAACAGTGGGGATGGAAAAAGGAACATGGCCCTATGAATTACTTATTTTAAAAATATTTACAAAAATGTCCTTGAAGCCTAGAAAATCTAAGGAGCTGGAACGGATCCTAGTATTTCTCAATGCACTCCTCTGTTCATTTACCTGGTAGTTACCATGACCTTGGAAGAATATGTAAAGAATTCCTGCTGTCAGAAACCTTACAACCTAATAGGGTGATACTGTATGTCACCTGTACATACGGGAGCCAAATCAATCGTTACAGGACTGTAGCGGTGGGGAAGACCCTACACAGTGAGGTGATCAGGATAAGTTCGCAGAGGCCGTTGAGTAGCACCAGGAGCGTGCCCTCTTGACAGCTGGAGTGACAGAGGAAGGCTTCTGAGGAATAATGGTGTGAGGTGGAAAAGTTCGAAGAATGCCTGGTGAGGAGTTAACTAGCTGACAGGATGGAGCATGAGTCCAGGCAGAAAGTGGGACATGTGGCTAGAAAGGAAGGGTGTGGCCAAACCAAGATTGCTTCTCGTATGAGAATAAGGAGTTGAGACTCTTCCTGGCAGAAAATAAATAGTGGCAACAAAGTCTGACCTTGGTACGCAGGGCAGGTGAAAGGGACAGAGGACGGGGGGCAGGGAGGAGGCCAGCTGGCCAACCGTGCCCGCAGTCTGTGAGAAATCGGAGTCTTAGAACATCGCGGAGAGGAAGCCAGGAAGGCCGGTGACAAACTCAGAGTAGGAGGCGAGGGGAGAAGGAGTCAAAGATGATTTCAGGGCACAAGAAAAAAGATGTTTAATTCAACAAATAAAACAAGATCACCTAGAATCCTCTGATTTAAAATGATGGACCTAGGGTCCACTGGGATCCCAGAATGGGCTGTGGTTATCATGAAGGAATTAGGTGCTGAGGGCACCCTGGATTAGGGTAGGAGAGGGTCCTGGAACTGAATGGCTCTGTAGCCCCTTGGGTCACTCGGAGGGTCCTTGGCCCCCACCTTACCAAGTGCTGCAGGACAGCCTCCCCGTAGCATGGAGCCTGGGAGCTGGCAGTCTCATAATGCCTCGTGGGGACGACAGGGCCAGAGGATGCCCGAGGAAGCCCCGCTGCCCTCTGGCCTCACCTGTGAAGCAGATCTGTCGCAGGTCACCAGTGGCATACTCGCTGCCAGATCCTATGGCCTCCTCCAGTTCTCACGCTACCTGACTTCTTAACACCAGACGTTCCTGGCCTCTCCCCCCACCTCAAAACTCTGTGCCCCTGTGACTTCTGTGACCACATTCCCATGGTCCTCCTGCCTTCCCTAATGTGCTCTTGGAACTGCAAGTGTCCCCCATTGTTTCTTTTCCACCCCTACTTTCCATGTCTCTCACTGGGGTCGGGAGAGAGATAGCGACATTTCTATGATTTAAATCACTACTGTAGGCCAAGTTCTCCCAATTGCATATTGTGAGCTCGAATCTGATTAAACACAGTTACTTATTCCTAAACATTTCCAAAGCCACTGTCTGTCTCACACAAGGCTCATTCCCTGAGTCTCCTCCTTGGCTGGCAGGCCTGCCCCTCTCCTCTGGTTCCCCTCTCTCTTCCTCCAGCCTCTCATCCACTTAAAGCGCTGGTTTCCTTCCCTTCGGAAGCCTCCTGCATTCCCAGCACTGCGGTTTAAATTTTGTCCTGCTGACTTCTCTCCGGGATGACTGCAGTGGCCTCATGGAGTCTCCCAGGCCCTTGGCCCCTCCTGTGAGGCTACCTTCTCTACCACTGCACCACTGTTTCTAAAATGCAAATAAAAATTAAATCAAGGCTGTATGAAAATCCCCTCTCGCCCCTATAATTCCTATAACAAAAAGATGTCCTGTGCAATCTGACCTCAACCAACTGAGATGTCACCATCTTCTCCAACCCTTCCCTATTCTAGTTCTCACTCTTTTATTGAACTAGCATCTGATCCTTAAATACACTTTCATGCCTTGATGCCTTAACACACACTGTGTCCTCAGGTGCTAACGCCTTCCTGGCTCTCATCCAGTCTCGTTTCTAAGTCCCTTTCCCTTGGAAGCTTCCTCTGGCGCCATTAATGAGATTTAACCCCTTCTTCCTCTGGGCTCATAACACTTAAAACACAGTTATAGTAAGTGGTATAGATGTTTGTCTCCCAACTTGAAAGCAAGAGCTGCGGTTTAATGGTCTTTGTATCCTTGGAACCTAACACCTGCTTGGAAGACAGCAGATGCTCAGGAAATATTTATTTAATTAACATGAGGCATGAACAGGGAGGAGTTTATAAAAGGGGCTGATGTAGGCTGCTGCTGCCCCTGTGTGGACAGTGGGTCAGGAGAATGGTTCAAAGCTTTGAAGAACATCTTTGGAGGTACCCACCTGCTGAGGGTGAGCCCTACGGGGAGTTGATGGGTGTACGGAAAGACAATGGAAGGAAGACCAGGCTTCGTGCAATCAAAAAAAAAAAAAAAAAAGGAAACTTGTGAAAATGAGAGGGATGAATTAGCCCTCTTTATCTTCTTGGTGCATTTTGCTTTCAACAATTCCCTTGGAACCCCAAATAGAAAAAAGTCCTCCATAGAATGTATAAGGCTGAAACCTCTACGCTAAGAAAAAGACTGAACTAAAAATTAATAGCTAGTGATCTGCCTTTGAAGGTGTTTGATATAAATTTAAAAAGTTGACAAATTGAACTAACATGCTGATTAAAATTCTCTTTGCTTCTCTAGCTTTGATTCTTGTCTTATCTGCATATGTTGCATAAAATACTTTTATGTAAAAAAGTAAATTTAAATAGCATAAATAAAAAGACTTCAGGATTTTTACTCACATACAAGTATGTTATAAGCCCGGGGAGGACGGAATGGTGCTTCAGTCCTGGTAGAAGGCCATTAACTAGGGCGCCCCGCTTTTCCCCTGTCAGACGTTCACCCTTGCACGTCCAGCACCCAACATTGCTAATCTAGGGTGGGTCCTCAATGCATACTGAATGAGTGAATGGTTGTTGGCAGGAGTGTTTCCACCTTAGTTAGACTATAAGCTTCTGAAGAGCAAGAAAGCTCATCAGCTCATGCTTGAATTGATGGGTATAAGGTACCCACTGGGGCTCAGTTATGTTTGCCACAGTTTCTATAAAGAGAGAGTCTAAATAGAGGGTGTCATTCTATGAGAAAAGTTGGCCATCCATCTAAGTAAGAATACAAACTCTAAAACAAGAAACGAAACTCCAAAGTTCTTAGAAGGGGTCAAAACGTTGAAATCTGTAAGTTTTAAGGAGAGCTACAGTAATAAAAATTCAAGATGGGTAGACATGGTTTTCTTATACTTTTAATATTAACAAAATGATATAAAGCAAACTATCTGTTCTTACTGAAATCAAATTACTGCATTTTATACTCTTATTTTGGAGATATTTTGTTATAAGTTAACTTGTATGAATGAAGGAATTTGTTTAAAAAATTTTACTTTTAAATTACACATTTTATGAGACGTCTGTGTTCCAAAGACCAACACATGTGAATAAAGATTAAACACTCTTTATGATGTTCTTGTATACTCTTGCTTCTTTTAAGAAGCAACTAAAACCATTTTCTTCTTTCTTAATGATAACGCATTCAATGTCCCAGCACACAATTTTCTGGGGGATTATGTGTTAGTAAAGTTTGTAAAGTTTAGTTAGTAAAGTTTCTGGTTTCTCTTTTTTTTCTAGCTCCAATTGCCTTCCCTGGGCTCTCTCTGTTATGGAGACTAATAACAATTCAACAGGTATGTGAATTATGTTATCTAGAAATTATGTAGGGGGCTTGACCCATATGCTTCTTGAGAGTAGAGTCTGTTTCTTTCATCTCGGCATTGTTAGCGCCTAGCAAGTGTCTGACACTGGCAGACCCGTGCTTGTAATGTGTAAATGAACACCTTACATTAATAAATCACCTCTTAACTTCTTTTAGTACCAAGAAGAGGAATGGGCACGGGACAAAAAGAAGATTTGTCTATAGAAGATTCTCATTCTAGTTCTACCACTGGCATACATCATGAAGTTGGGGTGAACCATTTCACCTCCAGCAACGCCAGTATCAGGACTGGTACTTAGGCATCTGTTGCAAAATGATAGGATGTTGTAAATTGCGATCTTAAACCAGGTGCTGTATCAGTTACTTCCTGGAGGTCAAAGTTTAATAAGCAAAGGTGAAGAAAAAGGTATCAAGGACTGCCAGCCTGCTGTGACTGGAGAACTAGAAGCCCCAGGCACCAGCCCTGAGCTGCCACTATCATCTCTGTGACTCCAGACCGAACACTTCTCCTAGCCCTGCCTCTGCTTCCTCATTTCTAGAATGGGCTATATTATTATATAACAAATAATAATACCGTGTTACTTATTGTTGGGAGACCATTGGGAAAAAGGATCAAAGAGACAAAAAGTCCTGATTTTTTCATTTAAACATAAATTAACAATAGCAACATGGCATAAAAACTGAGCACATCTTAACTTTATACTGTGCTTTAATTTCTGTGTAACATAGGAAGAAGATACTGGAAGTAGAATTGAAAAATTGAAGTGGAAATCATTTTAAACTTTAATTTCATATTTTTGGAGGAAAAACAAAGATTCTTTCATGTAAAAAAAGTCAGGTTCATAGTGGTGATCAGGATTTGGGGCAACATCAATGCTTAAGAGTTACGGAAGTAAAATGATTCACATCCCAATCTTTGTGATTTATGAGAAACCATGAAAAGGTTAGGCAATAAAATGAAACGGTGATGCAATCGATATAGAGCTAATTCATTGCTCCTTCCCATTGGGTGTAAGAGCCACACTTGAGTAGAGACAAGAGTTTGTGGAAAGCGCAGTGGAGGGACCCAAGGCAGGGGCTCCCCTGACATCCAGCAGCTACACCTGCCCTGAGAAGGAATGGGAATATAACAAGACCTTCTTGAACCCTGGGCTTAGGTCTCATGGAAAAGAAGAGGGCCACTGGCATAATCCATGCATTTGTGACTGGGTACCACTGCTCTGTAAACCCTCTCTAAATTAGAATTATCCAGAGAAAGGTGGTAAGCTTTGGTGGCAAGTCAGACTCAAGAGACAGTCATTGCATATTATAAGCTGTTACATAACCAGGAAATGGCTGTATGGCATATCTTCTAGATCAAAACGTAAGAAGTTGAAAAATTCATATTCATAAAAGACTCACCTCAAATAGAACATGATCAGTGCCATTTGATTAATTTTGAACTAGCAGTTAAAAACACCTTGAATGAAGTGTTAACTTTTCAAGAACATACTGATTTTGAATGGATTTGGATTCCACTTCCTTCATGGAAATGATACTACCTGGCATGGCATACCTATCCCAAATTCCAAGTCTGTGCTGGTCAAATCAATCAGGTTTTAACTGGAGTTGAAAAGGGCATAAGGGAAAGCACAGAAAACTGAAATGCTTGTTTGAAGCAGGATATTGATCATGAGGTAATGTGTCCTATTCATTTGAAACTTCTAAAAGCAATATTTCAAATGTTGCCAGTAATGAATACAAACATATTTCATATATTTGCCTATCTGCTTTTCTGAGTTTCTGAAATTACTTTTGGTAAATGATATAGTCATCTATATTTATAAGATTATAATTATATTTATAAGATTTATATAATCTTAGAGATGCTGAAGAGTGACTATGTTCCCAGCTACTTCTAAAGTGAAATAATCTCCTGTATTCATTTTCTAATGAATTCAGTTTTTAATCTTTTTAAGACTGGATTCATGAGTCTTTCTATTTTAACTCATATTCTAGATCCTTTTTTTGGAGTAAAGCAGTCTCTTCACTTTTTACAAGGTAATTTCTGAGTTGCAAAAATTCTCCCTCCATGTTTTCCTCCTATATCGCCCCCACGCAATCTCAGCTGCCACATTCACAAGACAGAAAGTGTCCGGACATTTTTTTCTTGCATCCAGTGGAAAACCTTAGCTACAGACAGTACCTGCTCCAGGGATCATGGTCCCATTCTCTGACACGTGCACAATAATCTGACCTGTCCCCTACCTTCCTCGACCTACGGGAACAAAAGGGGAAAAAAAGGAAACTTCCACTCAAACCCCGGAGCATCTATCTGCCTATAGCTCTTAAAAACAAAACCTGTTAAAAACAACAACAAAAAGTTGACGGTCATAGTGTGTACTGAGTCTCTTGAAATATCTATACTGTAAAAGCCATAAGAATTTGGCGAACCACTCATTATTAGATGTCCCCCCACCACTATACCTAATATTTAAAAATTTATGGTATATATACTAAGAGGAAGAAGAAAGGAAAGGTTAAGTAAAATTGTAGAGCTCACGTGGACTGGGAACCATTTTTGTTTTAACATTGATGTTTTTTAGTCGTATTGATAATGTTCCAGTTAATGTGGGGCTCCTTTCTCCTTCATATCCTTTTGTGATTGCCCTAAATAGCTGAGTTCTAGGGGCAACAGGCTGGCTGAGCTCATGGCCTCTTTCTTACTGCCCCATGAGAAATGAGAAACGGCCATTGATTAAGGCTGAATATTCTCCAAAGAGCTCGGTTTTAACCTGTCACAGCTTAATGAACAAGCTGAGGTCTTGCAGGGGAGTGTCTCACAGTTCCGCATCACTCTCATTTTGTGGGGGCCACATCTCTGGGTGGAGGTGGTGTGTCTCTCGAAGGGAGAGACTTGCCCCAGGATCTGTTTTCAGGGAAGGGGTGATCTTTGGACAGAAACTCTCTCTTCTCCCAGGTAATCAGTTCTCTAAAGACTGGCCGTGGAGAGGAGGTAGAAAAGGCAGCTCACATTGGCAGCTCCCTTGTGATCACTGCTCTCTTGACCTACACGGCACGTTGTCTAAAGGTGGGCTCTTGGGTTGCGAGGGTTACAGATTGACATTGCCACTCAGAAGCAAGAAGGGAGGTAGAAGGGAAGTCATGTCCATCATGCCAATCAATGAAAATAAGCAGGCCACACCTTTTATCTCATATTAATCCAGAGTCTATAACTTCCTGTATTTATTTCCCTTCTGCTGTTGTAATTCAGTGGTTCTCAAACTTGGGTTAGCATCAGAATCACCTGGAACACTTTGGGAAACCCAGGTTGTTGAGCTCCAAGTCCAGAGTTTCTGATTCAATGGGTCTGGGGAGGGGCTCAAGACTTCGCATCTCCATGGTGATACCGCTGGTCTGCAGGACCACATTTTGGGAACCACTTCTCCTTAACCGACTGTTTCTCTACCCATAGAGAACAGGCCCAGATAGTCTGGGCCACAGACTATCTGATTAGAATCACCTAGAACACTTGCTAAGACAGAGGTTTATGGGCTGAGTCAGAATCTCAGCAGGGTGATCAGGCTGACAAACTCTACCGAGTTCCCAAGCCATGTTTGTGTATTCTAAACACCGAGTCTTACCACCTTACCCTTTTGCAAAGTCTCATTTTAGTGTTCATCCAACCTGGGTGAGTTGTGTCATATTAAGGGAGGAGTTGTCAGCCCACCCTTAAACCAGGAGGGTGAGCAAGCTGCATCTCAAGTGCCAGCTGTGTTGTGAGAATTATCCCCTGGCTGGTTACGATGGAGGCCATGCTGTGAGAAGGGGACACTGATAGCCCACTGTTGCCACCATTAGAGGAGCATCCTGTCTGGAGAATGGCCATAAGCAGGAGCACCCCAGGAGAAGGTGACTCTTAGGGAGCTGAGAAGGGCGGGGTTCTCTAGCTCTCCAGCCTACTCATAGTTTCTTCTTCCAACATGCACTTTGGAGGGTTCAGTTTTACTGTTTATTAGGAAACAGACTGCAGCACCTCCATTGTTAAATGTGGAGGTTGTAACTTACACAGTGGTATGACAGCTGGTGAGTGACACCAGAGGCAGGCCTTGTCACTCATCCCTCAGGACCCATGCTGTCGAGTACAAACATCTTGATGTTTATATCATTTAATAATTCCCACTCAATAGTTTATATCATTTAATAAATAATTCCCTTTGATAGTGAAGTAGACCTTACACCTAAAACCAAACTAAACCCAAAGCAAAAACAAAGGCAACCAACTGACTTATGTCAGTTTTAAGACCGAAGAAGGAAAAGGCTGAGATGCTCAAACCGTGAGCACACCTCCTGCTCCAACACCAGCACTGGAGCCCACGAGTGACAGGACATGGCGTCACCGCAGCAGTCCCTGCTCCAGGCCCTTACTCTCACTGCCATGATGGGGGCCCACATTAAACAAAGATTCAGCAACTATAAACTGAAAACTCTTCATAACCAGGAGCAGGTGGAATAAATGCTGTCACAGAGACTTCTGGAATTGGAGGCTCTTCGCCTGAAAAGTTAATTTTTGCGGCAGAAATTATGCAAATGGGCGGTATACATCTATCTGTGGGCAAATCTGGGTTTCCTGAGTCTTCACTAAGTTAGTTTTCCCAAGTTCAATGTTTTTTCTTGCAGCCAACATGTTAGACACTGGCAAATCTGTTCCAGCACTCTAAAACGTTCTAAAATTATAAACTGGAATCTGTACTCTCTCTTAAACGTTCACACCCTCTGCTCGCCACCGTCAGAAACAAGGCAGCTTCCTCCAAGCCTCCTGTGCTGCTTTACCTGAGCTAGTCGATGCTGGGGACTTGCTGCGCCTGGAAGGTCCTGGGCTCTTGGTGGTGCTCCTGCGGGAGGACGAAGCTATTTTGGTGTAAGAAGTGGACTTCACCACTCGACATTCTGGGGAAAGAACAACAACCACACATCATGATAGGGTCATGGTACACGTCATCCAAAATGCACAATAAGCCTGAGAGTAGAAATTCACAGCCACCCTCCATCAGCCCTCCTTCCTGCCAGCCCGGTGCTCCTCTATAACAAAGGAACCAAAAAAAAACAATGAGAAAGGGCATGGTGGGTGTCTTCTGCATCAAACTGTACTTTGAGCCTTCTAGTTTACCTTCTTTACAATGATATTTTGACTAGATCGGGAGTAATAGGCTGGTAAAGAGGTGATTTTGTTGGGTTTCTCTCTATACATCGATATATACATACATAGGTCTCTTTCAGGATAAATTGTTGTTTCTTCCAAGAAAAACATCAGAGAAAAGGTCAACCTCATAAACCAAGATAGGAAAGAAGTGATGGAACATTCCACCCCTTATGGAAGATTCTACCCATCCCGAGGTTATTGTTCCTGGGGGTCCTCGCAGGAACAGCTGTGGGGCTTTCCCAAATGACAGCATTTGCTCAGAAGAGGTAAAATCAGTGAAGAGACGACTTCACTGTGTGAGCCTGTGCAAACACAGGACACTGTCTGTAAAACAGTTTTTGGACTGAGGCTGAGAAACAACTTTGCTTCCACCAGATTTAAATCCCTGGTATTTGTGCTCATTAAATTCAACACTAAACATCTTAAATAGAGAAGAGCTTTTGACTTCTCTCCCAGTGAGCTGCACCGACCAATTACGATGTGCAAATCCACACATCTTGTTCTCGAGAAACCATTGTTAATAAATTAAAATATTTTTATGCTTGTAATGATAATGTTCACTGTAGTCAGGAAAGTATTAAATAATATTTAAAAAATACCCCTCAAGTGATACTTTTTTTTTTTTTTTTTTGCTCAGTGTTATACAAACTTTAGAATGTTTTTTACTCATTTATATATTTAAACAACATTGGGATCAATCTGTATTTCTCCATCTGTTACCCGCCGTTTTCACACCACAATATATTGCGAGCATCTTCACCCCTTCATTTAATGGTTATAGAATGTTTTACTGCATGGATGTGCAATAATTCGCTTAGTCAAATTTCTACTGTGGGACATTTAACTTGTGTTCAATATTCACTGTTATAAATAACGACTCATTAACACCCTTGAAAGATGAATGTGCAGTAATCTGATTATTTCTTTACGATAGACTTAGTCCTTTGCACTTGAAATTTTGTTTTTAATAACTAGAAACCTTGGGGCATATTGTACATGCTCAAAATACTTTCAGAACAAAGTGAGATTGGGAGGTCTAAAGGGAAATGCTTTTGAAAAGCTTTTAACAAACTGCCCTCCAGACAGGCTGACCTAAATTGTACTTTCATGAGAATATGACAGTGGTCATTTGCCTGACCCCTCACTGAGGGTAAGTATTAGCTTTTCAAAAACGCTTTGCAAATTTCAAAACAAATAATCAAACTCATTGCTTTAAATCTGAATTGGTTTCATTGCCAATAAAGTTGTATATTTTCCCCATGTGCTTATTAGCCATTTGTACTCCTTCTTTTGAAATTATTCAATCATGTCTTTTGGCCACTTGCAATTGGGATGGTCTTTTTCTTATTGGTTTGTAAGAATGCATTCTACATTAAAGTGTTATTCTTTTGTCTACCATGTTATAAATATTTATCTTTGTAGACAGTTGCTGAAATATGGTAGCCTTTTAAATGTGTTGCTTTTTCAGTACAGTAGTTTAAAATTGAAATCTCATCTATTAACTTTTCCATTATGTACTTTTAAGCCATTTTATACTTCAGTAACAAAACCATAATTCCTGATCTAATACTGAGGCCTGACTTTAACTGAAAATTTTCTTCCCTTTTTATGCAACTTCTAATTCTCTAAGCTCAGAACTTGTTTTTTTCTCTTCTACATTCTGCATGCTTCTATATAAACATATTTTTCTATTTTTCCATCCCAACAAAGTAGTTTATATTGCTCAGTAAAGAAGAAATATAACTGGATTTGAAATATAAATGTTAACAAGACCACAAACAGGAGATAGTAAAGAGTGTTTCCTGGAGAGCCTTGTGAACTGGTCTCTTGTGGGTAAAAAGAAGAGGAAGGGTTTAAAAAAAGAAGAGGAAGAAGAGGGAGCAAATTCTGAAATTCTGCCTGGAGCCGTTAGTGTTTGTGGCTTCACAGGCACAAGCAGAGGGGAACAAATCACTGCATTGCTGAGCGTGTCCAGGTCTCCCCAACAGTTCCTTGGGGCCACTTTTGGTGGCTGTTTTGTTTTTTCGAGGGTGGCTCTGCAAGAGAGTTCCATTTCTTAATTTTTTTAAAAAACTATACATTTGGACATATCAGCAAAAATTAAAAGACAGAAGCAAGAAAGGTTAACATCAGACGATATGATCACAATCACAAGGCCCATTCACATGGGGTGACAGCGCCGCAAGGTGTGTCTGGTGAAGTCTCAGTTCACAGGACAGAATTTGGGAACATGTGAAGAGGACGTGTGATCTGCTCAAGGCTCTGTCCACATGACTGATAGCAAACACATCCTGGCGTTGTCCTAGCCTTTTGGAAGGACGTTGGCAACCAAACAGGACTGCTGTAATGTTGCTGGTCCACTGGCACGCTTCCAGTTACATTTTTATCACATTCCTGCTACATGCTTAGTACTGAATGCTGCAGGCACACGGAGAACACACACATTTCTGGAACCTTCAATGCTTACCACCCGCTATTGGGGTACAGAGTCTTAACCCAGCAAGCTTCTTTATTTGTTTTCTGTCTCATGGACCTCATGTTTGAAAAATGTTGGTTTGTGAAACAAATTGCTTTCAGTAATAATATGTTTTCTCCTTTTAAATAAAAATCAGGGCTATCAAGAGGGCAGGATGACCAGGACTTTTTATCCTGGGTCATGAATGTCTAGAGTCACATAAATTTAAAGTATGATTTAAAAAGCTCCGCATCTAGTTAGCAGGAACGAGTAGTTAAAATAGAAAGCTCCCAGATGGCGCATGCTGGTAATAACACCCATCTGTGAGCCACAACATGAATTAAAACGTTGATTTGGGGGTTTGTCGCACGCTGTTTGCCACAGGTGCCAGAATTACTAGTTATGGCTCTATCTACTATCACAGAACCGATCTTGCCACACTGAGTTGACATTTTTCCAGCTACCACAAAGAATTTGGGTATTTTAGTTAGGTGGCTCAGTCTTGGGATAAATGTAGGCGTTTCATTTGATTTCTGAAGAACCGAAAGGAACCTGCGGGCTCGTGCCACGCTGCTGTAGCTTCTCTTGTTTCTCTCGAATTTAGTTCTCACCATATTATTAATCTATCAAAAGTGTTCATTTACCAGTCTGCCTCCTCAGCCCTTGTTCCATTGGGTGCTAGCTAGTTCTTGACATATTAAAAAGCATGTAACAGCTGTTCGATAAATATTGGCCTGAATGGCTCTCGTTTCTGTAACTACTTTTGTGAGCTCACACTGTTCACTGAACTAATCCAATCTCTCATTTTACACACGAGGAGACAGTCTCAGAAAGGTCAAATAATTTGCATCGGAACCTGGCTTTTGGATCGGTGGCTTCTCACCACTTTGGTTGCTGATATTTTGGCCTAAGTAAGCTGTTCCATTGTGAATAAAGGCTGGAAATTTTCTGTCAGTGCCCATAGTCAGGGGCAGAAAGATGGACAAGTGGGTGGGGTGAAGGGTGGGGAAAGAAAGCACATAACCAGTTCTCATATCAACATTGACTTAAAAATTTAAGATATATACCAATGCTATAATTCTATCAAGATGTCTATTGCATCCAAAAATAAATAAATAAATAAGCACTCCTTCAGAAGTGAAGTTATAACGAAGTAATAGCTTGAGGGATCAAGGAGTCCAAAAAGTAATTACAAATATTATAAATCTATACCACTTTCCTTCATGAGTTATACTAAGGGTTAGAAAAATTCTGAAAGGTTGAATAACAGAAACAAAACAATTGTAGTAACTGCTTTTTTCCCCAAGGGTTAAAATAAAACCAGTTGAAGAAAATCGTAGCATCAGGCCATAAATTAGGAAAAAAAAAAAGACTACAACCATTTTTCCCATTAAAGTTTAGCTTTTAACCATTTTAATTAATTTAAATGGAATGGTATTCTAAAACGATGAAAAATATAATAAATAAGGACAAATGTTTAATTACTTTGGAGAGAATGCCAAAATCTTTGTGAGCTTAAAAAAACCACAATTTAGAAATACAGAGTAAAAGGCTCTAAATGGCCCATAAAGTAGAAAACCTTCTGTGTTCTCACAAAGGACATTTTCACAGCCTCCAGCAAGGAAGAAAACAGCCAGGGTCCTCCATTCTCCTCGGGGAATTTGCCTTTTTGGGATAATCACTTCATTTTTATTCTCTTGGCACCTTTGTTCTCTCTAAGAACGGGGGCAGTTCCTTTGGCTGTAGAGACACTGGACAACACAGACACCCCATAAGCAAGATGGTATTGCAGGACTGTAGGTAGATCACTTAGAGGAAGCTATGGGATGGTAATTTCTCTTGCTACTAAAGATGTCAGTCTACCCAAAGTATGGAAAATCAGACTGAACACATTAATTGGTCTCTGGTGACTGAAGCTTCCTTAGCAAGCAAGTAAGGTCTGGTTTGATGTCTCATTTAGAAAGCCCCTCAAGTCTACAGCCATGCTACTGTGAACACACCTGATCACATCTGATCTTGGAAGCTAAGCAGGGTTGGGCTTGGATGGGAGACCACCTAGGAAGACAAGTGCCATAGGTGTAAAAAAAAAAAAAAAAGCCCCTTGATTTCCGAATTGTAAGGAGGAAAGTATCACCCTCCCGTGGTCTATACTAAATTGGGTCCATGGATGTGCTCAGGATTTGATAAGAAAGACAATCAAACGGTCCCCACCTTTGCCCAGGACCCCGACTCTAGAAACTGGTGTCCGTGATAACCATATTCAAAGAGACAACCAGGTGCGGATGTGTGGGGAGGAGACCGGAGAAGGAGACAGGTCCCCGGGGGCACGAGAACCCCTTTATGCGGTTTCTTCCCCCACGCAGAAACAGTTGGTGGGTGGCTGGAGGGTTGTGACAGGTGCTAAAGAACAAGAATGATTACAGAATTCCAGGCAGGTGCCATGAGCTCACCTGCCCTCACATACCAGGGACATCCATGCATTCAGAGGGGCCTTTGGAGAATCTTTAAAGAGGCAAAGGTGAAGTCCCACAAGTGTCTAGATGCCTTAGTGACAAGGAATGTTGTACTTCTCTAATTCTTTTTAAAACCTGCCAGAATAAAAGCGCTCTCAGGCAGAGGCCTCTCCACTGATCTCTGGTCTAAGTTCAGTTATTGTAAATTGTTAAGAAAATAGGCAAGTTCATCTAGAAGAAACCATTATGAACAGTAGATGTGCTATGCTTTCTTCTCTATCCTGATTACAAAGACAGGCTTCCTTTGAACTTGGCAAAGGTACACAGTCTCTGACGGGAACAGAATTCTTCTTTGTGGTTCTATGCAAGAGACAGAAAGCACATTTAGTTCTAGAGAACTTTTATAAATATGACACAAATTCAATGGCTAAAAGAGAGAACTTGCAATTCTGGCTAACTCTTGAACGGGTTGCTCTTACTTGTTCATTCTCTCTGGGTTGGAAGGAACCCTCTGAGAATATCAAAATTATCAATGGTTACCAAGTAAACTCTCTCTCTGATCCATGAATATCCATCCTCTCTTCCTGTCTCCATAAGCAGTTGTCCAGCTTTCTCTTGAGCACCCCCAGTGCCTGAGAGTGTCAGCACCTTCTGTCTCATGGTTTTAAGAAGCTTCGAAATCCTGATTGGCCTCCAGGTTGTCAGCACAGGTGAGTGAACAGAGCATTCCTGGTATGTCTGACGACTAAAATTTACTTCCTATAGAATATAATGATGTCCACACTTCACTGTCGCATTATGGGAAAATCCAAATGCAGGCTCCTAGTGGGGAGGGTCAGATACATGAACCAAAGAGAACTAAGCCCCCCCTCTCTTTTCTGTGCCAACTGGATTCCAAGTCACCCCGACTGAACAGTGAAACTCCCATCCCTATTGGCTGTGGGGTTTGGAACCAGTGTTATAACCCTAAGCTGCATATGTAGCATGTCTGGAATAAAAGCAGTCAAGATCAAAACACTCTAAACCATAGGTTTTACAAATAAAATACACAGCAAACTGATGGGAGCAAAGGCATCCTCTGGAGTGGCTTAGCTGAAGAGCGAAGTCCCAGAAACTGAGATTTAAAAAAAATACCCTCTAACAATAAAGCCACGTGAGCCTGAACCCAGTACCTGGGCTGGCCCACTACCACTTTGAGAGCCAGCTGGGCACTCCTGACGCTGCACATGAGTTCCTCACGGCCTAGCTGCTCAGCTGTGAACTGGACACGAACTAGCTCAGGGCGCTCACTGGCTGGAGTCGAACCTTCACGTAACATCTGCAGGAGGTGCCATGGCACCAGGATTTTCTGTACTAACATCTAGAGTCACCCCTCAGAGCTGCTCTTTTGATAGCCTGACTGGTTCCCTTCTCTGAACACTTCTCTTTTTCTTAACAGTCAATAAAAGTTAACTTTTCCCTAAAAAAGTCAAGAGTTATGTGGGAATCCAGGGTGGCCGGGCAGTTCTGCTCTAGGAGATTGCTTGGGAACCTGGGTTCCCACTATCTTATGTTCCGTCCCCTTGAGTGTCCCCAGCAGGTTCATGTGCAGTCTCTGAGTTCCCGTCCTGGGAGACAGGAGAGAAAGAGGCTCCACACACTCTGTGCCTTGTCCTACCTTCATTTCCTGAAACCAGTCCCACACTTTCCTTCTTCCCACATGTCACCTGCACTGTTTAGTGCCTGTTGCTAGTTGCCTTCCTGGTCTCTACCCAATAGATGCCAGGAGCACTGCCCTACTAGTGGTGACAACCTAAAATGTCTCCAAGCATTGCCAAATGCCCTCTGGCCGTTGTGGGGTGTGAGGTGGCGGCAGGGGTGGGGCAGCGGGGGGGGGGGGCCGGGGGGAGGGTGTTGCCTCTGGCAAAGAGCCACTGCTGCGTCTCTTCATTAGGCAATGTTTCCTGAGGGTCCTCAATTAATTCTTAAATTCTTCTTTGAGGGTGTTAATGAAGCCATCACCAGCCTCCTGCCTGGGTCTTTATAAATAATGCATCTGCACATTCTTTCTGTAGGTTTGGCCAATGTGAACTGATGGTTTCAGGGTTTAATGCATCCTCTGCAGGGTAGATGACGTGCTTGGTGATGGTGAAGGTCTTCCGATGATCTATTAACATCAGATCAGCACCCCCTGCTTTATCCATGCCTGAGAATAGGGGGCCTTGAAGTGCCAGTGGTTTCTGAGCTGAGAGTCTGGAGGATGGGGGAGGTCATAGGGTCACAATCTAAAGACGTCCAGGTACGCTGTGCAGACCTGAGCGTTGCAGAAAGGCCAGCAGCGCTGTCTGCAGTCAGCTGTGCTCGAAGTCCAGTTCTTTTCTTTCTAGGTGCTACTTGACTTCTGCACTGAGGCTGGCTCGCCAAGCTGTTTCACTTACGTGCAAGTCACCAGGCAGGAGGAGACTTTCTGTTCTTACCTCCTGGGACTCGGAATGTGCAACCATGTTCATGAAGTCAGACAGCGTTATCTCAAAATGGTACAATCGCGTCCCCTGCAGCTGCTTCGAAGTCAGGAACTTGTCTTTCTGAAAGTCTAAAATATTAACTATAGTTGGTAAGCTTGTTTTCTCCCATAAAAGCCTAACTTCATCAGCATTAAAACTTCTCTCTGAGGGCAGCCTTTTTATTTTTTTCTTTCTGTGATTGTTTTTGGCGGTTTGCTCAGGCTCCATTGCCTCTTCATCGGCCGAGGCGGCCTCACCAACAACCTTCATCTTCTTGAAAGTGAAGCAGTTAATAAAATGGAGATGGTTCCCTTGGCTGGCTCTCAGCTTCTTCTCATTGGAAACCCATGTGCCTTCAGTGGGAGGTTTGAACGAATCGTAGATGCTGATGGCCTTGCTCCCGATGTGTCACTGCTGGTAGGTGTCTGCATGTTCCACACCGTCCAGTCCACAGGTGATGACTTCTCACTCTCCACTGAAGTCTGCCCATGCTGAGAGACTGAATATACAAATGGACAATGGAGGGGCCAGGGAGAGACATGGAACTCTGACCCACAAGCTGTACCGAGCTTCCCGGGAACCCAGCCACGTTCCTATGGCCAGCCAGGAAGCCAGCTGCTCTGCGTCTGCCTTGCAGGAAGCCAGATTGCTATCTTGAGTGACAATCTAGGAAGCTCAACAATAACTACCTAGAAGAACCAGCCCCAAAGGGCCAAGACTTGATTAACAGCTGACAACCAACCGGAGAAAGCTGAATCCGCACCCTAACCAGTCACATAGTCAGTCTGCCTCTAGTGTCCCCAAGCCACCGATCGGGCATGTCTGCCTTTGGTCTCTGCCAAAACGCAAACCACAGTTGCCGACTTGTTTGTTTTAGCTCCCAGAAGGTGCTTCAGCGTTGGTCTTTGTTAATTATCACAACAACATGGCTCTTCCTCTTAGCTCACCGTAAAATGCAGTAGCGAGCTTGAGTCGAGCGACACACTGTAGGAAATAGGTTCACTTTTATCCATCAGAATAATGCCCCCACCCCCAGGGAATGCAGGCCACCTGAGAGACAGCAGGTGGACTGCTCCAATCCCAGGCTCCGGGCCTCCTGCTTTGGGGGTCACAGGCATAACACTGCACATCAGCCAATTTCCATTTCTTTCTCTCTTCTCCTGTGACTGCCATAACAAGTTGCCACAAACTTGGGGGCCTACAATGGCCAGATTTATTCACCCATGATTCTAGAGGCCAGGAGTCTGAAATTAAGGCCATGTAGGGCCACGGTTCCTCCGAAGGCTCTTGGGAAAAATCCATTTCTTGCCCCTTCCAGCTTCTTATGGCTTCCAGCTCTCCTTGGCTTGTGACCCCATAACTGCAATCTCTGCCTCCAGCTCCACATGGCTTTCCCTGTGTGCCCGTGTCATCTTCTGCTGCAGATGTTTGTGATGGCACATCAGGCTCAACTGACCCACCCAAGGTAACCTCGTCTCAGGAGACTTGATTATATCTACAAAGGTGCTTTTTCCAGATAAGGTTGTGATTTATAAGCCGACATCTCTGGGTGGCCATTCAGCTTTCCACAGCACAGATGACATGACTTTAGAACAAGGTTTTCTTGGGAATTTTTGTCAGAAAAGCTGTTGTTGCTCCCTGACTTAAAAACCTCCCGTGACTCCTTGTTTCTCATCCCTAGCACAGCCTGTGACAGCCCTGTATCCCTCGGTCCCTCTCTCTTCCTTCCTTAGACACTTGATTTTAGTTTCTTACACGAAGTACCTTCCTGCTCTAGGCATTAGATCACGAATCTCCTTACACAAAGAAGGATTCCTTCTACTATGCTTCCCTGGATTAACTTCTGCTCACACTGCCCTGCTCACCTTAAATTCATCCACTTTGCGAGTAT
This sequence comes from Macroglossus sobrinus, assembly GCA_004027375.1. Taxonomy (NCBI): domain Eukaryota; kingdom Metazoa; phylum Chordata; class Mammalia; order Chiroptera; family Pteropodidae; genus Macroglossus; species Macroglossus sobrinus. Next base: position 67,996 of record PVKZ01001718.1, read on the forward strand.
TTACCAAGTCCCTGCTGTTTCGAGGGCCCAGGGCACAGTAATACATCAGAAGGCAGGGTCCTCGCTCTCATGGAATTTATACTCTAAGAGAGACCTTAAAAAACAAGAACAAGAGTTGATTTTATAAGTGTTTTGTCAAGAATTAAAGGGATGATGTAACAGTGAGTGGCTGAGTGACTAGTTTCTCTATATTGGTGGTCACAGAGGTCTCTAGAAGTGGAGGATGTTGAATGTGACTTTGAACACAGGAAGGAGCCAGCCATGGGTAGATTGGAGGAAAGAGGGAGGCAGGAGCCAGATCAAGGCAGGATTTGAAAGACCAAGTGGAGGGTTTGGATATTTTTCTAAGTCCTATGGGAAGTTATTGAAGGGGTTGAAGCAAAGGCATTCACAATCTGATTTGTGGGTCTAAAAGATCACTCTGGCTGCCATGTGGTTGAAAGATTTCAGAATGGCGAATCTAGGTGAAAAGGCTGGAACTCGGATGAGGATGGAGGTGATGGAAATGGATGAAAGAGAATGACTTGGGATATGATGTGGAGATAGAGTCCACAAAGCTTGAGGATGGAACGGACGGAGCTAGAAGTAGACAGAACAATTCCAGCTGATATGATCCTTGTCAAGTGTATCTCTGAGTCCCGCTGAGTGGTCTGCACAATGTTTCATGTTCCAAAGGCAGGAGACACCAAGAGTTCACCACGGTCCATTGTCTTCCTTCAGAATAAAGAACACTTTTCCATTTTTTAAAAACACAGAATCCTTGTCCTTCCCTTGACCTACTGATTTAGAATCCAGGAAAGTGGGACCTGGGCTATTAAAAAATCCCCAAGTGACCTCACAGGGGTGGGTCCACAGAAGAAAACCTTTTGCCATCCTCTGATATGCAGATAAGAAAATCACTGAAGAAAATCCAGAGGCTCAGAGCTTGAAGTAACTGTGAGATGAGGCATTTGGAACAAAAGACTAACAGTATGCGGAGACAAATTAGCAAGACAAATCAGTCTTGAAAAAAACAACAAACATCAGTCCTACTCAAATTTGGTCCCAAGTCAAATTTTTTAAAAACAACAAACTACCATGCTAAGACCTAGCTGAAAGCAGTCTTTGGAAAAACAATGAGTTCACATTTATTAATGACTCGCAACCACCTGGTTTTCATTAGCTACAAGATAAAAAGGATCTAAAAGCTAGGTAAGAAATAATACATTACTCAAGAACCAAAGGGTAGAAAACAGGTATGAATGAATGAATTTCTCCTAGAGAAAAGGAAACAAAAGAAGCAAAAAAAAAAGGGGGGGGGAAGAGGGAGAGGAAGGAAGAGAGGGAGAGAATTCAAACACAAGCACATAAAGTGTGAACTGAAATAAAATTTGCGAGTCTCTCCGTGGGTAAGGCTCTTTTATCTGGTTGACTTTATCCCATTCATGAGGAAAAGGGCCCAGGAGGTCTGGGAGCGGTCTCACCAGGACAGGAGAAGGTGTGGGGCTTCTGGGCAGCGCATAACCATGACATTTGCAAAGGGTAAGGTTTTGTTCTGAATTGTCCTGTGCCCCCTTATTGAGAGGAGGACTAGGCGTAGTTTAGATGACGATGGTGTTCACCCTTCTCCCATTAAAACAAAGGCACAGGCTCTGTGCTGTCGGACAGTTTAGGCCACCGTGCTTAAGAAGTTCTGGAGCTCGGTGTCGATGCGTTCCCTGCCACCAGCCTTGGCAAACCTCTGGCCCCACCCCAGACCCACTGAACCAATATGTGCGTTTTACCAACATTCCTTGTGATGTGCATTCACATTAGAGCTTGAGAAGAACTGCTCTAGCATGGTGGGGGCGGGAGGTGCCGTTAGGGGGCTGGTTCTGATCGAAGGCAGAACGTGGAGAACCATAGGTTCCTGCGCCCAAGAGTCTGCTCCCCCAGGCTGGGTATCTGCACCTCAGCTGATTATGGTTCCGACACATTTAAGAAACAGAATAACAGATGGTAAGTGAATAGGAACTAGTGACTTCAAAAAGAATTACATAACAGACATAGCCCGACATTTAATTCAGGGAGCAATATTCTATGGTAGTGTTTCTAGACTTTTCTTATCAGAATCACTTGGGTGTTGTTAAACATTCACTTTTCCAGGCTGCTTCTCCAGACATTCTGAGACTGTAGGTCTGGGATAGGGGTCTGAGAATTTACACAGAGATATGAGACCCCTGTGTGTTTCCTGTGCTTCACCGGAAGGCACGCAGCACCAGAGAAATACCCACGTGCCATGAAGAGGGCGCCGTGGGTGGCGGGCCTGTCCTGGCCAGCTCGTCACCTGGCAGGCTAACGCAGGAAATCCAGGTTCTGGGTGGGGAAGGGGCTTGGCTACAAGGGAAATTTCCAGAAAGTCACATGTCATCAACAGATGTCCTGGGAAGTGAACATCAAGCCCGACTGGGAACAGACTCTCCGGCGGGCCCGAGGGCCTACATCAGAAGTGAGATCAGCTGAGCCTTGTCCTACAGAAGCACGTCCACACCTGAGTCCACACTGAGGCAATGAGACTTTGCTTTCTGGTCTTGAGGTAAAGACAAAACTTGGGAAAATAATTCTCCAAACAAAATTATCTTTGAGCCTGCCCTGTCATCTCAAGGAGGAAAAAAATAAGCATTCGACAAGGAACCCAAGGGAAGAAATCCTATTAGACCAGGATAAACATTCAGACTCTAGTGCAGAAGAAAGCAATCAGAATGTCATGATAAATGACAAGCTGAATGAAGTTACATGGTTATAAAGGGATCAAGTGATACTCAAGAATAATGACGTAAATCTACTTCTGAGCAAGGTCTCATTGGGATAGGATTTAATTTCGAGGTTTTGCCTTCAAGGATTAGGGACAATCACAGGGTCTGATAAAACTCAGCTGTTTTAGAGGAGAAAAAAATGGCATAGATGAGAGAGGCTCTGTTCATCCCTCTGGCGACCAAATCAATGTTGTGACAGAAACAAGGAGCAGCAGCAAGGAAATATGACCTGGGATCTAGATGAACAAGCCATTCAACTAGGGAGAAATCTAAGAAATCACCTTGCAATGGCAGAAGGTAGGATGAGGCGATGATCTGGGGTGACCTGATCTCTAGTGGCTGAGTGAGATGGAGGCTGCAGAGGTGACAGACGCCTCTTAAAGGGGCCGCATCTGCGAGCGGATTTTCACGATGATGGACCTACTCACTCTGAGCACCAGTGCCAGTTAGGCTGCACGCAGGGGGCACCAGGGACTCTTAGAGAGACATTGTGAAGGTGAGGGCCAAGGTGAGACTTGCTGGGTACAGAAGTGCTGGTGGTATCTGTTGTTCCCTGTTGAGTCCTCCCTACTCCCGGTGCATGGACACAGCATCACCATAGTGGAGACGTCATCAAACTGGATAACAGAGGTTGCTCTGCCCAGAGGATTCCCTGAAACACCACCTCCCTCAACCTGGGTCCCACCCAAGCCACATCCAATGTATCAGCAAGTCAGTTGCTCCTTGTTGAGCAGCACCTAGAATCACACTGGTGGCTGCTGGCCTCAGTTTCTGGCGTGGCCTTTTGAGACAACTATAAGCACAGCATCTGTGGATTTCTTGCTGAATCTTAACAGGTGGTCCAGAGGGGCACAGGCTGGGGCTAAATTTGGCCTGCAGCTGAACCCCTCTCAGGACTCTGCCACTGGACACCTACTTCACAAATCCACACTAATAAGACCGGGAGACTTAGAGGTTTTGCTTAGTACATAGAAACAGACACAGAAGGGCAGACAAAATGGGAAGACAAAGAAGCAGAAACCACATGAGAGAACAGAACAAAGATCCAGATATAATAAAGTCAAGAAATCTAACAGATGCAGAGTTCAAGACACAGGGTATAAAGATGCTCAATGAACTTTTGGGAAGTGTAGATAAATTCAGCAAAGAGATAAAAAGCATAAAAATGGAAATGGAAATTATAAAAGAGAACCAGTCTGAAATGCAGCACACATTATCTGAGACGAGAAGTATATTAAATGGAATAAACAAAGGAATAAACAGTGAATAAAGAGAAAGGATCAAATACCCTATCTAGAGGATGGAAAAGCCAAGGCTACGCAATTAGAAGGGAAAGAGATAAAATGCCAAGACTATAAAAGTAATTTAAGGAGCATATGGGACACTATTAAGGGTCCAAATATCCATCTGATGGGTGTAACTGAAGAAAATCAAGATGTTAAAAAGCTGTTTGAAGAAATAATGACGGAAAACTTCCCTAATCTGGAGAAGAAAATGGACATCAAACCCCAGGAAGCTCAGAGAACTTAAAAAACTAGGGATCCTAAGAGGCCCACACCAAGACACATCATTAAAATGCCAAGGTTAAAAAAAAAGAAAGAATATTAAAAGAGGCAAGAGAAAAATAGATAATTACTTATAAGGGAACACCCATAAGACTGGCAGCTGATTTCTCAAAAGAAACTATGCAAGACGGGCTTGGCAAAAAATATTCGACACGATGAAGACTCAGGAACTACAAAAAGGATACTTTATTCAGCAAAGCTATCATTTAGAGTTGAAGGACAGATAAAGAGCTTCCCAGACAAAAATAAGCTAATTATTCTCCATCAAGCCAGAATTACAGGAAATGTTGGAGGGACTTTTTTCAGAAGAACAAATACAAAAGACTCACTTCAGATTAAAAAACATACACAGACTAAAAGGAAAGGGATGAAAAAAAGTATTGCTTTGTTGGACCTAGAAGGTATTTAAGTTAGACGGAGAAAGATAAACAGTATATGATTTCACTTACATGCACAATCTAAGGAATAAAAAGAACAAACTAATCAAAACAGACTCAAAAATAGAGAGGACAATTTGGTGACAGACAGAGGGGAAGGGGTTCAGGGTCTGGGAGAATGCGGCAAAGGGATAAAGAAGTACAAATTAGTAGTTGATAGTTGGTCACAGGGATGGAGAGCATGGCATAGGAAATGCAGTTAGTATTAATATGATGGCTAGGTGGAGGGCCAGGGAAGGGAGGGAGCAATGGGGGAATTGTTTTATGAATTATATAGATTTCTAACCAATATACTGTATACTTGAAACTAGTTAAAATAAAGAAATTTTTAAAAATTAAAAAAATACTTCAGCTGTTTTAGGGAATAAACAGGTAATACCAAGTTATATGTTTGGCAGAGCACAAAATATTCAGAAATTTAAGAATTCCCTATTTAACATCTCCAAATTTACATTTTTATATAATGCAGACTGCTGACTTGTCACCCCATAATCTCAAAACTAAAATAATCAGAGCCTTAGAACGTAAAAGTAATGATTTTATACTCTAAAGAAATAAAACCGGAAATATTTTGCGATTGCTTTTCTATCATAAAGAATTATTATAGAGATGGTATAAAGGTGTTCTGGACACACAGTAATAGTACCACATATGGGAGGAAATTCAAATTTCAGCAGAATTTCCCTTAAACATAAAGGAAAGCTGCTAGATAATGAAGGCAGGATAAGCTCTTAAGAAAGCTTTTATTTCCTTCCAAGGAGATACTTAAAAGTAAGGCAGCCAATCATGGTTTCCCATGATGGTTTAGATATTGTTCTAACCATCAGCAAGCTTTCGAGTTAATAACTTCTTGGGGTATTACGGAAGTAGCTACCCTGAAGAAACAAAAAGATCTCAGCAGAAGTCTCTGATGCAACACAGCAATGCTTCTTTGCTAAAAGTGCTCTGAAGAGTGCCACTAGGGAGAGTCACTAAGAAGTTAAATTAAGTGCTGCAAATAAACGGGTTTTCTGAGAATCCGCTGTGCCTTTGGGTTTCCAGGGAACTCTGAAGACAGCAGCATGAGAGAACCCAGGAAACAGGGATGAAATAAATTCTTTCCTTTTGATAATAACTCGGTACATGAACTGCAGACAATGCCCACGTTAGGACAGCTTTTATAGTCTGTCAATAGTTTTCAAGACTGTTCCATGGCTCCAGAGAAAAGAGCAAATTAGGGTATTTCACGTAAATATTAAATAGGGTCAAAAAAAGCTAAAACCCAGAGACAAAGTTTCACATGTCTGATATAAGTGAGAGAGAGATATTTCTGGACACTTTCCAGGTTCATTAATATGGTCTGGACTGCTCGCTGGACTGTCACTTGCCCTTCAGTCCTCCTGCAGTCATTGCAGAGAGGGCTGCTGAGTTTTCAGCTGGACGGCAACTTTCCTCCACATCCGCTTATAATACAATGGGGAAGAAAAAATGTTTTTGAGTTGCATGTACTTTGACAAAGTGAGATGTCATCTCAGTGATTAAATCCTGTTTTCTACACCTGGCAAACACATAGGTAACACACATGTCAAACACAGCTAATGATGCCACATGTAAAGGCTTGAGGGAAATTACTGGTTGTCCAAACGCCAGGTGATCTGTTTGGGCCAGAAGGCAAGGTGAACACCTGAAAATGACTGAACCAGTTTGAGATGCACATTCCTGGTGAATATCTCAGCTGTCACTGGACCTGCACTTTTAAGTGGCTCAGATGGGTCTCTGAATTCGAGGTAGAAGAGTTAAAACAGTATGCAATCAAATAAGATATTTGCCATCATTTCTGTAACTTCTCCTGGTCCCTAGATTTCTGGTTGCATGATCTGGGTTGCTCACAGACCATAAAGGATGCTGTGAAAATTAATAAACGGCGACCTTATTTAAAATGCAGTCAGAAGCTAGAAGTGAGAACACTCACATACGTGTCAATTAGAGCACACTAGTTACCCCAACAGGAGGAGACACACCTTGCACTTTTGACAGGAAGCGATACTACTTAACTACCTCAGGGGGGTAAGAAAAGATGCTTCCTCACCCAGGAACAGCTCAGCCAATGGGAGACTGCCATAACTCAGCCAATGAAAACTCACTGTAGTTGGAACTTTTCAAATGGACTCTTTGTTTACAATAGCCCCTCCCAAGTCCATAGATGACAGTTCCTTGCCTTTGTTTCTCCAGACTTGTTCATGGTTCATCGTTGGACCACGTATCCCAAATTGCAATCCCTTGTTGTTCCCAAATGAACACATTTTGGAACAATCTGGCTATTTGTTTAAGACCAATAATACAGTATTAGCTTCTCAATCCTCTCTTTTCACTTTGCTTCAAATAAGTCCATTTTCAGGAGGAAGAGACTGGTGAGGAAGAATGACAAGGATGTGGGAATTTGGGGAGAGGCCATTACTATCATTTAAAAAATAAAATTTCTAGTTTCTTACTCCATTAAAACCCGAGGAAGACCTAGGAACTGATCTCATGAGCATGATTTAACCACTTATGTCTTATACCTCGGTTATCTGTTGAGAGAAGAGTTTATATCAATACAAATTAGAAGCCTTTAGAGGAAAGTATGTCCATATACATCTAGGGAATATAAAATTATGAATAACAAAAATTTCCTGAATCAAACAAATTTGTAAAATAAATTCTTTCTAAATTCTTGCGCATTCATGCCATGCGAAGGAGACATTTTAAGAGTGAGATAATATTTGTAGGTAATTCTCCACATCTTACTCTGAAAACTCAAGATTTCCTTTTCTCACTTTTGCCAAAAAAGTCTAATATTTATTATCCAGTTTCTCGTGTTTCCTTGTTACTTGACTTTCCTTTTAATGAGAAGTATCTTTCATATCAACTGCCTAATAAAATCCTTGGTTGTGTAGTTTAATTTTAAAGTAACTTCTTCATGAGCCATTTATCTATTTTCCTTTCTATTCCAAATGACAGACATGAAATTACATCTCTGGGTAGATGTAATTAATCTTCTATTCCAAAGTGAAGAAAAGAAGAAAAAGGTTAGAAACATTTAAAGACTCTTTCTTTTCCTTTTTATTAGGAGAAAGCAGACTATGGGTTGAAAACCAGATTTATTTCCCTTAAACCCATTTGAAAATCACCTTTAAAACAAGGGGTCAAATGTGGCTTGAAATGAATTCCCCGTGTAGTACTTATGTAAGTCCCTGGGTTATAGCATTTCAAGGCTAATAAATATTATAGTCTTATGAAGGCAGCCACCTAATATGACAGAATACAGGATTTTGGAGGGATTGTGGTCTTTCAGTAAAAGGGTCTGGTTAGAAGGGAGACCTTATAGTTGACTTGTGGGGAAGCTGCCTGAAATGATATTCCATTTGCTTTTGGCCTTCAGCCATCAAACAAATGAGTCATCACTGCAGTCCACAAAGTAGTTATCTCTGGCAAAGTAATTCACTAAACGATTTCAGTAGATAACTTGCTTTTTGTGGCTAGACTTATCATCTCCAAATATTTACCCAGTAGATTGCAATGTTAAGCTATAGTAAACTTGTATTTTTATGGTTAATTTGGCCCTCTATTTCCAAAACAAAGAGAAAAATGCCAAGGCTTGTTTAAAGACATTCAATTTCACAAGATTTTTTTTCCTTTCCAAAAATATTAGCAGAAATGTATTTAAATAATTTTTACAAATCTGTTCTTTAAAAAAAACACACACACACATGTAATCTTGTTCTCCTCATCCTTCCTGGAACATCATGTACCTGATAAAAAAAAAATAAAGACACCTAAAATATCATTTAAGCTGAGAGAAGATATTGAAAACAATGGACTCTTAGTAACCACAGAATTCTAGTGAGGTCTATTGGGCTCCAACTTGGGGAGAAAACTGTTTATATTCACAAAATATAAATGCTTATACTTGCAAAATATAAACACAATGCAAAATGTTTTACTTTTTCTTCTAAAATAATCTATCAAAAATATTTTGCAATGGATTTATTATTTTCCTAAAGTTGACATATATCCATTATAAGAATTCAAACTGCAAAAAAGTTAAAAGAAAACAACAAATTATTTCAAATTAGGAGTTAGAAGTGATGCCATCATGTGCCACACTAGAATTTTCTGTCTTTCTTTGATAACAACTTTTTAAATTTTATGAACTAGGCTTGCTTCTCTTTCTTTTTTTTGTTTGGATGCCGCTGATGATATATTAATTTACTTCATTTTTCATTTTAATTACTTAAATTACTTTTTGTTAACTTTGTTAAAGAATATAGTGGAAGACATTTTATGATTCTGATTCATTCCCTCAGCTTTTTTTATTTTTAAAGATTGAGTGATACAAGTTATTTAAGAAGAAATTTGGCTTTTGATTCTCTGATTCACCACTCAATCCTCATCTACAACATTTTTATTTTTACAAACCTCTCACACCTTCATTACTACTTTCTTCCAAGCCTTTTTTCTTTCAACTTATGAAGGAAATGAAGGGAAAATGCACTAACAGCCTATTATAGCCATGCAATGCCATTAACAATAGTACATTTATTAAAAAGTACTATAAAAGAACATTTAATGATATAAAATGTATATGAGTGAAAACAGTAGATTAAAAAAAAAACAGAGTAAAGTGTGTACACGTATGTCTAGAAATGTTTTAAAAGGATATTTCTGAATAAGCTTCAAAATGTTTATTTTTCCCCCAGGTCAAAAGATTGCATATAATTTTTCTGTATTTCCAATTTGCTGTAGTATATGAATGTTGCTTTTTAAATGGGAAAGTGTTAAATTTTACAAAATTAAAAAATTTTAGAATGAATCCAAACAGTAAAGGGTGTAAAGTAAAATATGTCTTTCCCCCACTTTCTTTAACTCTTAGTTCAGCACCCCAAAGGTAACCACTAATAACAATTGCTTAGAAGTCTGTCATAAAGAGTCAGTTCATATATAAGCATGCATAAATATGCATGCATGTACATATGTGTATATATTCTTTTGTATTAAAATAAAATATATCCTAATATTGATAGTTGGATTTTTTCCCCACTTAACAACACATACTGAACAACTTACCATATTGGCCCATTTAGGTTGACCCAGTTCTTATTAGTGACAGTGTAGTATTCCATTAAATGGAGATATCATAATTTATTTAGCCAGGCCTCTGGCGATAACTTACTTTTTATTTCTCTAAATTTTTTTGTGATTATAAATAATCTGCAATGAACTTTCTACATATACTTTTTACATCTGTGCAAAAAATTTATAGAGACACGGTTGCTGGATCAGTGGTTAAAGATGGATAGACCTTTAAGTCTTTTACACATTGGTGCTATTTGGCAGTATTCTCATTCTTATCAACTTTGTGTGAAAGAGAGTTTTTTCATGCTATCACAATACTTTACCTATTAAGTAAAAATGGAGTTTCACTGTTGTGTTAATTTATATTTTCTTACTACCTGGTGAATGGAAAACCCTTTTCCATATGTTTACAAATCATTAGGACTTTTTCTCTTGTGAATTGCTTGTCCATAGCCATCCATTCCTCTGTTTGTTATTTTCTTTATTGATTGGTAAATATTCTTTGTATATTTTGAAATCTAGCTTTTTACAGGATATATGTTTTACAAACATAGTCTTTTTATCTTTGTCTCCTACTTTAAATTTTATAGTTTTTTTGGCCAAACTTTTAAAGGTTCTGGGAATTAATTATTATAAGGAACCCATCCAATATGATATTTAAACAAAAGGTCACAAAATGTTTTCAAGGAATGTTCTCATTAAGTGGATGACATTATACGTTCTAGAAATGACCAATAATGCACATGACTTAGGTAGACTGTACAGTGGAATTCTGACTCCATGAAGCAGTGCAAAATAGTGAAATAAAAAAAAATGTTTTAAACCAGTGGTCCCCAACCTTTTTGGCACCAGGGACAGGTTTCATGGAAAACAATTTTTTCACTGAGCAGTAGAGGGTATGGTTTCAGGGTGATCCAAGAGCATTATATTTATTGTTTGCTTTATTTCTATTATTATTATATTATAATATATAATGAAATAATTATGCAACTAATCATGATCTAGAATCGGATGCCACCAGATACAGCTGTACAACTGAAGATTATCAACTCACTTGCCAGTATAAAGCTTGTCACTAGATGCAGCTTAATTGTCACTAGCTACTCACTGATAGAGTTTTGATATGAGTCTGCAAGCAATTGATTTATTATGGCCTTTGTGAAGTCAAACCTCTCTTTTAATGTTAACATTAAAAGTATTTGCAGCTACTCCCCACTGCTAGCTAGCATCACCGCCTCAGCTCCACGTCAGATCATCAGGCCTTAGATTCTCACAAGGAGCTCGCTAACTAGATCCCTCATATGCGCAGTTCACAATAGGGTTTGTGCTCCTGAGAATCTAAGAAGGAGCTGAGGTGGTGACAGTAGTGCTGGGGAACAGGTGAAAATACAGATGAGGCTTTGCTTGCTCGCCCACCCGCCTCTCACCTCCTGCTGTGCAGCCCAGGTCCTAGCCGGCCACAGAATGCTATTGGTCCATGGCCCGGGGCTTGAGGACCCCTGTTTTAAATGATAAAAACGTATACAAAAAGCCAAAGCGAATGATCTATATATATTTTAAAACTTCAACCTTTCAAGTTACCATTTCCTTGTAAGAGCTATAACAATCATAGTTGCTTTATCCCCAATTATTACATTAATTTTGTAAAACAAAAAGACTGCCTTATAAATCTAGGTTTAAAATACATATAAAAATTTTTTCTTTCTGTTTGAATAAAAACAAGCTGTGAGACTGCTAATGGGTATGAGGTTTATTTCTTGGGTGATAAAAATGTTCTAAACTGGATCATGGTGATGGTTGCACAATTCTGAGAAAATACTAAAAACCATTGAGTTATACATTTTAAGTGGGTGAATAGTATGTGAATCATGTCACAATAAAGCTGCTAAAAAGTTATATGGTGGTGAGTTTTGAGGAGAGCTGAGAGCAAAATAAATCACCGTGATTTGTCAGTCTGTAGCCCACAGCATCTCTGCACCAGCTAGGAAACAACTTCATCAGGAAACAGGTTTTCAGTGAGCTCACTCTTTGTTTATTCTCATCTGCCCTTTTTCCCTTTTCAAATTCTCTTGATTGGGAGAGAAGGCAGAATGAATGGGGATTTTCTAACCGTTTCTCCCATGCATTGTTATTCTTCTGACTCCTGGGTTTAAATCACTTGACTTCATTGTAGGTGTTCTATAACATGATGCAGTGTGGATTATAGCAAAAGGTAAATACCACTGGATGAATCAAGGAAATTTAGCTTGGCTGATACCAGCTGGGACATATATATCATGAAGGACCTTTAAGCTCTAATGTGCCCTCATCATACTGAGGGGAATGTGACACATGCTACTCAATCACAATACCTACAATGATTATTCAGTGGTAGACATTTTTGCTTTTTACATTTTTATTCTTTAAGATCTTTCATTAAAATACAATTTAAAAATAAAAATGTTGGCATAATTTTGATGATTATTACCTTCATCATTAAATTCTTAAACCCCAGAGTATGAGTCAAAATCGAGGTAAACTACCCTTCTCTCTCTGTACAAATCTGAAATGAGCCAGGGATGAGCAAAAGTCTAAAACTAATTAAATTCAGTGGAATCATCCTTAACACACATAATTGGAGAAACGTTATCATGTTCTTCAATTACATTTACTAATATATTTGTGTAAAGTGTTCCTGTGTCTCAGACTTAGAAAAAAGTTAGATAGATAATAGTATCTAATAGAAAGTAAAGAGGCTTCCAGTCAAGACACTGAGTAAATAAATGATGTGCTCTCCTCTTCTCATAATCACATCAAAATTACAACTAAACGACAGAACAATCACCATTGAGAGTTGTCTGAAGTCTAGCGGGACAGAGATCCTACAACTAAGGACACACAGAAGAAGCCATGTGGAAACTGATAGGAGGGGCAGAGACACAGAACAGCTGGTCTCACACCTGCATGTGGCAGTTAAAAATCAAGAGGAGTAGCTCAACTGCAGAGGTCCCCTCAGGGAAGGGAGGGGTCCTGGCCCACACCAGGCTCCCCAGCTCAGGGTTCCAGTGCTGGGGAGAGAAGTCCCAATAACTTCTGGCTCTGAGAACTAGCGGAGACCGTGACTGAGTGAGACAGGGCTGTAGATGTCTCTGGCGATCCTATTAGAGGGCCCAGGCATGAATGTGCTCACTAACAGACTCACTCACATGAGCTCCAGTACTGGAGGCAGCAACTTGAAAGTCGCCAGTAACATGCACGGAGGAAGTGAATTGTTTGGCTTCAGAACGAGGGCCAGAGGGGCAGCTTTCTCCCAGACAAAAGTGCTAGCAGAAGCCATAGTTCCTCCCCACAACTGGCATGCAGACATAGGCAAGCACCATTTCTGAGTCTCCATTAATCTGGCTGATGCTGTTCATTCTGCTCAGGTGATTCCCTGAGACCTCACCCCATTCACTTTGCAGGCCCACCCAAGCCTCTCCCAGTGGCTTTTCTATATAAACAGTCTAACTTGGCTCATACTGCAGGCTATCCTAAAACCTTTTGAAGATTCACAAAACAGACAAGCAGCATCTGGCCTTGGTGTGCTCTATACCTCTTGCTGAGCAGCCTCAAGCTCAGCACTAGTGCTGTGGGCCACGGTTTGAAGCTTGGCCTCCAGAGGTGCATCCAGCCCAGTATGTGTGGTTTACTTGAATTACTTGGTGGGACAAGCCAGGTGGTCCCAGGCAGGGCACAAGCTGTGGCTGAACTTGGCCTGTGGTGGGGCCCCTCACAGGAGGTCCTAGTGCAGAGTTCAAAATACTAGTTATAAGGATGCTCAATGAACTTGGTAGAAGAGTAAATGAACCCAGTTAAAACTTTAACAGATGGATAGAAAATATAAAAATGGAGATAGGAAACATAAAAAAGAACAAGTCAGAAATGAAGAATACAACAACTGAAACAAAGAATATATTAGAGAGAATCAACAATAGATTAGATAAAGCAGAGGACTGAATAGGTGATTTAGAAGATAAGACAGCAGCAAACACCCAATCAGAATAGCAATAAGACAAAAAAAATCCAAAAACATGAGGGTAGTTTAAGGGGCCTCTAAAACAATAACAAGTATCCCAACATTTGCATCATGGGGGTACCAGAAGGACAAGAGAGAGACCGAGGAAGTGAAAACCTGTTTGAAGAAATAATAATGGAAAATTTCTTTAACTTGGTGAAGGAAATAGGCATACAAGTCCAGGAAGCACAGAAAGTCCCAAACAAGGTGAACCCAAACAGGCCTACACCAAGACACTTCATATTAAAATGTCACCAAAACATTTCATAATTAAAATGTAAAAGATTAAAAGAAAGAATCTTAAAAGCAACAAGTGAAAAGCAATTAGTTACCTACAAGGGAGCTTCCATAAGACTGTCAGCTGATTCCGCCACAGAAACTTTCCAAGCCAGAAGGAATTGGCAGGAAATATTCAAAGTGATGAAAAGTAAGGACCTATAACCAAGATTACTTCACCCAGCAAAGCTGTCATTTAGAATTGAAGAACAGATAAAGACCTTTCCAGATGAGAAAAGCTAAATAATTTCATCAACACCAAACTAATATAACAACAACAAAAAAAATTAGAGGGAATTTTTTAAGATGAAGAAAAAAAAATTAAAAATATGAACAATAAAATGGCAATAACTATATATCTAGCAATAATTACTTTAAATGTAAAAGGATTAAATGTGCTAACCAAAAGAAAAAGTGGTTGAATGGGTAAGAAAACAAGACCCTTACATATGCTGCCTATGTCAGACTCACTTTAGATTGAAAGACAAAAACTGAAGGTGAAGGGATGGCAAAAGGCATTTTATGAAAATGCAAACAAAAAAAAGCTGGGGTAGCAGTACTTACACCAGACAAAATAGGCTTAAAACAAAGGCTATAACAAGAGACAAAGAAGGACCAAGTAATCCTACTTCTGGGTATTTATCTGAAGAAACCTAAAATACTACTTTAAAGGGACAATGTGCATCCATATGTTCATTGCAGCATTATTTACAAAAGCCAAGATATGGAGGCAACCTGGGTGTTCATCAATTGATGAATGGATAAAGAAGAGGTGGTACATATATTCAAAGAATATTACTCAGCCATAAAAAAAAATGAAATCTTGTCATCTGCAACAATATAGATGGACCTGGAAGGTATCGTGTTGAGTGGAGTAAGTCAGACAGAGAAAGACAAATTCCATGTGATTTCACTTACATGTGGAATCTAAAGAACGAAACAAACAAACAAACACAACAAAAAGAAACTCATTGATACAGAGAACGTTTTGATTGTTGGGAGGGGGTATGGGCATGAAGGAAGGGCAAGGGATTAAGAAGTACAAATTGGCAGTCATAAAATAGTCATGGGGATGTAAAGTACAGCATAAAGAATATAGCCAATAATATAATAACTATATCAGATGGATACTAGATTTATCAGGGTGATCACTTCATACATTATGTAAATGTCTAATCACTATGTTATACACCTGAAGCTAAAGTAATATTTTATGCCAACTATAACTGAAAATACATCATGGGGATGTAAAGTATAGCATACAGAATATAGTCATGTATTTTCTTGGAAAAAAAAAAGTGATCAAACAAATTTTATTAAGTATTCCGGAAACCCCACAAAGGGTCCAGGCTACAGTTTGTGTCCTCAAAGCATTCATCACCCATGAAGAACTTTGGCCCACCTTTGCCCTATGAAGGTGCTGTCCTAGGGTAAAGGGATAGTTAACTACTTTGCAAACATGGGCCATTCTCTCCTTTGACCACATCTCGTTTCCCTGTTCCATGCATGTGACATTGTCTGGTAGCCCCTCCTGCTAAACACCTCAGGACTTCTGTCTGCTCATTTGGAGATTTTAGCATAAGGTAAATAGTCTTGGATGACGCATGGAAACTTTGCTTGGCTGGAAAATAATGGAGAGCCCCTGATATCTTAGAGGAAGAAAGAGACATCATTAAAATATGTTAAAAGATGAATGTGCATAGACTCAGCTGTGACATAACAACACACAAGTCATCTTCAGTAGTGTTAAAGTGGATCTTTGTTTTCAGATGGAAAGCTGTGCCTGGACACACAGGAGGAGTGTGGTATACTTGTTTAATAACTGCTGGATGAATAAATGAGACTCAAGGACATCTACCCTATCTTGGTATTTTCTTTCAAGGGTCTGAACTACTGGGGTCGGGAGAGGGACACACAGGGACACTGGCAGGAAAAGGGAAAGTCACTGTGAAAGGCACAGGTAGCTTTTCCATAAAGAATCCAAATATTCCTGTTCCTCACCTACCACCTGCACTCCAAACTTATTCATTAATTCACTCACTTGGCAAATATTTCTTAGGCATTTACCATGTGCCAGACACTATAGATAGTCAAAGAAGAATAAAACTCCATCTCTATCCCTAAAGAAGAAACGCAGACACATTAACACATTAACTTTGACAAAGTCAGTAATAGTTACCATTTGTTGAGCACGCCTTCTGTACCAGGCACTATGCTAATTCTTTGACATGTGCTGTCACGCTCAACACCATGAGCTGGATGCAAGTGCGACCCCATTATGTAGGGGGAGAAATTAAGGCAAGGAACTTTCCCTGGGCCAGACAGCCACACAGTGTGAGCCAGAACACGGATCTGGTGCAGTCTGATGCTAAAGCCCCAGGGTATAACTGTCACCCTACACTGGAAAGGGCTGTCCTAGCAGAAAGGGAAGAGGGCCACACTAGCCTGGGAGCAAGGGCAGAAGAAAGCTTGTGGGCACGGAACACCCACCTCTGCCATCCATTCTCATGTTGGAGCTGGACCTATAAGTAGGAGTAAGAGTTTCCTCAAGAAAAAGAGGAAGCAGCACGAGAAAATGTATAAAGGCACAAAAGTGCCCAGTATAGTGGTGGGAAGCTCAAAATGACCACATGGGAATGTTCAGGCGAGGAGCAGGAGTTTGAAAGTCAGGCTGTGCAAAGCCCTGTGTGTCGCAGGCTCTGATTCTTGCTGCATGATCCTTCTGGCCTCCTAAACCTGCCACTGAAATGTGGTCACGAGGGGCAGAGAGGACGAAGAAGAGATAGATGGCCAAGTGCTCAGATCTTAACAACATTTCACCTCCCCACTCTCCCAGACAATGAATCTCATTTTCAAATATCCAGACGCCACAATGATGATTAACAGAACAAGTGACTCTCATCCAGAGCGTGACTAAAAATCCAATTGTGTTCAAGTAATCTCGAATGTCTGTTTTTCTTATAGGAAAGAAAAACACTTCAGATGAAAATTCTCTGGATGGGTTTTCAAATATGTTTTGATCATTCCAAATTATCCTTAATGTGACTTTAGAAATAATAACAATAGAAGACCAATTATGGTTAGATGTTTCACGGTTTTTTGGGTCAGCATTTAAATGACCAATATAGGTATATTACCCTAAACTGTATCTATTTTAAAGTACAGTGGGTCCATGCACATAATCCTCTTATTCCCAGTTTCCCTGAGTTATTTTCTTTAAATGATAGAGAGGGTTAGTCACATCTTGATATTTATACTGTGTGCTTAGCTATCTCTGTGAGCTATTTTATGTAAAGGTTTTAGAGAAGAACACAAGTAAAGTATCTATTTTTTGATAAACTGTAACCATTTTACAGTGATCATTATAATTCAGTATCTATGTATTACAGAGAAAAAAATCAGGAATTGCCTGCACTGTATAAACTTTAGAATAAACTCACTTTTACCATAATAGTTTTCAGTGAAAGTAGAGTAAACCATTTTAATGAAAAACAAAAAAAGTACTAATACATTTACTACCACCAACCCAAATTTATAAAAATTCTACAAATATAAAAGGCACTTAATTCCAAAGTATTATCAAAAGGTAGATTACTGTTAGTGGTTGTTTGACCTTCTCACGAGTGATGTTTTTCTAGTCACATAAACTTAAACCTCTCCTAACAAAAATTGCCATTTCTTCTCTATAACTTAATTAACCACATTCTATTTCTCCCAAACATTCTTAGGAGAATATAAATTCCGTGCATTACTTTGACATTATTATTCAGAAAAAATTTCAAGGAAGAGATATTAAATGTGTTTGTGTGTGTGTGTGTGTGTGTGTGTGTGTGTGTGTGCCCCAAAGAGAAAAATATTTTAAATATTTATTTTGAAACAAGGTAAAAAATCGATGAGTTTGGCTTCTAGGACATACACGTTTCTGAGAAAATTTGGTTAGACTGTAGACAGCAACAAAAAAAGAAAGTGAAAAAAGATATTAAATATGCTATTAGAACTTAGTAAGTAGAAAAAAACAAGTGAAGATGATCGATTTTCTTTGAAAGTATTTAGAAAACAGCAGTGTTCTTCTTATCAAAGAACCCATTGAAGCTCCACAGAGAAATCCTCTGAGTCTCTCACGTGCCCAGTACTAGCACGTCATGACAAAGGGT
Organism: Macroglossus sobrinus; assembly: GCA_004027375.1. Lineage (NCBI taxonomy): Eukaryota > Metazoa > Chordata > Mammalia > Chiroptera > Pteropodidae > Macroglossus > Macroglossus sobrinus. The sequence goes on from PVKZ01001718.1 coordinate 86,329, forward strand.
CTGTGTGACCATTTCAAGGAGCATAGACTTTATCCTTCAAGGACAGGGGAAGGGTTGTAAGGAGGCTCCTTAATCTGTGGAAGCATTGTAAAGAATGACAGTGACTTTGTCAGATTTGCATTTAGAGAGAACACTAAGACTCCACGTGGAGGATGCATTTGAGGAGTGCAAAACTGGAAACCAGCCAGAAGACACCTCACAATGCCACGAGAAATGAGGCTTACCTAACCTGGCCATGAGGAAGAAGAAAGGGCAGGGACCCAGTGCGAGTAAAATCAGCCTGATTAGATCATGGGTGAGGAAAAGTGAATATGACTTTTTAGGGGCTCAATGAATATTGAAGGGATGTTTGGAATGAATTATTTAGCAATGCTGCTTGGCCTATGGCGGGCAGAGTCACACTAATGATGCATATTCTAGGAGAACTTTTTTTCCTATCAAAGGCTATTAAGCCATAGGGGGAAAATGAGAACTAGACACATTTCTAAAGTAGCACAAAACCTAAATTTTATCACTAGTTAGTTGGGGAGTGTTACTGGTGGTGATAGCAGGCAGTGGGCTAAGTTTTTCCCTCTCAGGTAAGTAAAACCTAAAATAAAACAGAACCATCACAAGCTCAATTCAAGATAAACTATAAAAACATACATACCTGAGATAGGAGATTGTAACTGATAAAATCATATTTGACATTCAAGTGCTTAGGGGATTAGTTTGTTATATTTTAAACATTTTCATTTTTCTTCTTAATTTTTTGTTTTTATAATCATTAAACTTCATTCAGAATTGAGAGACCATCTACCTCAGCTACATGCAAGGTTATTAATATTGTAGAGGCCTTCAAATATATATAGGAAAACATTAAGTTCCCCAGACCTAAAATATATCATCTAAACCAGCACAAGGCACCTAGGTGGGGCAGATGTGGCTGGGTAGGTTAACTCTTATTTTTAGTTAGGTTTTCTATTACTGCTTCCTAAGGCCAACTTTGAACACAACTTAAGGTCTATGAAAGCCTCAATAAGTTGCAATTACAGGTACACGATTATTTCCTGGAACTACAAATGCTTAAAAATGTCTCATCCTAGAAAAGCAGGCCATAGGAAGATACCTCTTCAATTGTCAGCTAATTAGTGCTCTCTGCTCAGTTTTCCAGGAAAAGCTTCGCAGAAGAAATGAAACATATTTTTCAGTCCCCCAAGCCTTTGAAATAATAATTAAGTCTTCTGAGTAGATGTGTAAATGGAAATGTCTGGAAATTGTACCCTTTCTGATGAGTGAGAGGAAACACAAGCAGTAAACATCTCCTATGCTACGAAGATTTTGTTCGCAAATAATGAGAATCCATATTGGCTGTTGTCTCACTATTTTAGCATGTTTGCAACTACAGAGAGAGAGAAAATTCGTACAGTCTGGTTGGTTTAAAAAGAATTGTGAATGATCATTTTAAAACTTCCAAGCATGAGTGGGCAAAACAAGCACAAGGCGGTTCTTGGCTGGTGTGCCCACTGGGGACACTTTTTTGTGTGTGTGCACTGTAGTCTAGTAGTAATAGCTTTAAGTTCTTGTTTTACTTCTTTAAGTTGTAGGCAGAACACGAAGCTCTGCCTATAGGGAGGTGCAAATATATAATGACTACAAGGAGGTATATAGTTTGGGTTCCAGTTCCTTCTTTTCTTCCCCTTTCCCAAACAAGAACGACGATTTCAACCGTATCACTGAAATGATGACAAAAGGAGGAGATTCTAGGGTCACCTCCCAATCATTCCTTCCTTCTTAGTATCCACAAGCCTGGGAAAATAATATAAGATGGGGAACAGCTTGAGTACGCTGGTCTTTCACAGAAGTATGTATGAATGAGAAAAAGAAGTGTGTGTGTGTGTGTGTGTGTGTGTGTGTATGAGAGAAAACAATTAAAGTGAGTGAAAGTGTGCATGGGACCACATAAGAAAGATTGTCAGCGCTGACACTGAGTACACACACTAGAGAACTAACCAAGCAAGCAGGAAAAAAAAACACGAAAATGTAGTTTGGCCATTAAGAAGGAATGCTAATTACAGTAATTCCTCTGAACTGCTTACCACATCTTAATTACCAGGCAGCATGGTGATGAATATGTAAATCATTAACTAGGTGTCAAATTAACTGGTGCACACTTTAACTACAACATTGAACTCTGCTAAGAGATCATCTGTCTTCATAATTTACCAATCCTCCAATACAGTCGTTGGCCCATAACTTGAAGTGTTGGAATCTTAGAAGGACTGACAATGTGAGGAAGGAATCAAATGAATATTTAAAGTAATAATTTTGAAAAAAAAATGGCACCTATATAAATAAGGACAAAAGAAGACTATTGGTTAAAAACAATGCTCATCATTCTATGTCCCGTGAAATTTACCCTAGATGTGTTGATAGTTTGGGAAAAATGGACACATTATATCTACCAAATTTTATAATCGAATTCCTAAACAACATTTGATAGGTATTTTTTAAATATAAATTTGAAAAGCATCAAAAATGCCTTGGCTTTCTCTAAAACCATGTCTAGTATACAATAAATAGTAGTAAATACATTTACTAAATTTTTTCTTCCTTAATGAGAACACAATCTCATGAAAAAAATTCACAAAAATTACAATGTAGTGATGCTAATATATAAATAACAAAGAAGAAATCACTGAATAATAGCAATGGAAATATCTAAATAATTTGGGAAGTATAATATACAACTAAAGCAATGTGGTTATACGGGAGGGTATAAGCCAATTTATTTAGCTTTAGGAGGCTTTAGGTTCAAATAAATAAACATTTTATAGAAATGATTCATCACGTCTTTTGTATGAGCCCTGTACAGGCTTACCCTAATTTATATCAGGGTTTTTTTGACCTTGGCACTAATGATACTTTGGGCCAGATGCTTCTTCATTGTGGGGGACAATCTTCTGCATTGTAGGATATTTAGCAGCACCACTGGCTTCTACCCACTAAATGACAGAAGCTTTACTTCCCACCCCTAGTAGTGGCAAGCAGAAATGTCTATACAAATTGCCAAAAATCCCCCGGGGAGCAAAACTGACTTTTGTTGAGAACCACTGCTTTAGAGAATATGGAAAGATGTACAGAAATTAAAAATTGTTAAAAATCAATATCTTTATGATTGTTAGCACAATCATAAAATGTGCTAGCCAAGTTCACTATTTTAAACAAGAACAGGCAACTTTTTTTAAAATGAGAATTATCAAATGAAAATACTACATGAAGAATAAACCCAGCAAAATGAATAACTCACCAAAGTCTGTATGTTTTTTTGAGGTAGGTGTTGAGAGAGTGAGAAAGAAACTAGAAATGAGGAAATGTTCTCTCACACTTACAAAATTAAAAACAGAGGACATAAAATTAATTCAGTAAACAGAGCAGATTATAAAAATATACCTCGGTTCCATATCATGGTTTAAATAGAGAGATGAAAACAAAGATAAAAGAGGAGACATAGGTAGGGAAAGACAGAATAGATAAGACGGCGGAGGTGGGGTGGCAGTGGGGGTGGATATGAGACAAAACTTGAGAAAGAAGAAAGGCAAGCAGATTGGTAGTTAAAAGTGGAGCTTCTCTTGGCCCTCCATCTCTACTTTTACCAGCTCTCTCCTCTTAGACCCTGAGCCAACATCCTTCTCCTCGGGCTCTACCAGCTGTTCTCTGTGCTCATGAAGGAGGATGCTGGGATGAGAGACTAGAGAACAAGGGAGAATCACAGCCAGGAAAGAAACAATGACTGCTACAGAAGGCTTGGGAATTGGGAAATGACATGATTGGTGCCTAGCTTAACCGTACAGAATAATTTCTTTTTTTGAGGAAGCGTTTGTGTGGAAAATCGTGAGGAAGCTAACAGTTCAGGAGGAAGGTGATGAGCACCTGAGTTAGGGTGCTGGCAGAAGAAATTGAACATAATAGAACCATTTAAATTTTGCATAATACTTTGAAAGGTACTATCCATTAGTTGTTCCTTAGAACGATCAACAATAGATTTAGATATGCTTTATGCACGGGAATATTTCATAAAAACTAATTCAGCTTAATTCAATGCAATTTACTTTGTTAACCTATCATCCCTATTTAACTCATAAGGAAACCAAAGCCCAGTGGAGATAAATGACTAGACCATGATCAGTCAAAAGGTTAGTAAATTTTGGAGCCAAAGATAAAACCCAGGTCTTAATTCCAAAATCCAAGGCTTCATTTACTGCATTAGTTGCGACATTAGTAGTTAGCACGTGTGCCGATTCTCTTCATTTCTTCGCCACTGCAGACGTTGCTAATTGATTTCCTACCAAGAGCCTGGATGTGGCCCCAGAATCCAGAAAGCGGAGCTCCAGAGAGCTACCCTGAATCAGCTTTTCTGTATCCTGCAGTGCACCTCCCCAACAGAAAGGCAGAAGATATGGTAGAGATGCTTCGAGGGCAGAACCATTATCATTTGGTAGCTGTGGGGGTAGATTTGGGGGTGGAGTGAGGGGGAGGATAAACATCAAGAATGACTCAAGAGTTAGGCCTGGGTAACTAGAGGGGGGATGGCACTATTAACAGAAGTAATCAAGCTGGGAGCAACAGTGGAGCTATAAACAATATTGTAAATGTGACTTTAGACATGCTGAATTCATAACGAGGGCAGGGACGGTTCCAATCGCCTCTCAGGGAGGCCATTCAGAGGGAAAAAAGCAGGGCCTCCTGAAGGTATAGATCCAAAAGACACCGGCCAGACCTTTTTATTTATTATTATTATTATTATTTATGCTTACAGCACCTGGTCTTCCTAGGTGGTCTCCCATTCAAGTACTAACCAGGCCTGACCCTGCTTAGCTTCTGAGATCAGACATCGGGCTTGTTCAGGGTGGCATGGCCACAGACTATGGACTGTGGCTCCACTGGGGCATGAAGCTAGGACCTTCTGCGTGTAAAGCAGACATGCTAACACTACACTATGGAACCACGTCCCGCACCTTTTTAGAAGAGATGAAATGAGGAGGTTCCAAAGTCCTGATTTAAAAGACACTGCTGCGAATCATTTTGCAAGCGAAGAAAATTCTCCTATAATTCAAATAATCACCGCATCATAAAAACTCGAATTCCCACGTACTAGGTTCCAGTTAACGGGGAGGGGAAGAGCGAAGAGAACATGGCTCCCCGGCAACTGCCACAACGAGAATTATAAACAATTTCTGAAAACGTCGCAAACTAAATTAAGTATTAAACTTGAAATGCTTAATCCCGACAAGATGTTTTGACTTCAAGGGCGTTTTGATGAGCTACTTCTATGAGTGGCCCCTCAGCACAAGATTAAAAATGCAAGGCCTTCTACCAGCTCATGATGTTCCTTAAGTGTCACCATGTCAGACACACAGCAAATTAAACAGAACACCATGAAAAATGTCTGCTTATAACTAGGGGGCGGGAATGCTGCCTACGAAAACCTTGCTAGACAACTTGTTGAACAATTTACTAACCTCAGAATAGATGTGTTTTCTATTATTTCTCATTTAATATGTTTCATCTTGATTTTTTTTCTTTTTATCTTTAGCTTGTTTCTTCCCATTTCATTGCCCTCCACGTTATGAATGTCTCGGTCAAGTTATAAAATCAAGTTATAATGATCCCATTCGGAACCATATGGCTAATGTCAGCCGAAGAGTCTTTAATGTTTTCGAAGTAACAGGATATTACAGTTAGTGCTCTCAGAATTATTTTAATCTAAAAAACGTTGACGGCTACATACACACAAAAATGGAGACTGTCCACACCTTCCAGTGCCCAGCTGTGATACATGGCCTAAGAAAATACCAACGATTCAAAAAGCTCATAGAACAAACTACCAAAAACCACACATCGTGTAATTTCTCTTCAAAAACATAAAATCACTTGTGACCATTTGCCAAACACAAAAACAACAAAATGCCCTTAAAGTTCACTGATGAACCTACCAATACCGATTTTTCTCTGTACGTCAAGTGAATTATATGTTTATGAAAGAAAACTTGGACCTTAAGACTTTGTCATACCATTAGTTTCCTTTCCAGTGACGTGAAGATTAAACAGAGTCTTATAATATTTACTGTTAGGTACAAATCCAAGGAAGAGATCTCAAATAAACATATTTTGGAAAAATTTTAAACTGTTTGTTTACATGCTAAGGGTACACATAGCATCACAAAGCTATGGATATTCTACCCAAATACTATTCGCATAGCATTTCAAGCAGCTCTAATAATCATATGACATTTCCAGTAGGAAGGAAATGTAAGTAAGCAGTGTTTTTAGTAGGAAATTATTTGAAAGGCCCTGTTCAGTGGGGGCCTCTGGTCAGAAAAGGAGGAGGGCCCGGGGAGCAGGTAAGGTGCTGGCTGGATGAGGGCTCATGGTTTCAGCTCCCCCTCTACTTCTCTGTCCTTCTCTTCTGTGTTTAAGGAAGAAAGGCTGGACCAAGAGGCGGGGATGCTGGGAGAACCTGGAGGGCTGATCTGGGTTAGCGGGGACTGGGAAGAGCCCGCCAAGCTGTGGGAAGCTCGCTTTGCGACTTTCCAGACTGGTCTGGACACCTCTGCTCAAGCGCTGACAGCCTCCCGTGAGCAGCAAGTCAGCCCAGGCCCTCGGCGAAACCACAAAAGGGCGAGGTGTAGTTTTTGCCCTCCTCTTTTTCTTTCTGAGAGCTTGTCTATCTTTTCTAAAGCACCTTAACCACCGTCTCTGCAAGTCACCCTGTCATGTCCTTCATGACACTTATCACAACCCAGAATTATTGTTTCCCTCCCCAATGGGTTGGAAGGCCCTGGAGGCAGGGCCATGGTCTGTGTCGCTCACCTTGCAACAACACCTGGACTAACACCTGGCCCGCAGCAGTACTCGCTGTAAAGTGCTCCCTGCCTCTTCTCTCCAATGACCTCATGTTGCCCCCGGTTACTCCAGGTCTCCCCCTCAGCCCCACCCTGCAACCCGGGTTTGCCACATCAGTGTCCGTGGTGTTTGGGTGGGACCGGAACCTTCCCCCGAGCCAGAGGTAGGCCTCGAGCGACAGACACCAAGTACGGCTTTCTCCTGGAAGTTAGAGGTGGACGGGGGACAGAATTTGGAGCAATGAGAGCAAAGTTCATGAGTTTTGAATTTCCTTCAATGGCTGGGGAAAGAGGTGTCCCCTCTCCCTCCCTCCATGGGTGCTGGAGAACACCCACCCTGGCAGATCCCCAGGCTGGCTCATTCCCAGGAGGTCGAAGCTGACACGCAGAAGATGACCAAGCGAAGAGCTTTATAAAGACATCAGGTTGCGACCCTGAGTCCTCGTAAACCTCTGGCTCACATCCACTATGAGGCTACCTCTGGGTTTCCCGCCAGGCGGAGCTCGGTCGTCCTCTGACTTTAAAATCCTTCTGTCACCAGAAGGATTTCCTAATCGATACCTATCCGGGACAGAAGTGCCGTTTCTCATTACAGATCCCAGCAAGGAATCGCCTATTCACTGAATAAGTACAATATAAATGAGGTTTCACTTTCCCAAAGAATATTTTTTACCTACGAATTGAAGCAAACCAAAACACACTAATACAAAAACTGAAACAAGCTAATACAAACTGTATCATCGTTCCTTCCCGCCAGGGCTGTGAGCGTCCAGGCCTACACCACCCCATCCATCCCAGTCACCCAGCGGGCCAGGGAGGAAAACAGATTCAGCATTGCAGCCACAGAGCATTCATTCCTCTTTCTTCGTCTTCATAAGTGGAGTTCATCAAACAAACAAACAAACAAACAAACAAACAAAACAAGTGACTGGAATAAATTTAGGAAGTAGTTGGTTAAATGTTAGTTGGTTAAAATCAAGGAACGATGGAACTACAGCAGTCTTGTGCTATTTGTTGAACGAATAAAAATGGAAAGAAAACAATGCATTAAAAATATATTTAAAGTGCTGTGAGAGTTCTGAGCAGAGAATGATTCCTTCTGGCTTGAAGGTTTGGAAGGATTTCACAGATGTTGCATGTTGAAGGACAGAAATAAACAACAGACAGAGCAGAACTAAAGGGAATGGAGCCTCAGTTATGCCTGGTGGGCCGGGAGTGGCCCAGGTGGACACGAACACAGGGCACGTGCTGGCCGGGGGAGACACTGTTGATGCGTCTAGACATGCGGGCTGAGGGCAGACTGCGCAGGGCTCTGAGTCCTGTCTCACTTCCGTCGTCTCTGGGAACTCATTGAAGGATTTGACCTGAGACAGTGACATCACCTGGCTGTGTTGGCAGTGGCCTGAAGAGTGTGGTCAAGGGGAGAAGCCACAGAGGCCTGAACTAGGGTTGGGGAGGGGCTTTGTGGACACCAGTGAGGCCTCTGTCCCACCCCCTACCCACACCCCTTACACACCCCACGCCAGCCTTCAGGGGAGACTGGGACTCAGGCTCAGTGTGGGTCCAATAGTCTTTTATGAACTCACCCAGGTCTCTTCAATGTCAATTCTATGGAAAAACAATCTTTTTTACTTTCAAAAGGATAGGCTAAAACCAGCATTTTAGAGATTAACTATTTACAGGCTGGAGCTAACAGAATTAATAACCGGTATGTTATATAAATTATCTTTTTAAGTTTAAAAATACCATTTCTAAGAACATTAAATTTTTTCTCTATATTCCAGGGCCACTTTGAAATTTTAGTCTAGACAGATTCACACCCTTGAAAATTAGCTTTGAGCTTAGGGTCTTAAAATAGAACTGCACTGACATTACGATACAACCCAAGAAGGAATAATGGTTGGGTAAAGCTTGTTTTTTCTTTCCTGATGAGGTTTGAATTGGTAGGAGACAGCTGGTACAGAACAAATAAATTATGGGAGGAAATAAGAGGTTTTATAGGTATTAGTATAAAAGAGCTATAAGACATTTTGAATAAGGCATAGAAACTAGGAAATCTCTGCCAATACTACCTATCATTTCTCAGTAGAAGATGAAAATTTCTTATCATCCAAAGAGGGCAGGCCATTTTGTTATCCACAACAAGTAGGAGAAAAGGGCTTGTGTGAAGGACAAAGAAAAAGAACATGGACTGTGCTCATTCTAAACTAGGTAAGAAAATGAGACTTCTCAATTTGCTCTTTCTCACAGTGGTATAATTTCTGGGGGCATGATGTGGGTAATCAACTCCCATTGACGATTTAGCAAAACAAGGTTGTTTTTCCCTTACGAGTTAATGCTGGGAGACAGTTACTCAGATGCACAGAGTCTCTTGAAGAAGAAACTATAAAGCTTTTGCAATAAGGATCTTTACAAAGCAATAAGAACAAGAAAACCCTCTTCCAGAAGTTTGCATATTCCAGTGAGCTCCTAAGTTGTGAGGAGCCCTCTTAATACCAGTGTTCGTATTGTGTCAGCACCGTGCAACACACGTTCCCAATAGCATATAGTACTGGCTATTTAAATGTGCAGAAAAAGAAATGACCCCAGCACACGGTCCCCTTTCTCAAACTTCCTTAACAGAGGAGGTTGGTTTACCATGGTGACAAAGCAGGACAGGCTACCTGCAGCTCCCTTCCCTGTCTACAACCTACTTTCGGATGAAAATTACAGCAACTGTAAACAGAAACACACCAATAGCCAATACAATGATAAAATATAACATGACTCTGCAAAGATTAAGACACTGTTATGTCGTTTAAAATCAATCTGTGATCTGCTGTTTAATAGGAGGTAAAGAGAATAGAAGGAAAAATAATTTTGGGGAAAAAAAAAAACAGAGATAGCACTCCACCTGAGTGTAGACAGGTTTTTGTTTTTGTTTTTGTCTAGGCAGTAACCATTTAAAAGGGAACTTTCAATTTGGTGTCTAATAGAAATGAGACAGTGTCCCTAAAGTAATTCGGGGTTTTCCTTCCAACCCGCTGCCTTTTCCTTTCCTATTTCCTTACTGGAAATAGGAGCGTTGACAACTCTTCCTTAAAACAGATCATTTCTTGGGAGGACCAGTCCCTTTCCCTTTCCCAGGTCCCTCTTGGACAGAGGTGCAGAGAACCCAGCCTTGTGCTGACCCTCTGGGGGCCACCACGGTCACCCCCTCCTGAGGCAGGAGCAGTGAGGACCCTAAGGTGGCAGTGAGCGGACCTCTGAGGAACAGGCCTGAAGCTGCTGGCATGTGGGCAAAGGGAGTGTGGGAGGCGGCAGAAAAAGAGACGGGTATTATCACACCAACATGCAATCATCCTTTTCAGAATTAATAAAAGACACTGATCCGTAATCTGCCAACAGAGGGATGTGACAATCGATGGAATTTTTCAAATCTAACTTCTTAAAAAATCCTCAGTGATTTCAAACCTGAGAACACAGGTCTCTGAAGACCGCTAAATGGTGCCAGCAATGGCTGCCTGGACTTAGGAAAAGGAGATGGTAGCCCTGCCCATCTGGGGGTGTCTGCCACCTTCACAGGACACCCGGGTGCCACAACCCAAGGCTGTGGGGTCCCCAGAGAGGCGGCCAACCACGCTCCACGTGGGCATTAAGGGTCGTGACCTGCCCCCAGGGCAGCTGTGGGGATCCAGGAAATGTTTTTTGTGCGGTGTCTGTCCCCCAATAAACCTCTGTCAGTCTGATCCCCTTTCCTAAAGCCTTCCTCCCTTCGTTGCATCCTCCCCGCAGTCCTGGGCACAGATGGAGCTGGCAGGTGGGGTTCTCAGGAAGTGCCAGGCTGGCTGACTGTGGGGCTGCATTAGGGGAGCCCCCCAAAACTGTCCTGGACCACCGCCATGTGGCTTTCACTAACGTCTGCCCACAGGGCCTGTGCTGTCGGATTCGGCTGAAAATATAACCCAAGTGAACCCCCAAAACCATCGAAGCAATATCTGTGATATTTGCCCAGATATTTAGAAAGAAAAAAGGTAGAAGGAAAGAAGACAAGGGGAAAAAAAGACTATATTCTTTCATCAGAGCTTATAGAAAATGTATTTCCCTTTAGCATACAGTATTCGTTGTTAAATTATTTCCTCATGACTTCACATTTTAATGAACGCTTTCCTAAAATTGTGTCCAACCGTGAATGCTCTAACACCTTGTCACCTGGCACTTCTTTTATACCTGTGTTTGGTAAGAAATTTAAAATATTCTTTTCATTTTTTCTTCCTGAGCATCTTCTCAAATTGTTTTTAATGGAAATACACACAGAACAAGGTTATATGCATATCCTCTGGGCTATGACAGTTTTATTTTGCCCGCTAAATCATTTTTTTTTTCTTATCTTAAAACTCTGATTGCCCAGATCCTCCTCACAACAAGAAGCAGAAACAGGATAAATGTAATTATTGTTATAAATTGTTGCTAAGTGGTTTTACCTGGGAAAAAAACCATGAGAATCTCAGAAATGTTGAAAAAGTGAAGGCTGAGCAGGAAAATCAAAGTTGGACAGAACTTTGTAGCTCAGAACCAAACTTCAATTGGCAGCTGATCATAACACTGACCAGAGAAAATAATTAATTCTCCTTCAGTGCTAACCTGGATTATATGTATTCCAAGTTGGTGATGTCAGTACAGGGGAAAAGAAATTTTAGGGAACGAAAAGATATATTAGCAAAATTATTGTTAATGAAAGTATTAACCTAATATTTTCTGAGATTGCCAAATTCTGAGCTGATTATGAGTTCTTTTCTACACACGCGCGTGCACGCGCACACACACAAACACATGGAATTCTCTGAGGGCAAGGATCATAACTTAGTCATCATTATATCCCAGCATCCGGTTTAGTGTCTGGCAAATAGTAAAATCTCATAATTCAGTCAAATATGAACAGGAGGAAGATTACTTGAAAGATGAAAAGAAGATCACTGGAGACAGCTCATGATGGTAGGAATTGTTTTATGAGGTACTTGAGGTACTAAGCGGCAAATAAATATTTAAAAGAAACATTTATTGTGGCATTATGCTTTGGAATCTCTACTAATTGTGCCTGAAATTTCCCAGGAGGAAGTTAAGTGCTCTATCCAGTGAATGAAGAAACATAAAAATAAGTTAAGCCTAAGTATAATAGTATCGTATTAAGCATTTAAAGCAATCAATTCATTAAAGCTTAGGACATATCACTATTTTATAGATTGAAGAAATGGAAGGTTTCCCACCCCCCAAAGTTACAGAAGTTCAGTTGTTCTATGTTAACAATAAAAGCCACGCTGAAGGAAATAACTTGTATATAAATGCTGGAACACAGAGGTTCCTTTAAACCATAGCATCCTTAATTTTATCAGCGACAAAGGCTGCACATCTCAATCAACATTCTCTTCCTTGGACTTCTGGGGTTAGCCATTCAAAGCTAAATTCTGAAAGCTTGATTTAAAAAAAAAAAAAGCAGAGCTATTCAAAAGAAAGCAGCCTATACATTCACGGAAATGTTTAGTTACTGTTTCACTGACATTTTGATTTATCACTAACCTACCTAGGCCACCACCAAATGAACAGTGAGGACAGCTGTTATTCACAAAGGCCTATGTGTGACACACATCTGCAAGGAAGACAGAGAATAAGTGTTTTCAAACAAGAAAACGAGCAAGCAAATCAAGGGGATTTGATTTTAAGGATGGAGATGCAGGGAGTCACAGGTCATTCTGCTCCGTGCTCCAATCTGACCTTCTGGCTCTGGGGGTGAGGTGTGATCTATCGCTTGCCAAAAAGGCTTTTAGGTTCCAGGTAGTAAAATGAGTGACACCTTATAGGGCAGCCCACGCTAAACTGCCAGAACACCAGGGAGCACCCCCCTAGGAATGCCATGGGCAAAATAACCCCAAACGTGCATAACAAACACACCATAAATAATGTTCATTTGAACACAGAAATTGATCAGCTTTTTCCCAGCATGGAAAGAGCTAATGAGCATTTGAAAGGGTGCTCATGAGATGCAGTAGGTGCTCAATAAATTTTAGCCTTCATCCTCTAATTCTGCTCTTTTCCTTTGATCTCTTTCATCTCTTCTTCTTCAGTATGCTTCCCTCCTTTTCTTCCTTCTAGATGTCCCTTCCCTAATAGGTCAAAATATAAAATTAAATTTTATGTGTGTCCATGAACAATAGGGAACATTTATCTATCCTTACCTTTATAACATGATCGTTGGACTGAGTCTAACTAAAACAGAGACACTGGATTGAAGCAGGGTTTTGTGTGTGTGTGTGTGTGTGTGTGTGTGTGTGTGTGTGTGTGTGTGTGTGCGCGCGCGTGCACGTGTGTGTGGGGGTGGCCCTTAGTTCACGTTTGCTGATCAGTGGTGCTTCACACCCAGTGCCCTGCCACGTGAAAGCTTTCAAACAACCTGTCACATCACTAACCAGACACCTGCAGGAATTTCGGAGAGGGAGGGCTAATTAAGCTGCCAGGAGGAGGAAAGCAAAAGAGAAAGCAAGCCAAGCCCGGTTTGATATTTTCCCATGTTTCAAATTAAACACAAACAGAAAGCAACCAGAAAATGAAAGTTTATAACCTGGAGACTTAATTTGAATCCCAACTGCATGACCTTCCACCTACATGCTTCAAGCACCATGGTAACATGGCATTTTTAGAGTAATTAGTTATCCTGAGAATATTTTCAGCAGAGATTAGCACAGCATTTCCTGTGGGGAGTCACCAGTTGGGAGCTGTTCTCTAGCTAGCTGGAGACTGCAAAATTGGGCTGAAACACATTTCGGAATTCGAGGAGATTTCCGGAAGGTGAAGCAACCATGACCGGTGAGGAAAGCCTGCCAGCTCACGCCCCTTAGAGCCAGACAGACGAGAAAACAAATGGAAACCGTGTCCAGACCCTGCCAAAGAGCCGTATTTGCCTCTGTAAACATTCTAATGGGCAAATGCTACGCTTATTCTTAATAGGCATACTAAGATGTGATCATTTCAAGTGACAAGCAAAACCTCATTCTATATCCTCACATAACGCATACACAGCATTCTTTCTAAAAATGCATTGGATAGATTTGGAATAATTACACCCTTCCACAAAAAAATCAAGATACAATTTGCTCTATAAATTGCATCAAGGCTTGTCAACAAAGGAACATATAATTATTACGGGTGGCTGAGATAATAGTGAATATTCGGCAGACGCATTGTCTACATCACCTAGAAGCAAACATGAGATGTGAGCGAGTGAGGAACTGTGTGGAGGAGATTTTCAAGCTTATGTGACAGAAGAGAATATTCCAAAACATTAAATTGATAGATGGGAAACACAAAAAGTTAGTTGATTTCTAAAGTTCTATTTGTATTGAGTTGCTGTGGTGACTTCCCATATTTTAGGCAGAGTGGGATAATAAAATTAGCCCTGCTTTTGAAAGCTTGAATTCTAACTCTACTAATTCTAGCACATCTATGTGCAGTCATTCAGTTCGTCCGACAAACATTGTTAGCAGCTACTATATGGAATGTGCTGGAGACAGGACAGTGAATAAGACAGGAAGTGACCCTGAGCAAATCACTTAGCCTTTTAGTGTCAATTATTGGCATGGTAAAATGGACTCTGATGTCTGGCCTTACCCACCTTGCAAGTAGTTGGTGTCCATTTTACCATGCCAATAATAAATAAATGAATTTATGTAAGCATCCCACAATGCAAGTTCTCCGCATTACTTAATTGACTTATAATATGTACAAAGAGCCAAAATAAATTTCCTTCCCAAGAGTTTCAAAAACAAGTAAACAAGTTTTGTTGCTGATTTAAGTTTTAAAAATGTTTGTTTTTTGTCCTATCTAGAGCAATCAAAATTCATTTTTGGGGGGAAATATAAATACCCTTCCTTTGTCTCAGGAAGGGTATTTCTCTGGGCTTACAGCTTGCATGGCACCGTCAACAAGCCAAATAGCTGAAATCCTGGGATGGAGTGGTTTCAAAGTTTTGTTTGTTTGTTTCATTTTATTTATTTGTTTGTTTTTAGGAGAGAATTCTTTCTTCTACTCTTCCCTAGAGCCAGAATATTTGTCAAGATGCTGACAGTGGGGCTGCTCTGGCTGCAGAGGAGGGCTTGTCTTCTTGGGTGTGGGCTCTGAGACTCTACCTGGAACCCTAGGGGTCCCTGGATCCATTTGAAAATCACTCTCTCTTCCTGGCACTCTCCTGGACTCATCCCATGTACCTTTTCTTCCAGAAGACATTACAGTATAAGAGGGTGGGCTCTTAAGTTAGGCTGGACTTGTATCTTGGTTCTACCAATGAATAGTTTCTCTCCCCTGACCTCGTACTCCTGCTCTGTAAAATGGGGATGCTGACAGTACCACTCTCATAGGGTGAGAATGACATAAATTCATCCACGTAAAGTGCTCGGCACATAGCCCGGCAGATGAGATAAACTCGTAAATCACTAGCAATTGTAGTCTCCCTCAAATCCACTCACATGGCACAGCCAGATTAATGTTTATAAATTACTGCATTCCACGTGTCATCTCCCTGTTTCAAACCTCACAATGCTTTCTCCCTCTGCTATTGTACACCATGTAAATGATAAACCTCTTATCTTGGTATATATGTGTGTATCTGTGTATATGGATATGTACAAATCTATAACTATATCCATATCTATATATCTTCTAGCAACCACTCCGACCTCAGCTGTCTCATCTATGACTCCACAGACCTGCCCTTCATCTGTCCATGCCTTGAAATATTTAGAGTATAGCTGTTAGGTAGTTAGGCAAACATGAGCGACAGGAGCGAAGGCTCAGCTCTATAACCTACATACCTCCCTTGAAGACCTTCCTTCAGGACCTCCCAGAAACACCTCCCATTTTATGGTGATGAATTACCCTTACATCCCAAGGCACAAAGGCCATAAAAGCTGCTGGCTTAAACCAGCCACAAACATGTGCTCAGAAAGTACTATCCCAACCTGCACATAACCTCAATGTCACTATCCCATCCTTATAATATCTTGCCTATGCCTGGAAGTTCATGAATCTAATTATAACAGCTTGAATTCTGGGTAAGCACATGTACGGTAGGCAAAGGGTTATATAACAGCCAAGTGTCAGTCAAGGTGATCATTCATCTAGGACCTCCCATCATAAACAGACTTTCCCACTTCTGCGGGGTTACACCTCTTCGCTGGTAACCCACTCCTTCCTTGGAGCACACTCCCTCTTTTTTTTCTTCTCCTCTCCTGAATTCCATGGGGCTGCTGCCTTCCTTGGCATGGCCCTTCTCCTTCTAAAATGTACCTTAAAGAAATCTTACATTTTCTACATCTCACAAACCTGTCATTCTTCACTGTGTCAGCAGGGAGGAACCGAAGACTCCTTCCATGCCTCTGGGATGACGTCCGATTTTACATCACCCCATGTGGAAAGACAACTATGCACAGAGCACTATGGAGGGAACTAGCTGGTGAAGTAAATGAGAATATCTGATTTGGATTTCCTAGGTAAATCAGAGAGGCAGAATACAGAAAAGGAGAAAACAACAGGAGTGTTTGGTAGAGTGTTCCAAAAGGAATACCAAGAACAAAAGCTTAAAGTAAGTAAACAGGCTGGGAGAGTTGGTAAGAGTATTCTTGAAGAGATTGAATTAGGAATTGGAAAAACTATGAGCACATTGACAAAAATGCATGATGGTTGTAGAGGAACCCTGTGAATTTTATAGAGGGGGCTGATGAGAGATAAGGCTGAGACCCTGGAGGGCAGGTACAACGGCCTCGGTTCTACACACAGTGGTTAACTGAAAGCTTCCTAAAAGGTGGGGTGACGTGATCGAAACGGAGTCTCAGAGCCACTGATCTATCCATAGGCTGTGTGCAGAAGAAACTGGGGTGGGACGTGATCAGAGGAGGGACACCTGCTCTGGGGCATCTCTTCCCGAGGCCTCCTACCCATACAGAGCTGACCGTACCTTCTTCCTACCTGCTCCTCCCACCCTTCCTGGAGCCGTGAACAGCACTGAGGCAGGACAGGTACTGCAGGATCAGCCTCCCCCCAGGATATGGCCCCAGAAATTATTACTTCCCTCAGACCTCCCCCTTTTCTAGCCCCAGCAGGGTTGTGCAAAGAAGGATGGCCGTAGTCAGGCTCCCTCCCGACACCCTTAGCTGACTTCTGAGAGGAAGTGACTCAGTGCTTCTCCCCTTATGGAATCACGTGCTTAGTGCATGAGCATGGGCTTCTGATAGCGGTGAGCCACTATCATTTAACCTGCATATACACAGACGCTGCCACCCTGCAGGCTGGCTGTGCTTCTGCTGGAATGAAGAGTTAGGTCACAGTGGCCTACAGCTTCCTGCGTTTTCTTCAACTGTCTGAGCCTCTTCCCCCTTACACCTCGGAACCTCCAATCTGCAGCAACCCAAGGGGGATGAGCCGAAACTGGCCTTTTCCAGCCTAGACGCCATCTTTGGCTAAGGCATGACCTTTGGCTAATTCTAATGTCATTATAATGTCATCCTCACTGCAAACACTGCAGCTCCCATCATGTACCTGATGCCACGACGGTTCGGGAAACAACAAGGCTATGTCAACACCTTGTTTCCTGGGCTCTGCCTCCAGGGAACACAAAAAAAGTCATAACACAGCCATCTCATACAGATGTCTCTCTTCTCTCTCTCTCTCCCTCTTCTTTTTTTCCCCTCTTGAGTAAGCCTGCATTCCACACCAGCCCCTTGAGCATGTACTTTCACTTTAATGAATTTTGTGCTTCCCTGCTTTCTGTTTGCTTTGCCCTTGAATTCTTTCTCACGGAATAAGACAAGAACCTATCCATCAACAGCACCACCATCCAGTGAGGTCTGCAAGCCAAGAAACTGCCAGTTGTCTTTGACCCCATCTCTCCATCACTGCTTATGCCCAGGTGTGCTTTTACATGTTGCTTTATTCTCTTCACTGACCTTCACCCCCAGTGCCAACAACCCAAGAGAGGTCACCAACATCTCTACAATGACCACCCTAGCTGCTGTGGTCATTCTGTGTTCACTCCTGGGCCCGTCATCCACTCTCAACTCTGCTTCCACAGAGATCTTTTAAAAAATGTAAATTGCATCATGTCGGAACCTTGCTCCTATTATTCCCAGGATGCCCCCAATCCTTATAATAGTTCTAGAAGATTCACTACAGCCTGGCACCAATCTCACGTTCTGATGCTTTTTTCTCTCCTTCCCTCCACTCCAGCCATGTAGGATTTCTTCAATTGAAGCATGCTTTCTCTGTACCAGAAATTGCTCTTCTGTTATCCCACCCACATCCACCCCCAACAGCATGCCACACCCACATCCAAACACCCACTGACTCATCTGACCACACCTCAGTGGCCTGGAGGACACCAGCTGATCCTGTTGGCTTCAACTCCACATTCTCAGAGAAACTTGAGTATGAGGTCCACGGTCCCACAGCTCCTTGTACTTCCTCGATTATAATACAGACCATTCCCATAATTACTCATTTAATGTCTGTACCTCACACTAGACTTCAAGTTCCACCAAGCAAGACTACGTCTATTTTAGGTAATATGGTAGCAGCACCTAGAACAGGGCCTGCCAAAATGAGTGCTCAATAAATATTTGCCAAGTGAATGAAGAGAGGACTGAAAATCAGTTAAGAGGTTTCTGCAGCATTTCAGCGAATGAAAGAAGGATTTGGAGACATTTGGGAAGATACATGGATGGGACTAATGAAGTAGAGGGAAGACCAGATGACAAACCAGGGGTAAAGTTTTCACTTCGGGAGCTGGGAGAAAATGATATCAATGGCAGAGCCAGACATCTGGACTAGAAACTGATTTTTTGGAATTTAATATGCTGGGTCAGAGGTAAAAATGAGGAGAGGAATATTGTACCCACAACCCTGCATGTGCCACATGCCCTTATTGATGAAGATAAACTCTGCCCAACAACAACAACAAAAATATCAAGGTGAGAAACCATGCCCTGACCTTGAAACACACAGGTCGGGTTTGTTGGTTTGTTTTTCCAAATTATGACTTGCACTGAATCAAGCATCACTTTCAAACTCTGTTTCTCTTAAGATCATTGTGAAAAGGTGACTCAAAAAACCAACCACATTTTAAAAAGTAAACAGTAGGTACTCTAATCTCAGCCTTGCACACAGTTGGTGCCCAATAATTATTTCTTGGCGGGATGGCAGCCTGTTTCAGGTATCTTCTTCCTATCACCTCCTCCACCCCCATCTCCCACTTGTGAGCTCCTTGGAGAGAGGGACCACATCCTCCAACCTGCTGCATGACACCATGCTCAGAGGTGAGCAGATAGAAGATGATGAATAAATATTCAGTGATTTGCTATTTATTTGACACAGGGTGGAGAGCATTGACTCAGAGTCAGATCTGGGTTCCGAATCTATTTTTTCCAAAGTACAATGTAACCAGAAACCTCTATCCTGACACAAGGTTGTTGCTAGGACTGCAGGAACCAGCACATATAAAAGCGCTTCGCAAGCTATGAAGAAGATCAAACTGCACTCTTCCCACTGTTATTAATAGCGCTTGGAATTCTATCACTGGAAGAGAATGGAGGGAGAGGGAAGTAAACTGACATTCATTGAGCATCAATCCAGATCAAAGATGATGCCAAACACCTGGCACGTGTTATCTTTTTTTAACCCTCCCCAAAACCCTATGAAGAAACAGGCTTTGAGCCATTAGAAACTTCTCTGAAGTCATACAGCCTCACGTGGCCCAGCTGGGACCGACACAGGTGTGAGACCTCCAAGCCCACTGCCATCTCAGGGCACCTTTGGGCTTGTCTCAGCACATGGCTTGCTTTAGACCTGCAGGAGCAGAGGCCCCATGGGGCCAATCGATACCTTGAAGCAGGGCTTGAAACCTTAACAACTCTCTATGTAGGAAGCCCGGTGACCGTTCCTTTGTTCCTGAGAATGACTTGGCATCTGCACTGGCACCTGGATGAACTGAAGTAACTGGTGTGTGTGAACCAGGAACTTAAGGAAAGGGACTCGGTTGATCGGCCAGTAAATGAACCAGTGAAAAACTGGAAAAGAGCTCAAGAAAAGAAGGGACTCGGAAGATCTCCCAAGGTCCCGAACCCAGATTAAGAAAAAAAAAAAAAAAAAGCGACAGATGAGGAGAGCCAACAGGAATCTTAAAAGCCAGGTTCTCGAGTGACTGGTGGGAGCTCAGACCCTAGTCTGATTCAGAAAAGATCCCAGACTCCTGATCCAGCTTTGTCGCTGAGTCCAAGATGCACCCAGCTTCACTATTTCACCACCTCTCCCTCCCCTGGGCTGTTGAAAGGGCATCTGAGTCACCAGGAAGACAGCCAGGATCTGGTGGGCTGCCCTGGGCCCTAGAAACATCATGAAGGAAGAGACAATCGATTCTGTGGGTGTTGGGAGGCTTATGAGGGAGCAGTGGGGGGCAGAGAGGCTACAGGAGGAGTGATAAAGCTAGTGGCACTGAACATAAAGGACACAGGCTGGCTCAGCCCCTGATTCACCAGTGAGTCACCGTCTGTGAGCAGGAAGCTCAGCCTTGAATTGTGTTTTGGAAAGGACAGCGAGTTTGCTTTCAGCAGGTCTCTGTGTTCCCTTTTATCATCAGAAGCAAAAAAGAACAATCACCACCAGGGACAATTAAATGGAGGTTACTCTTTTATATTAATTAAAAGCCATGCAATATATCGTGGCCCATTTTTAAATTCGTCCCAATAAAAGATGGCTTCAAAGCAAAGATAATGTGTAGGAGGGTGGGGGCAGGCAGGTCTGGGTTCATATTCTATGTCTGCCATGGGCTAACTGTGCAGTCTTGGGGAGGTTTTATTGTCTCTCTGATTCTCAGCCTCCTCTTTTCTATTTGTCTTGAGAAAATAAGAACCACCCTAGATAAATGAATACAAACTGCTTAGCAAATTTTCAGTCAATAAAGGACAATAGTTCTTTTATTATCATTATTACTACTACTACTAGTACTACTCGTAGTACTAGTAGTAGCACTAGTAGTAGTAGTAATAGTAGTAGAAGCAACAGCAATGATGTTTCAGTGTTACACATTTCTATATGTGGCAATTGCTCAATCAATTACAGGCACCATGTCTTAGATATAAGATATAAGATGTAAGTCTCCCATATCTGTCCCATTAGATATAAGTCTACCATCCCCGTCCCGTTAGGGATGCAATAATTACTGTATGGGGAAAAGAGACCCTGGGGGTCTACTGCTGCTTCATGATGTTCATAAAGCACAAAGCATCTACGGTTCAACTCCTTCTAGACTAAGTAGCCAGGTGGTTACAGGTGCACCTTCTGCCAGCTCCATTTGCCATTATCGTGTTCTGTGAAGAAGCAGAAATCTAGGGGTACTAAAGGCAAGTTTCCACAGCCTTAGCAATACTAATGAAACATTTATTGAGAGTTACTTTGACTTAGCACTACTCTCTATACAGTCTACTTATTTAAGTCTACAATAAACTTATGAGGTACAGACTATCGTTAGCTGCAACTTCCGGGGTGGGGGTGGAGTGAAGCTACAGGACATTTAGGTCTCAAAGCTAGAATGGTTTGGAGCTGGCATTGAAACCAGACAACCCAGACCCCACTGCACTTAGCCCCTGGCACTGTTCTGCCATTAGCTTTGGACCAGGGAGAAAGCTGGCATTATGAAGATACACATTCAAGCCCACCTGTTTGCAATGTGGATACAAACAGAGCAACAATAAGCCCTCAGGACTTGGAATCCATCGGATCCCGGTGGTAGTCAGGAAGTTTTGATGCTAAAACGTGGTTCCAGCTGGTCCTGGGTGCAGTTCCTTCAAGGCCAAGTGGATGTGAGCAGGGAGCCCCACACGGCCAACCAGCAGCCACTCTGCCTGTGCTTCAACCCCTGGCCACAGGACAGGTGCACAGCACCACCCTCTCGACTGGACTTCTGGAACACCGACTCCCAACTCTCAGCCCTGTCAGGTGGCTGCGCCAGCGTGGTCCACAGCGGACAGCGTCACCAGGTGGTCGGGTCGGGGGCCCCGGTGGGCCGTGCGGGTGGAGAAGGGGGCTGATCCCATCCAGCGGCGCCTACTCGGCAGCACAGCCTCCCCTGCTGGCTGCTCTCGGCTCATACACTGTTGCTTAGAATGACCGCCAAGTCAAGAAAAGAAATGTCGATGGGACGATTCCCTTCTCTCTTAAAGTTATGTTTTTATTTCCCTTTCTTCACACCTTGTAGTTACAGTCAACCAACAATAAACACTTGCTTACTGAACACCCTCCTCAGGCAGCCCAATAGGGATGTGAGTGATCCTAGTCCAGCGTGCCCAGGTCACACACCTGACGCTTAAAGTGCCGCAGGAACACAAGAGACAGCCTTGAGTTCCACCTTGGGACTGGGGAGGTACCTAGGTGTTCCTCAGAAGAGGGGGCATTGCCCTTGCTCTTAAGAGGATGGCATGGGGGCCAGGTGACACGTGTGGGCGAGCGTGCGGGACTGCCCTGCGGGCATGAGGCCCTGGTCCTCTGGGAAGTGGGGTGGATGGGGTTGGCGGGGGCTGAGGCAGGGGAGGCGAAGCTAGCAGTGAGGGGCCTGGGGAGCTAACAGAGAGCTTGAAATACCAGCCTCTTGCCTTCAAGAACACCACAGTAAATTCAGGGACCCTCAACACTGACATCAAAGAGACGATGAGAGAAAGATAAATAGCAGAACAAATGTGGATGGTAGGCTAGACCCTGTTCTCGCCTAAAAGAGCGAAGACTGTGTGGCCAGGACAGTCCGAGAGGGGTCATAAGAAGGTGGCCATGTGTTTACGGCCGTGTTTAAAATAACCAGCCTGTACCCAAGTCGCCACTGTGTATTTAAGCGTCCCATGTGAACTGCCTCCAACCCCTCTATCTTTCCAAAATGTCCATGGTGTCATCCATTTAAAACCCCCTGATGAGTGGCACTGCCGCCCATGCAAGACTTTTGTGTCTCCACATAAACTGTAGAGTTTGATCAAAGTCTAGAGTTTCTGAGGTGAGCTAAATAGGAGTAAAATCATTTTTTCTTTCTTTTCTTTCTTTTTTCTTTTTCTTTTTTTAAGAATGGCCATTTCAGAGTATACAGTTAGCCACTACAAAGGCTTTCAGTAAGGAAAACACCATCTAGACCAAAAGTTCTTGACTGAGATCCATGAAGGCTTATATGTATGAATTGTGTGTGTGTGTGTGTGTGTGTGTGTGCATTTACACACCTATGCATGAAAATGTTTATTTTTATGGAGTAGGGTCAGCACCTCTCATTCAATTCTCATGAAGGAGCATATTCCCCAAAAAACTAAACATCAGTGATTCGAACTGGGGTTCAGCAAACGACAGTCTGCATGCCAAATTCAGACCACTGTCTGTTCTTATAAAGTTTTATTAGAACTCAGCCGTGTTCTAATAAAACTCACATTACATATTGTCTGCAGCTGCCTTCACAGTATGGCAGAAGAGTTGAAGAGTTTCAACAAAAACCCTACGGATTGTTAAGCCTAAAATATTTATAAACTGGCTCTTTACAGAAAAGTTGCTGACCCCAACTTAGACAATAGTTTTTAGAACCATCCACTACACTTGAGCAGTTCCTGGCTAATAATTCACAAAGGTGAGCAAATAATTTTAGAGTCAAAATTTTCCTGCTCTAATTGGAAACTTCACAGATTAATGTGCTATAGACTGGCCTTCTTCGTGTCCTCTTTGGAAATCTACTGGTCAGAGGAGTGGCCACAAGGGAGACTAGCTATAACTCTTCTAAGGTGACCCTGTCATAGGCGTCCTGGGCCAAGTTTCCTTTGCAAACTGCTAGAGAAGAGATAGTTAAGCAAGAGAATTGTCATCACTCTAAATAATTCAAACAGAGTCCTGCTGCTGGCTACAAACAAAAGATGAGAAATTATATAATTAGCTGCAACACATTTAAAAGACCATATAAAATATGTTAATGCTCTCACCACATTAAGGCAGAGCTGCAGAAACAATGCCATCTATTAACTGGCCTGTAGGATCAGTCCAAATAAAGGGAAACATCCTGAGGGTGTTTTAAAAATAATGACATCAGTCAGTGTGATAGAATACTTTTCTTGGGCTACAAAATAGGCTAGGAAAAACTCTTATTCCATTTTAATGTGTTTTAAATTGCATATTTCCATTTTAATGCATTTTTTGATTAACAATATATTAATTTTACCTTTGAGCCAAGAATTATTTCTTTCTGGGTACTTGTTGTTGTTGTTTCAGATAGCTCTCATCATTCTGATCTATTTGCTGGCAGATTGGTTTATGCATGCGCAGAGAACAAAGCAAACAGATAGCACTTAGAATAAGGCTGGGCCAACCTTATTCTATGTTACTGTCTTGAAGTGACTCGTAACTTCAAGAACTGTATGCTTTCCTAAACTTGCATATAAAGCTAAGAGAGAGAGAGAGAGCAGCATGAAATAACAGTTTCTTGGCCAGAGGAGAAGTGATATGTGAATGTCGGGGACACTCAGGAGTCCTGACCCACAGGACAGTGCAATGTCACAGGCTGGAGCTTCTGAGCCTTCCTCTCTGGTTGCCCTGCAGCCCCTGTTTCCCCATCTGAATTTATTTTAAGTGTTGCTGCCTTTCAGGCATGGCCTCTTTCTGGGAGTAGTCTGTGGCGATATTTTTCATCATAAATTAGCACCTCCCATATTCACTCACATAATGTTCAGATACATGTTAAATGGTTCAAAATAAAGATCTAAGACCTGTTTCGCTTTAATCAAGAGATGAGGGATTCTAAGCACCCGAATGACAAGAATAATGTCAAATCTTAACATTCGTCTTGTACACGTGACGTGATTGTCACCCACGTCATCTCATTTAATCCTCATGGCAACGTTTCGTGATTGGCATTACTTTTGTCTCCATCTTACCAGAAGATACTGGCTCACAGAGGTGATGTTCTCTGTCCAGGGTCGCACAGGGGATCAGGGCAGGGAATGGTGGAATCCATGTCCCACCCTCTGAGGGTGCATGTTAGGCCAGTGACTGATGGAAGCGACCTCACACGACAGGCCAGGCCCTGCACCGCACACCAGCGGCCCGGCTTCAAGCCTCAGCTCTAACGCCAGCCTGCTGCTTGGCCCCGGCCAATCAACCTACCAAGCCCCCAGCCCTGAGGCTTCGGCTGCCTCACGTAGGAGATGGAAAAATCGAACCAGAAATTCCCTAAGGTTCTTTCAATGCCATCGGAAATTTTACTGAGCAAAAGTCATCCAGTTCTGAAATGACTATCTGGAGGAAATATATGTGGTGTGGAATATAAAGTACAGTCAACGAGAAGACTAAAAGGGGTTTAAATTTACACATTTTGAGATCATTCACGCTGAGGTTCCCCTCATTCAGCATGTTCATTAAGAGCTGACTGTCTGCACAGTTATTACCAAACGTTTCTATGAACCTTATGCAGAGATCAAACTTTTAAGACGGGAGCGTCCAATGAGAGGGGTCGGCCTGCTTCACCTGAGTTGAGAGCTAGTTACTTTGCCTTTCTCTGGTTGCAAGAGCCAGAAACCCTTAGACTTTCCCAGGTGATTCGAATCACAGCAAAGTTTATGCTCATGAGATGACTCAAGATGGGGGCCGACTGTGTGACAGGAGGGTGGCCTTTCGGTCTGTGATACCTGCCGGAACTCTCGGGAGTAGCGGAGCTACAGAGTTCAGCTGTGCGGCCAGGGATGAAATCAACCAGGCCTGTGTGATGAAACCCCTGTAAAAACTCTGAAAAACTCTGTATATTGAGCTAAGTGGAACTTCCTGGTCGGTGCCAGGGGCGGGTGTGTTTGTGTGTGTGTGTATGTTCGTTCCTGATTCCACAGGGAGAGGACACAGGGGCTCTACCTCTAGGATACCCCCCACCCCAGACCTTACCTGTGTGCCTCTTCGTGGGGCTGGTCCTGATTTGTATCTTTTATAATAAAGTTGAATCACGAAGTTTGCACTTTCCTGAGTTCTGTGAGTTGTTCTACCAAACCACTGAACTCAGGGCAGGCAGGATGTGTGTGTGTGTAAGAACTCCTGAATCTGCAGCCAGTTGTCAGGCATAGGGGTGGCCTGGGGACCCCTGAATTGGTGGCTGGTATCTGAAATGAGGGTGGTCTTGCCGGTGAAGTCTGTGCTAACTCTGGGTGGTTAGCATCGGCACAGCAGCCCCCCTGCCACCGCAGAGCTCTGTGTGGGGACACGCTAGGCATAGGCCCGCCTCAGGCTCTTGCACCGACTGCGTCCTTCACCCGGAGCATTCTTCCTCTGGGATCTGCATGGCTGGCTCCATCACCTCCTTCAAGTCTTTGCTCAAATGTCACCTCCTTACTGAAGCCTTCTCCAATGACATTAGTTATAACTGCATTCCCACACACCCAACCCTATCTTCCTTCCTTCCTTCCTTCCTTCCTTCCTTCCTTCCTTCCTTCCTTCCTTCCTTCCTTCTTTCCTCCTTTCCTTTCCTTGCCTTTCCTTTCCCTTTCTCTCTTTCTCTCTTTCTTTCTTTCTTTTTTCTTTTCTTTTCTTTTTTCTTTCTTCCGTTCTTTCTTTCTTTCTTTCTTTCTTTCTTTCTTTCTTTCTTTCTCTCTCTTTTCTCTCTCTCTCTCTTTCTTTCTTTCCTTTACTCTTCAGAGCACTTCCCTTCTGATGCACTATGTAATTTTCTTCTGACTTTGCTTATTAAACATCTCTTTCTCCTAGAATATAAGCTTCATGTGGGCAAGAGTTTTTCACTCCTTAGTTCACTGTTATATACCTCGTGTTTAGAACAGTGCCTGGCACATAGTAGAAATTCACTAAATATAAGTAAAGTTGAATAGAACCTATATATGCATATATACATATGTAAGATCAAGCTCCTGTGATATGATACTTTGAATTCATGTTAATTGCCTGTAAACACTCCTACTTAGTATTTTAAGCTACCCTAATTTCCAGTTTGAAAAATCTGCTGTACTTAGTAACATTTTATATCTCACTGGAGGAAGAAAGAATAGCAGCTCTGACTTTTCCATAGGTTTTTAACAAAAATGGCATCCTCGGGGTCATTCTGTGGAAAGGCTATCCATTGTGAAATGAGCAATGACAACAAGAAGATATTAAAACATAAATGTAACTGAGCTGACACGAAGGTCGAGGGGCAAACATATAGAAGCAAAAATTTTGTTTTCTCCAAAGCTAAGAAACTCAAAAGCTTTACAGCCTCTCAGTTCTCACTAGTTGGCTCAGTGTCATATCAGTGACACATCCCACCTGTCATACCAGTGGGACACCCCACAATGGAACAAAAGGCCATCACGGAGTCAGCTGGCCCTGGTCCATCTTAACAACTAAACTAGATGTAGAGACTGAGTTTGTCTTTGATGGAAACGATGCTGGTTTCCCCTGCCCTTCTGACAGTGGCTGGCCTGGCTGGACTCACGCCCCTGCCCCGCACTGGCGGGGGTGGCTCTGTCCGGTTCCACTGCCCGGCACTGCTCAACAAGGCTGCTGCTTCTCTTTGGCTGCGTTCTGATTATCTGATTAAAATTCCCATGAATTTGGAGAAACTCTCCTTCAGATCTGTCTTAGGTATCCAGGAAAAGTGGGACTCATGATCTCACAGTGATTCTGCCTATTGAAACATGAAGAGAAGTCACCCACACAATCCATTTTTTTTTTTACTAAAAGCTTTAGGCATTTGTTCGTTTTCCAGAGCCGTTGAGGGAGACAATCTAGCTTTAGGCAGCAAAGCGTCATATAATATCAGGATCTTATTATATTTCAGCTATTCAGGACACCTACAATAATGCAAGTCCATAAAGGAAACCTACATCCACACACGTATCAAAGTATGGCCCAATTTAAAAAGAAAAACAAAAACAAACAGATTTTAGAATTAAACTTCGCAGCAAGTGTTTTTCTACAGTGATTTCCACTTCGTCTGCTTTCCAGTACGTAGGTATTTAACTTTCTAGAACCTCCTTTGTTCATGCCTCAAGAATGCTCGGCACATAGTAGGCTCTCAACACATGTATGGTGTGGGGAACTGAACTGGCAGATTTTAAACAGGGACAGAACCCTAAGTGCATACTCCCTGTGGACCTGCATTAAGAGGAAAGCCCTGCCTGTGCCCTCCTGGACCTAGGGACAGTCCAGAGGACAAAAGAACCTGGCGTCCTCTCTCCTCCTCTGTGGGCCTGTTACCCAGCTGCAGGATGAGAATGGCGGAGCCAAAGCAGACGTCAGGCCAGAGACGGCCCAGCCGTCACTGCCCGTGAGAAAGCGTGTGAAGGTTATTACTGTAGCTTCTCATTCCCTTTCTTTTCCATTGAGAGCTTCCAGGCAGCTCTGCTACCGGTCTTTGGCTAGACGGGTCCCTAGCAGTAAAACTTAGGAAGGGCGAGGGTCTGGGAATCAGACAGACCTTATTTCAACTCTGTCCTCTGTCGTTATTTATCCACAGGCAGAATTTGGAATTCTTAAGACACGTACATGGCCAGAATTAAGAGCTGAAATTAATAAGATGCTATCTGGCATGCATACAATTAAAGTCCTGGATGGAGGTTTGAATATGCAATTAAAGAAATAGAGCCTGGCTTGATAGCACATCAGAAAGCCCCAGAGTGTTCAGCTGGCCGCAAGCTAACCGTGAGCCTGCACTGCCTGGCAACCGCTTAGAGAAACCACAATCACACTTAGGCTGCATCTGAACAAATCTGACATCTCTATTAAATAAGTTTATATTCTCTAAGCTATTTGAAGCCCCCAAGGAGTACTACGTTCGGTTATGGGTTTATTTTAAGGAGGATATTGCTGACCACAAAGTATCTAGAGAAATGTAACCAGGATAGTGGGAGTAGTCTTAAGAGGAACAGCTGAAGGAAGTTTGCCTAAGAAACCTGGAAAAACCAGCTTCTGGGAAGTATCAGGCCTCAGTCCTCAAGCCTCTGAAGGGTTGATAGGTGAACTCAACTCCTTCTGCACCACCGACTCAGCTACGATTTCAGGGCCCTCACTGTAACTGGTGCTGTGGAAGTGGTTAATAATACATGGGACCAATCTCAAGGCACGTACAACTAAGTAGGATGAGAATGAGGAGTCTGGGATCTTCATTTTTCATCCCAGCTCTATTCCCCATGGGTATGTAACCTTCGCCAGTTCCTTAACTTCTCTTAACTTGGTGTTAACTGTGGATAAGTTAACTTTACTTATAAAGCATCATCGCAGAGCTTCTCTGAGAATTAAATGAGATACACATTTATTAAAAAAAATGAGAGATCAGTAATTGATTGAAACCGAGTAGACAGGGAAAACATTACAAAGAAGGCAACTTTTGAATTAAACCTCAGAGGGCAGGAGGGAGTCTGGTGGGTGGCAAAGGGGCAAAGAAAGAGCACTCTAGGTTGATGGGTCAGTGTGAGCAGAGATGGAGATGCTGAAAATAAATGGCTTTGGGGAAAGAGACTAGCAAACAGCACTGTGGCTGGAGTGCAAAGGAAGAACAAATCACTTTAACAGCTGGAAAGGTGCAACAATGTAACAGCTGGAAAGGGGCAACACTGTAACAGCTAGAAAGCAGCAGCGACTGCCCTGGAACGGCTTGCCACAGTCGCTGGTCAAAGGAACTCAAGAGCATCACCCATCTGTGTGCAGACACGGAGTGGGAAAGGTTCAAGTCCGCCACCAGGAAAGCAAGTGAAGCAGTCGTTAGAAAAGTCTAAGCAAGAGATGACGAGGAGCTGACCAAAGATGAGGGCAGTGGCACCGAAAAGCAGTGGGGGAAATGTTGCACGTGGGAAGTGAAGGGGAAGGGCAGGTAAGAGGCAGCTCCATGTTTTGTAAACGGGGTTTTAGGGGAACGCTGATGCTGTGGACTAACACAGGAAACACAGCGGAGAGACGAAGCCGGCCATGAAGATAACGAGCTCAGCTGTGGGATGCGCTGGATTTCAGGTGGCTGTGAAATAATCATGAAAACGTACATAACAGAAAGTTGGAAATGTGGTCACAGAGCTCATGAGCGGAGTCAGGGTTAGAGATGCAGACTCGAGAGGAGGTGTACTCAGAGACGGAGTGTGCTATAGAATGTAAACAAACTTGGGTTTGAACTTTGCCTTCTACACTAACTAGCTGTGTGGCCTTGGACAAATTATTTATCATCAAAGCCTTAATTTCCTTAATTGTAAAATTGGGAAAATTATACATACTTCAAAGGCTTTGCTTATTGCATACCATCTGGTTGCCATTTGTCACCATCACTGTCTACCCATACCATCATTGCTGAAACCATTAAGGTAGATGAACTTGGCTAGGAACAGAGTAATTAAGTAGAAAAAGGGGGCCGAGGAATGGGTCTTAGGGAACCATTATTAAGGGATAAACGGCAGAAGAACAAACCCGATACAAAGCTCAGGAGTCGTCAAGAGAAGCAAAACACCATCAAAGACACGGGGAGAGAATTTCATTCAAAGGGAATCATCAAAAAAGGCAAATGCTGCAAAAAAGTTGAGGTGGAAAAAGAAAAAAAAGGAGGATACAGCGATGTGAAGGTTACCTTTGGCGGAACTATTCCATATGTAGCAGAAGTGGAAGGCAGTTCCAAATATGATAAGATTCAAAATGATATTTTCACCCAGACTCCAAGGGGATGTGATCAAATATCAAAGTGAATGGTGAGATGGATCAGCTTCTAGAAATTTCAAAGTAGATATTAAAGAAAAAAAAAAAAACGACATGCCTTAGTCTTCCTACCCGCTTTGAAGGGGTAAAAGGCTTAAATTACTAGAGAAAGGGGGACTGGTAAGGAGAATTTCTTTCAAGGGCTCTGCTGGGAGTCCCCTCACTCTGAGAGGAGCGATGCTTCCCTCCGCCTCAGCCACGCTTCAGTGGGAGATGCACGGGGCGTGGGCGGTGGCATCTGTGGACAGAGGGAAGTGACAGCCCGGTGTCTTTAGTGTTTGGCTTTTCCCCCAGTTGCCAGGGAGAGTCCCTGAAGAACCCACGAACACACCCATAGGAGAAGCTGGCTTTCTATGACAGAGATCTGCTGGCCTAGCGAGCCTGAGGCCATCTTATAACAGGACAGTCACATAAGGACCTTCCACCTCCCCTTTGTCACCACCCCGCCCCACTACCCCCCTTTTCCTATTCCAATCCTGAAAGGATCAAAAATAACGAGAAAGAAGTGAGTGAAAAGCAGAGGAAGCCTCAACCCTCCCTTTTTCCTCTAGAGAAGGGCCATACAGTCTTGAGCCCTGGATAAGTATGAAAAATGAACTTCAGTTTTGAATGACTATTGCCTGGGACTAGATATTTTCATTTCCGAATTGAGATAGTGATTTGTATCTAAAAGAGTCCATAAAACTTTTTACTACTTCAGCAGGAGCCGAAAAGTCTTAAGACTGTTTCTGTATCATCTAGTGGAAAAAGAACTACCACTTTTTGAATTTAAAAGAATAATGGAAGACAATTTTTTTACATGGAAAAAAAAACCTTTAATTCTTGTGTTTTCAATATGTCCTTTACACAAAGGTATAAAAAGTGAGTCAGGATGAGGAGATGGAGGCCTCATGGACAGTATTTTTTTTTTTGTAAGCTGTTTGGCAGAGACAGAAAGGGTCTTATAATTTGATAATATGACAGAGATGATCTAAAGTTCTTCCAGAATAGGAGAGATTTAGGCGTGGTCATGGGTTGAGGAGGAAGAGGAAAGAAAAACAGGAGAAAACAACAAATCCTCAAGAGCTACAGGAAAGGGACACTGGTGAGGCAAAGTCACAGAGAAGAAGTGGGAAGACGAATCAAGAGCACTGCCACCACCTTTAGAAAAGGAGAAGACCCTTCTGTCACTGAAAGATGAGCGAGAGAAGGAGAGTGGAAGATGAGTGGAGATGCAAGGACATTTTGCTCTAAAGGAAAGAACAATAAAACTGTTGACAGTGCATGACTTTGCTTATCCCGATGTTCTAGGAGGAAAGCTCATCCCCTGAGAACGAAGGCAGAGTGGGTACTTATTACTCTGGAGGGGAGAATTAGGACCACCGTGTATGAGCTAGAGAAAGATTCATGTGGGCTCTGTATAAGAAAGCACTTGTTAACAATCAGCCCTGGTGGACAGTGGAATTGGCTTTCTCATATAGCTGTAAGCTGGGGAGCAGAGGGGTCCAGGTGGGGCCAGACGAACAGCCACTGAGGCGCCGTGGGGGGACATGTGCCCCGGGAGGGGGAGGAGCTAACGGTCTCCAAGTCTCTTGGTGCGCAAGGTTCATTTTCAACGTTACAAGTTGCAGGGTTTCTCCATAGCAACAATTCAGGTGTCACTGTTACTGAATGTAATACAAAGAAGCAGAGTCCAAGAAGGCCAGGAGAAAGTGTAAAGAAAAGTTTGCACGTGTTATACAATGTCTCTCAATTTCTTAGGCAGAAAATCATCTATTTGTAGCAAAGGAACTAGAGCTCCTACTTGACTAGATTCTATCTTCAAAGTACAATCCTCTATATGTCTCCATAGTTTGGCAGTAGATTAAAATGGAAAATATCACTATATTCTTGGAAACTTTATATTTATGCATAAGCTAAAATGTAGCTATGGTAGAAAAAGTCTCCAGAACCCCTGTGGTTTTTCCACTACTAAGAGGTAAATGAGAACTTGCTAACAAGAGCAAAGCACATTAGCCAATGTGCTCTCTGCATGAGACTCAAAACAACAAGCAAAAGCCCCCGGACCCTCTATTTCAAAAATCAGGCTGCGTTCTATAAATGGATGCATTCGGGATCGATCATACCAGATTTTCTATAGGACAGTGAAATGTCACAGAAACTTGGCAATTTTTCGATAGCATAACTCTAATGGTTCTTCTTAAAATAAGAACTGGACATCCCTATAGTTAACATCTATTGAAAGAACAAAATATTTCAGCTTAAAGAACTACACATCTCGAAGAAGGATGCTTGCAGATTCAACTTAAATGGAATTTAAATTTAAACATATAATCCAATTAAAATCTAAATCTGTAAAGAATCGTCAGCCTCCTGTGACCCATTTATCATTTTACCACAACATTTTTCCGAAGAGATAAAATTCTCAAGAGCAGTAAGCAATATTTAGTATTGTGAGTTAAAGAAAGCTCAGAACCTAAGATCCTCTGACATCTTTAGACATAAACAATATTAAAAGTCATGTGAAGGGTCATATGTCACATAAGTGTTACCTACAGGTATTTGTGCCCAACACACTGCCTGGCACACGGTAAGTTAGCTTAGCTTATTGAATAAATAAATGGATGCATAGAAGAATGAACCTTGTTGGCAGTAGCTCACAAAGGCCTGGTCTTTGTCCAGACTCCGAGCATCTTCCCAGGGTTCACGGAGACCTTGCAGTTCCCCGGCAGGCATCGCTAGCCCAGGGCAGCACAGGGCACTGTCAAAAATCCCTTTGACCCAAATCGATGTGGACACAAGGGCTGGGTCGCCTGAGCGCTGTCAGCTGTAGAAGTCTGACTGGTTCTAAATGGGGCTTGGCTCTATCCCCCAGAGATTCCCTCCAGAACAGGGCGAATATCTTCAAAGGGCCCTTAACTCCCTCTTCACTCCACCAGAGGAATAAAGGTTGAGGGCGAGAAGAAAGCAATAGATGATCGCTTTTTCGGTTCTCAAGAGCACCAAAAGCAAATCTCGGTGACATCTGCCTCCGATTAAGCCCCGCAAATGAATCTACGTGGCTGAGTCCAGCTGCAACCCGCAAGGAGGCATATATATTTCAGCTGAGGTGTCACTCCCTCACATCAGTCGGTACGTAATAAGGAACACAGCCTCGGACGTGCTTTGACATTTATTATCTCATTTGAGATCCATTACAACCCAGGAAAAAAAGGTGTTTTACAGAATAGGAAGCAGGCACGGAGATAGAGAGACCACACAGCAAGCGGGACACGGAGCTGGGCCCAGACCCGGCTCTTCCGACCTTAATCCAAGGCCGTTTCTGCTGTTCTAGCTCTGACCTGGTGTCCTCGTCTCAGGGCTGGGGAAAGCGGTCAGCATTGCACGGTGAATGGTGCCCGACACAGCGTCCGTCTCATTCGGGACACGAGTCGCTGGAAAGCGATCAGAATGAAACGTTTCCAAGACACATTGACCAAGCGGATCGTGGGAACCCAGCACCATGCGGTCCCTCAGAGAAGCTTCTAGAATCACACACCCAAGAAGAACCTCTACTCAGATGGGTCTGGGGCAGAGATAAGACAGACTGGAATTCCACAGAGACAGGGCACGATGCGCCAGGCACACACGTGGACACACGCAGTATCCCGAAAGGCATGGCGCAGTTTTAAACTTTCACAACTTCAGAAGTATAAATACTACAAACTTATCAAAAAAAAATCACATGAAAGCGCAATTGTTTAAATTTCTTCTATATTTCTGTACTATATTTCCATATCAGTTTTGTGAAATCTGAATAACATTTTTAATTTTAATTCTTTCCTTCAGCCAACATCTGTCATCTTCAATCAGAGGGGCTGAAGGGTTTTATAATATATGCTATACCGATGACACAGAAAGCGAATGAGCCACATCTCACAAGAAGCCTTCTGTCGATGAAAAGTAATTCTCACATGT
This sequence comes from Macroglossus sobrinus, assembly GCA_004027375.1. Taxonomy (NCBI): domain Eukaryota; kingdom Metazoa; phylum Chordata; class Mammalia; order Chiroptera; family Pteropodidae; genus Macroglossus; species Macroglossus sobrinus. Next base: position 120,879 of record PVKZ01001718.1, read on the forward strand.
GCTACTGTGAACACTACATGGTCCCTAACCTGGCTTGTAGAGCTGTTTTTGTTTTTTTGTTTTTTTTTTAAATAAAAATCCTTAGAACATTACTTTTTGTTAAAACCAATTCAATTTTATCATCTTAGATATGACCTACCCTGTTAAAATCCTTGTGGCTCCTCATCCTGTCTTCTGCCATATTAGCTTCCCCTCCAGACGATTTCACTCCACCCCATCGACTTCTTGAGTGGGCGTCTCTACCGACTGTATGTGATACAAAACCCAAGGCAGAGCTGGTGGTTGACACTCGCTCGTCAGACAAACAGTCCCTCCCTCAGGGACATTATGGGCCAGTTCGAACAGAGATCTCCTCCAGCACATTTGACATCCACCTACAAATCAGTACCTGTTTGACAGGGCAGTTCAATCAATTGAAGATACAACCACCTATGGCATTCGGACTGTATATTTTCATCTTGGAGGAATCTCAAGAGGTCCTCTGTCAAATGCATTGCTAAAATCCTCAGGCCATCCCACAGCCTTCCTCTGATCTACCAGGTGAGTGACCCTATCTACAAAAGGTCAGATGAGGGGGCAACCTTGTCACAGTTCTGTTGTTTATGTATCCTCTAATTAATAGACAGCTATAGCTTTGCAGATCTAAAGACAGGTCAAAACAAACAAATAGAAATGAGTTTCCTTGTAACTCAGGTTCAAATAAAATACGGACAAATTCAGACACCATCTGTTGTGCAGTGAACGGCCTTCCCAAAAGATATGTCGAGGTCCTAACCCAGGTCCCTGTGAAATGTGACCTTATTTAGAAGCAGGGTCTTTGCAGATGTAATCACGTTAAGATGCGGTCGTACTGCATTAGGGTGGACCCTAATTCAACAACTGATGTCCTTATAAGAAGGAAAAATTGGACACACAGAGAAGGCCATGTGAAGATGGAGATAGCCCAGCCCAGGGACACAGAGGACAGCCCACAACCACCAGGAACCAGGAGGGGGCATGCAAGGATGCTTCCCAGAGCCTTCGGGAGGACCACAGCCCTCCCTACACCTTGATTTTGGACTTCCGGCCTCCAGAACTGTTAGAGAATCCATTCCTGTGGTTTCAAACTCCCAGATTCTGGAAGTTTGTTACAGCAGCGCAAGGAGACTAATACATTTAAGCAAAAATATGTAAGTTTAAAGTAATGCCTATTAACATCAGAACCAAGAACACTCAAAAACTGGTTAAAAAAATACAAAAGAAAAAAATACAAAAGAAAAAATACAAAAGAAAAAAATACAAAAAAAAAAGAAAGAAAAAGAGGGTGACAGGTATTTAGGCACCTGAGCAGGTGGCAGGCCTGGTGAGGGTGAGGTCAGTGGGTCAAGAAACTGGCCAAGCAAGTTTGGAGGTGTTGGCTTTGAGGCTCTGGGGTGGACGCAGGTGACGACCCGTGACAGGCTCCTCCCCAAGTAGTTACCTGTCCCTCCCAGATGTGAGGTGGGCATTTCTCAACAAAATTCTACCACTTTTTAATGGCGACGAGTCACGAATTTGTCAGGATTTCATCGACATATAAACAAGCCCATGTTAAGCTTCCCATCTCCAGTTTGGCATTTTCCCTGACTATGTTTCATCATTCTAAATTAGACCGCGAGCCTTGCTGGAGACGGAGCCGTCGGCCGGGCAGCCTCTATATATAGTGCCGCTTTCCCCATCTTCGAAGGTGCTAAGACCCCACTCATTGATGACGATGGTATCGCTAAAACGGTTACATTTTGAGCTGAAAACAGGAAAGCGTCCCTCCCTTGCCCCCCGCTTGTGGAAACAAGTGGGTGGGGAAAGAGAATCCTCACAGTTTCTAATACTGATCTGGCTCCAACGTAGCCCCATGAAACGCACGTCTATAAGGGCCAAACACCTCTCTGGGAAGACCTTACGAGCTGTCTCTGGGAAGTTCCCCGGCAGTAATTAGGGGGACGTGTTATTGCGAGTCCTGAACACACCGGGAGCTGGCTTCATTTTGAAAGATAAGATAAAAGTGCTGCCTTGCGGCAAAAGGCCACTTCTTGGAACCACTAAATCAAGCACAGCCCCACGCGAGTATTAATTCTGAAGATGTCTGTACCCCCTGCTGATACTCGTTTTAAGAAGCTACTACAGAACGGGCCAAATGAAGCCTCAATGTGCAAATAGCATTTAACAAGTACAGATAAGCTGGGCTAAATCATGCTCAGAGCACTTTTAAAAAGATTCAGGTTTCATTACATTAGCACTAGAACATGCTGTACAAGTAACAAGGAAATTGCAGTTGTCAACGTGTGAATTTAGTCTCAGGGTAAGTTCATCCAAGGAAGTAAAAGCTCACTTTAGATTTTTTTTCCCCCTCTCCCAATCCACGTGTTTCTTTTAGGATGGGGGAGGATGCCGTTGCTCAGCAAATATATTTCACGTCAAGAAACGGTTAGGGTATCTTCATCAGGGCAAAGCATGTGAAGGTCTCACTTCCTCTCTAAAACAGAAGTGTGCCTGCAAAGGGCCAGACCATAAATGATGGGCAAGATGTCCTGATGTATAAAGGTGCATGCACGGCTGTGTAGATAGATGATAGATGGTTGATAGATAGATTCAGATAGATGATAGGTAGGTGACATAGATAGATAATAGGTAGATGATAGGTAGATAGATAATAGATGATAGATAGATAGATAGATACATATATACATACATACATACATACATATATAGATACATAGATAGATATATAGATAAATAGATTGATAGAGATAAATGATAGGTAGATGACAGGTAGGTAAGTAGGTAGACAGATACATAGATGGATAGATAGATAGATAGAGATAGATGATAGGTTGATGATAGATGATAGGTAGATGATAGGTAGATAATAAATGATAGATGGATGATAGATGATATATATAGAGAGATAAATGATAGGTAGGTAGACAAATAGATGATAGATAGATAGATAGATAGATAGATAGATAGATAGATAGATAGAGATAGATGACAGGTAGATGACAGATAGATAAATAGGTAGATAGGTAGATAGATAGATACATAGATAAATAGGTAGATAGGTAGATAGGTAGATAGATAGATAAATAGATAAAAAGATATATCGATACATAGATATATACATATAGATAGATAGAGAGACAGACAGAGACAAACAGACAGGGACAGTTAGAAGATAGGTAGGTAGACAGATGAAAGAGCTCTGTGTGCATCCTTTTTAATGAGAAAGGGTGGTAACGGGAAATCACAAGGGATTCTCTGGGATTTTTCTGTGGTACTTCTCAGACAGCCTGCCTGCCCATCATCACAGGTGAGGAGAAGCTGGCTGCAGTATCTTGGGTTCAGAGCACATCGTCAGGAGGGAAAGGCCACCCCCAGGCCTCACCAGGCTGTGCAGGTGGGGGGACCTGGGGCCTGGACAGAGATTAGGGTTTGGGAACCCCAGGCAACTCTGCTGACGTGGACCTGACTGTATGGCAGTTCTAGGGTGACAGGCTGTTTTCAATAGCAAAGCAACAAATGGAACTGTCACTTCAGAACGCATCTGGTCTCACACCAGTCTACTGGCAACAGCTATTTCTTTAAATTGAGTCAAGGCAATTTCTTTTTCTCAAAACTATGCTGTCAGCTCTTCTGCCTGACTCCTGGCACTCCCTTGTAGCTGCCTCGTCCTGAAGAAGAAATGGGAATGGACAGAGGCCCTCCCTGGGGACACTGTATGTGTGATATATGTTTATAAAGCTTTGCCCCCAAAGGGTGTACTATCAGAAATAAAGATGGGACATATTTAGAGAAAACTTATTTCTAGGGCAAGAGGTATCAAACCGCTCTTCCTGTCAGAAACTTTGAACCGAAATCACTTCAATCCCTTCAAATGACTCATCTATATAAACGTGCATTTGGTGTTTTTACAATAAAGGAGTAATCTTTCTTACTCTTGTCCTTTCCCACACCCCTCTGTCATTTTTAAATGATGAAATAATTGCACTACATTGAAACACATGTAACGGCTGGTATATGTGCACATAACAAAGGTTCCCTGTGCACATCCACCGGCAGCATTCGGCATGGGCCACGGCACTATACCGCACTCCCCTAATACGATTGTTAGTGCTCAAGGACTTCCCGTGGCTTTGTCAAGAGCTCGCCGATTTCTTTTATCTGCATTCATCTCAGGAAAAAAATTCGCTATCACTTCAAAATCCATTTCCAACTAGGGAGAATTTGAATTGCCAATAAATATGTGATATTTCCCTAATGGAATCAGAAGTAATACAATCAAGGAATGGCCTCTTTGTTCAGTGCGATCTTAACAGTATCTCATGATACTGTTAAGATCCTGACTCAGAGCATCAAACAAACAAACAAACAAACAAACAAACAAAACCCCACATTTCTGAAGCCACAACCTTTGATATTCGTTCCCTGGGTCGCATCTTTCCCTCTGAATGAACTCGTTCCTTGTTTCCATTTCATTTTTAACGGTGGGAAGCTCTCCTCCTCTTTTTTGATCTCTCACAGAGGCTAATGACGTCAAATTTTGAAGTATTTAAAAGAAAAGGGACACCAAGCCTCTTCCCCAGCTAGCAACTAAAGGAGGGCATGCGAAAGCTGGGCCCAGAAGCGATCTCAATGATTTTATGATTACAAATCTCTCAAGTACAAATGTTGAGGAAAATACACAATTAAAAATGGAGAAACCCACACCATTGAATAAGTTAGCTATTAAATGGTTTTAAATTAGCCATGGAAAATTGACTCTTCTAAATGATTTAACCTTTTCAATGATCATTTCATCTGTTTTTTATAGTAAAAAAATCAAAGATATGAGAGCTATGGAAAAGACATGCTGGGCGAGGATCTGAAACCGATTTGGTAGCTTTCGAGTTGACATATTCTTGGCCTGGTGTAGCTCATTTTGGAAAGCTGCCTCAGATTTCCCCTGGTTTTGAACTTTTTTTTCCTTACCACTTTCATCTAGCAAGAAATCATCCTGGTAACGGAACTTCTCCGGTCCACATGCAATAAAAATGTCATCGTCACCAAAAAAGTCCTGAAGGCACATCACCTACAAGAGAAAAGCATGGCACTCAGCAAGGGGTCAGCAGAACAGCAATTACAACAATGCACCAGCAAGTCGACATCTGCATGAAGCCACTTCCTGTCTAATGCAATCAACAGGGCGGCTTCCAGAGGGGAATTTCAAAGGAAGGTCTCCAGCATCTGGTACTAGTAAGAAACATGTTACGTTGCCGTGGTGCAGGAAGACGGGATAAGGAAAATAGAACTGGTAACTGTCACGTTTATTACTTGATATATCAATAGGCTCGGAGGTAAGAGCTCTTTATCCTTATCATGGAGTGGATGCAACAACATGTGGAAAAGGAATGCCCCTTTATTCTTCTGAACATCATATTCCTTGATGGCAATAAAAGTCAGCATATGATTTTAGCAACAAATATATTTTTTTGGTAACTGATGCCATAACATGGACACGATGATCACTGTTTGGGGTAACTACAGAAGAAAAATTGTTGTATCGTAATATGAATATAATGACCTCCTTTAGACCCCTCCTACCTCTAGTTGGAACAAAAATGAAACCCTTCGTAAGAAGAATAACAGAAAAAGTAAATTATTGCTGAGATTTAGATACGCAGAGTATGGCAACTACACACCAACCGCTCAAGCTATGCGAAACTTTAAAACTTCTTGTAGTCATGCCCAACGAAAGTTTTGAAACAACCTTTTGGTATTTTTTCAACTTATTATTCTCCAATAAGCACCTGTAGGACTAAATGCCGTTTTTCAGGTAAATGTGGTCAAAATGGGTAATGTCAAGCATCTTGCTCTCTGTCTTTGGATGGGTGGCATAACATGCAGTTCACAGTGTGCCAACACGAGGCACCAAGAACACTGCTGATTTCTATGGACTTTCAATTTCCTTTGCCATGTGGAGCGAATCCTACAGCGGCCGATGGAAAGCTCCTGTTTAGATATGCAGGAAACAGACTCTCGAAATAGCATTTCCCTTGGATAGCTGAGGACCAGAGTCTAACCGTCCTGGGGTGTTAGGTTTTTTGGGCCTGAGTTTAATAAAAGCTCCTCCCTTATTTATTTATAGTTTCATCCGTAGGCTCTTTCCAGGGCTCTGCTCCTTCTCAATCCTTGGTGGCACTACCTGGACACATCAAAGGTTCTGTGAGACTTAAAGTCATAAGTTGGGAGAACACAGCATTATTTAAAGTCCCCCAATACAATGATGTGTAGGCTGCAAATAGTTTTTTCCAAATAATCACTTGGCTGAAGTTTTTAAGAATGCAATTTCGGTAACAGTTTGATAATAAGCATTAAGTATGAGTGAGGTACATCTGTAGTTGTCTGTGAAAGCTTGGCGTCGCAGGTGACTTCAGAGGGACACTGCAGTCACCAAGGAAGACAGACCAAAGGTCTCCGAGAATAGAGCAGAAGCCCTGACCTTCTACTTAGGTTAGAAATAAGCCCTTCACATTCAGAACCCATGCTCCATTTCACCCCCCTCTTTCTTCTGATTCCAGCCAGGACCTTGATTCTCTTTACATACAGGATACAGTCTCCCCACTTCCCCCAGCAGCTTTCACGGTGTCCCCTTAACCAACCCCATACAGGCCATTGTCATTTTATGTGCATGAGTCTATATTGTGCCTATTAAACATATACATATAAGAATGAGTAAGACATGATCTCTCTATCAGGTAAAAATGTGAACAATGAACCCCTAAAAAGCAATATGCAAACAGACTTGGGAAATACTGACTTTAATCCAATATAAACACGTTTATTTATAAATCAGTCTTCTCAAAACACTTCATGTGCTAATGTGCTTCACGACCCCAAGAAGGAGGCAGAAAGGGCCAGTACTTCCCAAACTTATTTGATTCTGGAACTCTCCTCCCGCGGCACCGTAAGGACCAGTGTTTGACGGGGTTCCCTGCAGGGACTGTGCTGGCTGCCGCAGGTGAAAAGCACTCTGGGAGCACAAAGAGGGGAGACAAATCGCCTACTCTCCTCCTGGGCACCCATAGTTCTCCAGCTGATTAATGCTTATTTGCTCATTTTTAACTCATGCAAACATTTACGACGGGCCTACTCTGTGCCAGGCTCTGTGCCAAGCATTTGATGGCAAATCTCTGATAGATGAAAAGTATTTTTTCCCCAAAGAAAATTGTCCTTTCTTTCCACATATTCCCATCATTTGCATTTTGGAACATCAGATTGCTAACCAGATCACATTCAACTAGGTGTGCATGTGTTATGCTACGGCTGAGTGGACAAATAACTATTATCACAACTATAACGCATATAAGCAGGTTGCCAGCCAACTGCTTTCCATCATGTGCCAGTGACCGTCCCCCAAGCCTGAGGCACAAAAGAACACAACAGACAACTATCCAGCTTGGACGGTTTAGGTATAACTCCGTTGGAAAGTAGGAGATGAAACATGATGAACTTTTGATGTTGTTTCCAAACCCGGGATTCTGAGAACATGAAAGCAAAGCAGCGATAGTTCAGGAAAAGTCACTGTCTTCACCCAGTGTAAAAAGTCAGGGGAAGGTCACTCAATGTCAGGCAATGTGTATTCACTGACCTCGCGGACTTCAGAGACTAAAATCAAAGAATTGCTTGAACTCTGAGAAACTGTGACGTTCTCTGTGCTCTTTGCTCTGGCGTCATTTAACCGTTTCCCTGTTCACAACCTCCCACCAGAGAGGGTGGGTGTGGTCAGTAGGTGAAATTCAAACTTATAAAACTGTTCCTTGTTAGAAGCCTTGGTGAAAGATTTGATAGCAAAGGAACCTTCAACACAAGTTTACAAAAAAAGATGGATTTAGGATAATCTGTGTGCTTTAATGATCCATATCCTTTCATATCCTATCATTGATCTAGAGGTAGCTGTGTGTATTCCATCCACCGAAAAAGATACGCAGAAGAGCATTTAAACTCTTTATTCTAGGCCAATATACTTTGAGAATTTTCCTTTATGTATTACTGTACATTCTCATATCAAAGGATTAGAAAGGGTAAAGAACTATAATACCAATGTTTTGCCTTATGGTCTGATTTTACACATTATCTATCTATCTATCTATCTATCTATCTATCTATCTATCTATCTATCTATCATCTATCTACCTATATCTATCTATCTATATTTAGTGTTATTATTAAATTTGAGGTTCTCAAAATTGAGTGTGATAACCAGCTTAAAAAAATAAGTTCTCTTTATGGATAAAAACACTCTCTTTGCTACAACAGGGAAGTGACAAGTGACCTATTCTTTTATGAAATCTCTGCTCAGCAGGTTATCATGTGTTTGGAAACATCCATCTAGATTAGATACAGAAAAGCTGCGCAGGCAGAGCTATCAGGTCTGAGAAAAAAGAGGTGTCCAACCTGTGGAGAAGCAGTGGCTCCCTCTCCAAGCGTTCCTGTGTCACCATTGTCCTCCTGCCCCCAGAATTGTTGGTACTGTCAGCACCTGCTCTTCACCATTGTCTCACTATGGTCATAGATTCTGCCTCTGCAACATCTCTCGAACCCAGGCCTTTTCCTGCCTCCCCTCCCTTCACCCCCATCGCCACATCAGTCCAGACCCTATCCTCCTACCTGTGCACCCTGGCGTCTCCCTCTGGTGGATTTTCTCACCCCGCCTTCTCTCTCTCTCTCTCTAATCTATCCTTTTTAACTCCATCAATCTTCTCTTTCTTTTCTGACTTTCAGCATCTCTTTCTATGGCTCAGAAAATCATCACTGGCTTACCATTGTCAAGTTGAAGTTCATCTTCTGAGCATGGCATTTCAAACTCTTCGAAATCTGGTTCCATCCTATAGTTTCTAGTAGTTTTAGCCATGACGTGGATAAGAATTTGCTGGATGGATGAATGAATGGATAGATGGATGGATGAATTGAAGAACTGCTCTAATCTGAAACACTCTCCAATTTATCTGCTTTGCTTATTCTTCTCAGAAAATGGCTTTTTCTTTCCCCCTCATGTGGTTTTTGGTATGTAATTTTTTTTCCATTAGGTATCCCATCCTACCTACCTCTTTCTATTCAGATCCTTCCTATGACTCAAGGTTCCCTTGAAGATTCAATCCTCACCTTCTCTGTCCACTCCTATCCGAAGTGACTCACCCCTGCTCTGAACCCCTACTCACCATTCAATAAGTGTTTATTGAACATCTATTATTATTAAGAATATGACTGTCCTCAATCTTTACCTCTTCTTTTCCAGCACGCATGCGTACAGACTCACACTCCAGAGAATTCCTGTCATGCTGCCGTGAATTAGTAATTCAGCAGAGACCAAGCTGTGGGTTTAGTCTCTTCCTGTGGATTTGTCCTGAGCCTGCCACTGCCACTTACTTAGGCAAGTCAGGAAACTCCAGTCAGCTGTCTTGAAATGTGTTTTCTTGCAAAAAGATCCTAAATTTAGTAAAGGCAGAGGCAGTGTCTCCCGTTGGGTGCGGTTTCTTTGGCACAATGGAGACACTCTCTGGCATAATTTCGCAAGAGCACAGGCTCCTTGTCACAGCCTGGAATCGGAATTAAGCCACATAAATGTTCATCTCCTTGTGCCTCAGTTTATCATAATGATCGTTCTAAGGATTAGACGAGTTAAGACCATGAACAGGAACAGAATGAGTTCTAGATAAATTGTAGCTATTTTTATTTAGCCCAAATGTATTTTTTACTTCCAAATAAAGGTAAATCAAATGTATAGCTAATACAGGCAGACTTCGGAGGCATAATACAGGCAGACTTCGGAGGCATCGTGTGCTCTGCCCCACGCCACCACAAAAAAGCGAGTTGTAATCCTTTCAATTTGTAAAAAGCACAAAATCAATAAAAATAAGGTCTGTCTGCATAAACAAAATAAAAATTTAAAAAGAACAGCACAGTATAGAGCTCCTGGACACCACACCAACAGGCTTCCTTCCTAAGTGGATTTGGTGAGGGTGCAGTGTGTGAGCGTCCCTTCTCACTTGGGGAATAGAGACCTTACTAGTACAATTATTTTGCCGAGAAGCATACTTTGAGTCAGGGAGTGGGTGCAAAACTGGCACAAGCTGCTGACACGAAGCTGGGATGTGGCCATGCCTCTGATTTCCATCAGGCTTCCACCGAAACGATGCTCTGAAAGGCATTTGCAAATAGGTTCACCCTATGTATATAGAGTTTTAGGAATCACCGTCTTCACTCAGAGCCTCTTGGGATCTGTCAGCGACTTTTAGTTTTGTGGGAACCAGAGATTTATATGCCTCTGAGAAAATGGTCCTCCTTCAAAACATCCCTACGCTATAAAACGAACTGTATCTATATTATGTGCAATCCAATAAAGGAGGTGTATGGCACACAATGCTTAATAGTCCATCAATTTCCAACTCCAAACTGGTGCTATGGTTATTATATGTCTCTAACCCTATATAAAAGCATTCCATTTATTACATCAGAGTTTATCTCCAACGGTGCTTAGCCTAGTGCCATATCCACTGCGTCTCAAAAAACATGGGTGGTTGTAATCGCCAGATATGCTAGAATTAGTGTATAGACTTGGACCAATTACTTAATTTCCCTTAGCTATCAGTTTCTGTATTGGTTCTAATATGTTTTATCAGTAAGTATATGATGAAGATAAAAATTCTTCTGGTGTGATACAGCACCAAAAATAGTTCTATGTACATGATTTCATTCGATCCTCTCTGCAAATGGAGACAGACTCTGTTTGAAAATAGTTAGATGTTACTAGTATCCCTGTTTTACAGGTTTAAAAAATTAGCCAGATTGAACAGAAGTTCAGTAGGAATTTGAAATCAGGTCAGTTAGAATTCGAATGCCGGCTCTTAACTACTAAACTGCGGGAAAACAAGTCTATTCAAATGCACAGTAACGTACACTCTTATGTTTGTGGATTATAAATTTCAGTTGATAAAAACCATTGTAATAATAGTCGTCATGTACATCATGTACATCATGTACATCATACATTAATAGTTTATAATAAAAAGTGTCTAATAATTTTTTGAAAAGGAAGTTTAATTATTTCTTTGACTCAAACACAAAATTCAGTTTCCTGACTCTCTTTATGTGAAATCTGAATTCCTATCTTTTCCATTAACTTGTCATCATCACACACTCCTCTCAGGACACTTAAGCTGCTCACAGAGTGGGGGAAAAATACAGCAGACAAATATGGACTTCCTTTCCTGCGAGCTCCCAGTTTGAGTTGCGCTGCCAGGGCAGAGATTCAAACAAAGGCAATAAAACCATCTGCTATTTACACATTTCTAAAGCGGGCCTGTGGAATCCATTCCCCCTCAGTGGAATGAGATCTCCATGGTGATGCTGACATCACAGAGCTGGGCGAGATTCTCCGCAGGCTCAGCAGCATTTCCAGGACAATATTTTCTTGACTGGAGCGCCCTCTACCAGCAAAGCGGAGGATAGCTCCGCAGCCAAGGCCTCGTTTGTGTGAAGCCATGCGAGTCATTGTGCCATGATCAGGTGTCTCTCAGTGTGGTAGGTCGACTGTAAAATATTTTACCGTCACTTATTTAATACATTTTAAGTGATAGTATAAACAACTGCAAAAATAAAAGCCAAGAAATTCAATCCATTTAGTGGAGTCAGTGAGTATGACATATCCTTATCCTTTCTGTTTTAATTTTTTTAAAAAATATTTGTAATTTCTCGTTCTTCTTGACACTAAAGAGGGTAAGTGTGAAAGATCTGTCACTCACACTTTAACATGATGCTCTTTCCCATAAAGGAATGTTGCACCTTTGTTAAAAAAAAAATCCAGTTGCCTGTACAGCTAAGGCACCAGGTCAACGACCCTTTTCTTTCTGCACGATTTGTAATATGACCATTACAATTAGCTTCCAGTAAAAACTTGGCACACATGGGCCCCCTCATCCTGCCAAAACTTTATTTTGAGAAGTTTTCTCCAATTTCATTCCATACTTGGCTGCTTCTCCCCACTCAGCACTGAGCGTTGTTATGCCACATGACAATATGAGTCAGACGCTGCGAATTTTTCCGTTCCAGAATCATGTAATTCCACACATTCCTTTGTCTAAAATATGTCAACAATTAGTTTTACAGGCAAATATAGGAATGTGTCAGGTTATTGTCATAAAAATACATTCTCCATTGTTCATTTATTGCTTTTACAATTCACTCATGATAAACCTACGCAAAGGATAACTTATTTACAACTATTCTTCTGGCTAGAAATTTCTGCTAAAAAAAAAATTTTATTCAAGAAACTGGTTCTTGACAGAGAAAGATATAACCATTAAGAAAAGAAATAAATTATTCAGATAATAATAACAACAAAAATAATAACAGAGAGAAAATAATATTCTCAAATTATTCAAACAAGTTTGAAGCTCTAAGATATTTTTGTTTGCAAAAGTGAATAACATTGTTGACATTCAAAACTGGCAAGTAGCTAACATTGGAATAGCATGCTGACACTTAAAGAAATGGAAGAAATAAAATGTTCTCTTGAAGTAATTTGATGGGTCGATCAGAAAGAAACTCAACAATTATAGAACGGAAGCTGCATTCATTCCTTGGGCGTGTTCTCAGGTACAGGCCTGCCCGGAAAGCCAGTCAGGGCCTATGGCTCTGACAACGAGATGCTCTCTGCATCTGGGGCAAACCATCTCTCACGGGCTCAGACAGACGAAAGTGGATGGCAGCCTATTTTAAATGATCAATTTTTCATTAGTTATATATTTTTTCCCTAATACTAACATTTCTTTTTCTCCTTTCTTTTCTTTCTATTTTTACTTACTTATTTGTCTGTCTGTCTGTTTATTTATTTGTTTGTTTGTTTGTTTGTTTATTTATTTATTTTTAGGTGTAAAGCAACTGTCTGGTACCAAATACTGACCAGGCACCTTGGCTCTCCCATGTAATAGATACACAGTCTCAAGGAGCTATTTATATCTGTAAGCCTCAGTTTCCTCATGTGTGAAATGGGGCTCCCGATCCCATCTTACAGACTTGCGTGTGGATTCAGTGAGTTCAGGTAACGCCCTCAGCACAGTGCCGGGCCGTAGAGAATGCACAAAGGGATCAGTGGCCCTACTATGAGTGCTGGCATTAACGAGGCATAGTAGGTCACTGTGGCAGACTTCGCTCTGAGGAATCTGGGGCTGTCACACATGAACAGAACACTAAAACCACTTAGAATATCTGGGAAGGCGGGGTGTGAAGGGATAGGGTTTCCATCAGAGGCCTCCAGTAATTCTGGTCTTGCCAGGCTGATGCAACCTCAACCCCATTACTGTGCTTGGTTTTACCTACTAAGACATCACTACTGCTGTCTACAACCTCTTGAGAATAATTTACTCACTTGCAGAATTAAATCATAGTCCAAGAAAATGGATGTCACATAGCCGACTCTTCAGAGAGCGTAATCCTAATTCAGCTGATCTGAGCTCAGAAACAAACCCATAGCAGTTCTCTCTCAACATGGGGGCTGAATGGTTGTGTCCCCCAACCTTATATGTTGAAATCTTAACCCCCAACATCATAGAATTGGGAAGTAGGGCCTTTGGGAGGTGATTAGGTCATGGAATTCATGTTCTTATAAAAGGAGACTCAGAAGTTTCTTTGCCCTTCTGATATGTGAGGTTATAGTAAAAAGATGGCCATCTAGGTACTGACACTGACCTGCACGTGCCTTGATCTTGGACTTCTCAGAACTGTGATAAATACATTTCTGTTGTTTATAACCCACCCAGTGTACAGTGTTTTGTTAAAGCAACCAGAACAGAAGAAGACACACAGTGGGGATTTGAGATTAAAGGTGGTCAAGCTCAAGAATTGGTTGGCTTCTTTGAATAGCTTGATTCGAGTCATTATTTTCAGGCATAGAAAGAGTTAAACTTATGCTATTGTTGAGAAGATCTTCTAGGAAACTCATGTAAATAGGTAGCTGAGATTTGGCTTGGTCTCTCATTAGGCAGAATCATGATCATCGAAAAAATAAGAAATAAAACTATGACAAGACACATGAAGCCACTGAACACAGAGCCTCTAAGAGCAGACAAGAAAAGACAATCTCCATCATTGAACAGGGATGTTGGGTGTAATGCTGCCCTCACACAACTCTGAGATACGCTTCGAACCCTCATTGCCAATGCTAAGGGGTATTCTGGCTGTCCACAGTGGGGGTCACAAACACAGAACCAGCTGGGTCCAGGCAGAAATATAGATGGGCAAACAAACATTAGTGGTGACCATGGCCAACTAGACAATAAACACTATGTCTAAAGCTAGCGGTACAAGGCACAGTGTCCCTCTTGCTACTTTATTATTTTGTTTTTTAAAATAAGAATTGTTGTCAAATTAAATATCTCCAAATTAAAATATATATATATATATATATATATATATATATATATATATATATATATATATATATATATATATATCTCAGTAACACCATGTAAACCCACGCAAAAGGCCCCTCTGGCCTGAATTAAGTCCATACAACTTTTGATCTAGAAACATCCATGGAAAGCTCCCTGAAAATAACTACACCTGCAAAAAAGATTTACCAACTTTTATTCATTTATAAATGTCTATTCTGTGTTCTCATGTCAGGGGTCACCATTCATGAATGCCAAGATGCAGGACAAAGAAGTGATGCTCTGAGGCTCCTCCTAAAAGTTCCTCAGCCTGGGAGACACCACGAACAGGACGGGTTTGGGGCAAAGTCGACTCAGGTACAGGAAAAGAGTCACTAACAAGCCGGCACGTGCTGCTGTGGCAGGCTCCTGGGATGCAGGTGGAGCTGTGAAACATGCATCTCGAAGGCTGGTCTTCCACCCAGAGAACCAGACCCCACCCACAAACCTGAGAGAGGAAGCACCCACAGACACCGCTTCTTAGGGTCAGGGGTTAAAAACGTTTTTAAGCCATTAGTTGCTCTCATGAAGCTCTGTTCACTCTTACTCAGCACGCACCACGAGACATCATGGGACGTGATGAATCCCCCACTGATGTGTTTACACAGCCGGGGACACGTGCCAGGCCCTGAGGAGTTGATTATTGCTTTCCTTCCTCCCAAGAACCCTTTGGGAAACCTGGTTTAATAAAAAAGTTTTGCAAGAAACTCACAACCCAAGGAAATGATATCTATTCGAAAGATAAAAACATAAAGAAAGTCACTTTGCCTTTTATGTTCTCATGCACTGGCTTGTCACTCGAGGTTACACATAAACACACATGCCAAAAGCCATGGAAGTGTTATTCTGCCAGGAACGTTTGTGAATGTGGCTTGACATTAAAGTATGGAGTTGTTCGCTTTAAATATTACTATTTCTATTTCTAACCTACTTGTCTGAATTTATAGCTTGACATTAAAAGGGATTAAATATACAATTCAAATTAATCTTCTCAAGTAAATGATGTTTTTCAATGACAATCCCATAGTGATTGTTACCACTGTCACTACCCCCACCATGACTACCATCACCACCACCATCACCACCATCACCACTACCGTGGCTACCATCACCATGAGTACCATCACCATGAGTACCATCACTATAACCTTCACTGCCATCATCATTACCACCATCACCATCACCATCACCACCACCATCACCATCACTGCCACCATCACCACCACTGTGGCTACTGTCACCATGACTACCATCACCATGACTACCATCACCACCACCATCACCTTCACTGCCATCTTCATTACCATCACCATCACCATAAGCACCACCATCATCATCATCACCACCTGGGGAACCATCATAAAACTTCAGAGTTTTTTTTAAAAATGAGGTGAGAACAGAGCCTTTTGTCTCTTATGTGTTCTGTGTAGCATATTGGTCATCTCATTGGATGTTTAACCACTTCTCATTGAGAAGAATGATCCAGTAAAGTCCAAATGCAACTTAAAATTACATTCTAAAATTATTATATGAAAAATTTGCTTTTATTTTACCAAAACTCAAATACAGCTAATGAAAACATTTATTCTATAACATCGAAAATATTATTGGAGAAAAATGTTCTTCTAAAAATACATTTGGGAGCAAGTTTAGCTTTTAATATTACTAATGAAAACATTCTCTGGAATTGTTTGAATAATAACATTGCTTTTGAGTAACTGAACTGAGATCTAAACATAGTTGATAAAAGGGTGAGAGAGATGGCAATCGTAAAATAAAAAGTTTTACAGTCCAAAACAAAGGCTTGGCTTCAAACCATTGTTTTTATAAACAAATGCTAATACGGGTATACAACTATAATGCATAATTGGTGATATTACTTCCTAAATGGCCTTTTAAAAAAATGTATATGGTGATCAAAACACTCTAGGCTGATATTTCCTCTTTGTTTTCATCCTCAACTATGTATATTATAGCTTCTCTAATTCTTTTTTATCTAAATGTAGAGATGAGTGAGTAACATGGGGCTGGTTGTGATTTCCCCACAATGCATGAGCTACAGGTGTAGAGCATGATGACTTCAAATGCCTACAGAGGCCTAACAGGTACCATAAAAAGTAAACACAGCACGACCGGGGCGAAAAATGGCAATTAACACAAGCAGACCACGGGAAACTGGGGGAGAAATGTACCAAACTGGAACTCTCCCCTCATCTAAAATACAGCAACAGTTGTTCAACGCTGATTTCCTAAGAGAAAATGAAATTAGATTTTCGTTTGAAAGCCTCTGATTTTTAAAAGTTGGCAATAAATTCATTTTTTATGAAAAAACATCGTGTACTCCAAATAAAACACACCTGTGTCCTGGATTCAACCCGTGGGCAGACAGTTTGCAGTCTCTGGGGGAGAATTCCACACTAAGTGGCCATTAACCACGGCTAATATGAGCCGGGCTAGTCCCTATGGCTGTGCCAAAAGTCCCAGGGGTGGCTGCCAGGCTTCCTAACAGCCTCCGAGTCCTGTAATTTTCAAAGGTAGCGTAAGATGTAGTCAGTACCCGCCACTTCTAGAAATTAGAGCCCATGAGAATACCAGTGCAGCTAGTCTTGTGTGTGTGTGTGTGGGGGGGGCGGTGCTCGAGCATGTGTGTGGGTGAGAACATGTGCGTGTGTGTCCATGTGTGCTCACATTAGTATTCTTGGGAAAGGGGTGGATTTCTCAACCAAGTTTGTTTTTCGTGTCCTCCCTCTATTCCCTCATGCCTGCAAATAACTCTCCCTTCCCCCTTCCTGAGAGGGAAGAAGAGGAGAAAAACGGGATCATGTGAAGAATCTGTAACAATTTCAGAGCAAAATTTACCAGCTCAGCAGAGATGGAACAAAATAAAGACCAGACACATTTCTCGCTTCTCTCTCCCACCCGCTAAGTCATTCCCTGGCTAAGGCCTAATCGTGACTTGAAAAGCTACCAGTTTTATCTTAAAAGTGAAATGTTTCTCTTAAAAAAATAAAAGTCGATCGTATGTGGTAATTTTCCTTTCGGTCACATCTGCTTTGCCCAAATGTGAAAAATCACCAGAGCCATTGAAAACTATTAGAAATGTTAGCTCTAGTTGGAAGGAAGCAGAGTAAATAAAACTCAGCCATCTGGGAAAATAGATTTGGGGCCTAAGACATCAGAGTGAGAGATTAAAAATAAAAGCTTTTTACAAATAATTTTTAGTGGTTGATTTATGAAGTTTCTCACAGTTCGAGAGTAAGTTGACACGATCCTTCTTTTCATTCACAGACTTGTCTCACATTATTGATGGCCATCTCTAGAAATGTTCTGATTAGCTCTGAATGTCCCTAATGGCTTGTAAAGGTCTGTTTATGTAGGGAATATCTACCCAGCACAGAAAGGGGCTCTTGACGTTCAGATGGAAACATGGTCATGTTGGCACATTTTTATGTTCTGATTCTCATGTCACAATGCACCAACATGGAACAGCATTCAATAGCAGCTTCGAAAGAGTAGAGTAGTTTCAATAGGTCTGGATCAGAGAAAATTGGGTTTAAAACTCAATTCCATTAACTACTAGCTGGGTGACTTGGGCCAATGATTCGACATTTAGATATCTCCTTTTCTTCAGAGAGATAGAGTGAGGATAACCCTGTACTTACCTCCCAGGGTTGCAGAAATAATTCTGTAAGACACATGTTAGGCACAGAGGAAGTGTTCATTAAATAACAATATAGCCCTTTGGTTAATGTTGGGGAAGCATAAACTTTCAAGATTACTCTCAGAAAAGTCAGTGATCATGGAAAAGAAGGCAAAATAAATCAGCAGTTTCTAGTTTGTCTTTCCCTGGCACTGTTTTTACACTGCAAAGTATCCCCTCCAATGGCTTTAGACACTGTAAGGTATTTGAACGACAATCAGTGCCAACCACAGTACATAATAATATTTTCTGTCCCTCTGGATTGTACTCATTTTTTTCTTTCGTTGGTGACGAATACAGTGCAATAATATAAGCTAGCTCCTCGCGATCCCTGAAAATCATATTCTTTTCAAATACCTGACAGGCAGATGACTGAATATTCCCTCCATGCTGAAACATTTGTCCATGCCAATCATAGCTTCCTTGAAGTTAAAGAAAATGAAATCTAACCATGAACTGCCACAATGAGCAGCCACTTAAAGCTTTAAAATCATAAAAAAGGCATAATCGTTCAATGTCAATCTCAACACTGAGCTCCCTTTTTGTCTGTCATTTAGACAACTTCAAGTTTTAAGTCTGACTCTAATATTAGGTCTCATCAGATACAAATAAACTTAAAATCACCATACACAATAACTGTGCTTATTAAATGCATTTAAATAAAATCATCGTAACTCAATGTCTAAAGTAATTGAGCTTCTCGCATTAATTTGTAGTGCTGTACTGCCCTTCAGTGTCCAAACAGATGAACTGTTAACAAAAAGGTCAAGAAATGTCTTTGTATGAACTTTTACAGTAACTAAAACAGTTATCACTTTTTGCAATATCTCGGTGAACAGTGCTGCTATGGTTTGAATTGTGTCCCCCAAAATTCGTATGTTGAAAGTCTAATTCCCAGGGCCTCTGAATGTGACCTTATTAGAAAACAGGATTGTTGTATATGTAATTAGTTAAGATGAAACCGTGCTGATATAGAGTGGAACCCTAATCCAATATGGCTGTTGGCCACATAAGAAGGGGAAATATGGACACAGACATGCACATGGGAAGAATGCCAGGTGATAATGAATGCAAAGATCAGGGTGAAGCTTCTGCAAGCCAAGGAATGCCAAAAATGGCGAGCAAAGCCCCAGAAGGTAGGAGAGGGGCATGGAGAAGATTCTCCTTCACAGCCTTCAGAAGGAACCAACCTGCTGACACTTTCATCTCAAACTTCTAGCCTGTGGGACTATGAGGCAATAGATTTCCATTGTTTAAGCTGCCTATTCATGGTACTATGTTATGGCAGGTCTAACGAACTAATAGAGGCATTTATCTTTCATGCACACAAAATATAGAACAACATAAAAATTTATCACAGAATACACTCATCTTACTTTGACAAACAGGATAAGAAGGAAGGCTCAAAACATAACAGATTATTGTTAAACCTGGAGATTGTTTTTTTTTTTTTTTTAGTAACCTTAATGATTAATAGCTTCATTTTTCCATTGACTTCAATTAAGTTTAGAGGGTTTTAGTAACAAACTCTAAAGCCTAGGACTTTCTATTAAAACTATACAGACATTGTGCTAACTGGACAGAGAGGCAAACACATGGTTTTACTCATTTTGCATTTATGAGAGTTATCACTTATTCCACAATGACCAAGTTTTGATTGTATAAGAGTTGTTTGTACAGATCCATTTTTTTCTGCTTTGTTCATTGTTCACCAGACTCGTTTTTTCTCCTTATATTTTTCTGCAATGTTCATTGTTACATTATATAGACGAGAAATTATTAAAACAGCATTGCCTTTGTAGGACACCTTGACATCTAAGGTAGAAACAGGGAGAGAACTGGCCATGACCATGAGTCCAGAACAAGTGGGTTCTGGACAGGACCCTGGATGCTGAACCAGTAAAACTGGATCATTGTCATCTTGACTATAACTTGCTCTCAGTGAGATCTCAGTGAGATCTGTCTCTGAGTGCCAGTTTCGTCTTCTCTAAAATGAGGGATTATACCAAATGAAGAGTGGGCTCTTCTAGCTCTTTGCTTTCATGATTTACAAAGGAACACATGCAATAGACAAACCGAGGAGGCACAGGTTTATTGCAAGCCTACTATGCCCAAAGTTCTAAGATAAAATGTATCTTTATCACCATAAAGATGGTTAGGATGGTGGATAACAATGAAAATGTAGTTTCTACAAGTTATCATTTACTCTTCTTGAATGTTTTGGTAAGGCAAGACACCAATAGAAAGCTCTGCTTGTGTTATTCTTTGTGAATATGGAGACTGGAGTTGTCAAGAATTGAGTTAATGTTGAGAGATTAAAGGTTATTATTAATTTTTTGGTGTATTTTTGTCAATGGTAACTATAAAACTTCAAAATGTTGTAGGTGTTTCTAGACCCATAAAATATTTAAATTATTACTGTAGTATTATAAAAACTTGGGGAAAACATTTATTTAGATAGAAAAATACTTCTAGAATGAGGACAATGGTTAAATTATTACTACTGTATTACATTAAATTTGGAGAAAATGGCCATTTGAGATTAAAAATACTTTTTAAAATGCAGTAAAATCTTATATTAAGTTACAAGAATAAAATCGAGAATAATCAAGAATTATTAGGACTCCTTTTCTGTGCAGAACTTCTGGAAACGAATTAAATTTAGAAGATAAAGAGTGTATATCTTAGAAGATAAAGGGGTGTAGAATTAAAAACATTCAAAAGGAATGTGGAGAGAAGTACAAGGTTTTGAGAATTTATAATATAAGTTTATAAGGAAAAAAAATTTCACTGACAATGAAACTATAAGAATTCCAGGAGCAAACAGTTTGTAAAGGAGGAAATGAGCATGCAAATTGTATGAATGCTTGATTTAAGAAGTCATTAACAGGACCAGGCTTTAGAAAGCCTCCGTCATCCTCTCTTGTTGGCAGGCTCACTTTATTACCTAAATCTCTGCACTCTTAAAGGCACTAAATGTAGCTAATCAAATTTACACTGAGGCACATGGCCGCAAATATTTATTCTCATCTCATAAATTCAAATATTCATAAATGACTTACTAGAACATATTTTCAATTTGCTTGCACCCAAGTTTTCCCATGCATATGAAAATCTCAGCATCAAAAATAAACATTCTCGGAAGCTACGACTTCCACAGGGTTGGTAAACTAAGACTCCTGAGCCAAATCTGGCCTTGCTGCCAGTTTTTGTACAGCCTGTGAGTTAAAAAAAAAATGTTTTTTACATTTTATAATGATTGAAAAAATGGAAAAGAATAACATTTTGTGCCAGGTGAAACAGATATAAAATTCAAATTCAGTTTCCAGGAGTAAAGTTTTATTGGAACACGGCCATGCTCATTTGTTTCCATATTGTCTGTGGTGGCTTTTGTGCTACAGAGACCATATGGCTCACAAAACCTAAACTGTTTTCTATCTGACCCTTTTCAGCAAACTCTTGCCAACCCCTGACTTAAGTCATAGCTTCTACTGCTTCAACCTGAAACTGACAGCTTCCTTTACATCATGCACTAGAAGTCACCACTCTGACTTAGATCATCAGTGCATTCTGTCAGCCCTTCCAAACCTAGCAGTCTCCTAACACAGATAGGTAGTTACTTTATACATGTGTTTGTTCAAAATGCTAATAATTAAAAATAAATAAATACACACAACTGTCTTTCAGTGAGCAGTATAAGAATATTCCTGCATATGCCAGTGTCTTGCTATTCTGTTCAGATCAATGACCCGGGCTAGGCATGCACTGACCATCTGTATCCATATGACCAGTCAGACCAAAGGAGCATCTCCACCAAGTCCTTGCTCTGACTCTAATTTAATTGTATTAACACAGCATCTGGAGCTCTTGTTCTGGGTGCACACGGCCCTAATTCCATCTGATACCAACATTCTCTTTTTTAGCCAAATTTTATCCCTTTGGTTATAAGTGATGTTTCCACATTTTAAAATACAGTTGATCCTTGAACAACTCAGGTTCAATTGAAAAATTCACTTACACATAGACCCGTGTGGTTCACACCTTCACTGTTCAAGGATCACCTGTATTTACTTTCAGGGATTTCAGTTTACCAGTTGCTCTGCAAAGCACAGAAAGGGAAAAATTCCTGTTAAATGAAATCCAGAAATGTCCTCCCATGAAGGAAAATTCATTCGAAAACAGCTAAGGACCAGTTAAGAAACCACACTGTTCTCTCTCCTTTTCCAGAAGGACTGACTGAAAGCCACTGAGAATCAATCCTTGCCTACTCCAGCCTCTGTTTTCCTACCCACTCATATGGGGTAGGGAAGGGCACTTGCTTTCTTTTTCTTTTCTTTCTCTCTCTTCTTTAAAATCTGCTTTTTTTTCCTGTGCTGTGGCTGACCTTAGAAATACTGCTTAGGGCCATACAGAAATAAGAATGGCCAACAGATTAAAAAACAAGAACAATAAGAAATCGTAAAAGAAGGCAGTGAGGTAGGTAAATGCTGTGCTTGCCTCCTCTTGTGACCACATCGAAATTACAACTGAACTATAAAACAACCATCACTGAGAATTGCCTGAAGTCTAGCTGAACAGAACTCCTACAACTAAGGACACAGAGAAGGAGCCACCTTGAGACTGGTAGGAGGAGTGGAGATGTGGAATGAGTTGGTCCCACATCTGCAAGTGCCAGTTAAAAATTGGGAGGAACAGCTCCGCTGTAGAGGACCCCTCAGAGGAGTGAGGGTCCGAGCTCCACACCAGGTTCCCCAGATCAGGGTACCTGTGCAGAAAGAGAAGTCCCACAACTTCTGGCTGTGAAAGTTTGGGTGAAGGGTGGCTGGAGTAACAGGCACCCCTTTTAGGGTCTGTGTACATACCTACTCTTTGAGGGACTCCTTTGTTAATAAAATCCTTTGCTCTCAGCTCCAGCACTGGAGCATCATCCTAAAGGTGCCAGAGAAATATGGGAAGGAGCTAAATTGTCTGGCTTCAAAGAGAGATGAAGGGGCAGCTTTTATCCAGACAGAAGTAATGATATATGTCATTGTTTTCTTGTTGTACCCACCCCTCAAGGACATGTACATGCAGGCAGCTGCCACATCTGGGTCTCTATCAACCTGGCTAACACTGGTTGCCCTGTCCTGGTGACTCCCTGAGACCCTGCTCACCCAACTTGTGGACCCACCCAAGCCACTTCCAGTGGATTTTCCATACAAATGACCTGTCTTGGCTCATGCTGAAAACTTTCCATAAATCTCTCAAAGGTTCACAAATAAACAGCATCAGGCCTTGACCCATACCTCTTGGGAAGCAGCCCCAAGCCCAGCACTAGTGGCAGATAGTCTCAGTTCATAGCTTGGCCTCTTGAGGCAACTCCAAGCCCTGCATGAGAGGTGGGTATCTGAAGATTGCTTGACAGCTCATGCCAGGTGGCCATGGGCAGGGCACAGTCCTGCAGTAGAGCCCCTCCCAGGAGATCCTGGAACTAATACACTTAGGGCCCAACTTTAGATTGAGCCTGAGGAACACCTGAGGCCATATCCAAGGACAGCACACCCAAAAAGTAGTCTGGGCAGGCACCAGTGCTGCTAAAATGAATCTTGCTCCTTAGGGTTAGCACCTGCATAATGGCTCCTCTATTATAGCCACTGGACAGTCTTCACAATCATTTAGCCTTATGGCAAGTCCCTCCTGCTGACATACAAACAACAAGCATGGCTCATGCATAGCAGAAGGGCACACCCAACACATACAAGGGACACACTTGGAGCACCTGGCTTAGGTGATCTGGGAGACTGTGCTACTGGAACCTGAAACACATTTACTACATAAGGTTACTCTACTAAGACAGGGAGACACAGCAGCCCTAGCTAATACATAGAAACAAACACAGAAGTACATATTGGTAGTTATAAAGTAGTTATAGGGGTATAAAATATAGTATAAGGAATACAATCAACAATATTTTATTAACTACGTATGGTGTTGGATGGGTACTAGATTTATCAGGGTGATCACTCTGAAGTTATACAAATGTCTAATCACTATGTTGTACACCTAAAGCAGCTAAAATGGGGAGACAAAGAAACATGTTCCAAGGAAAGAAAAGAACAAAGCTCTGGAAATAAAACTAAACAAAATGGAGACAAGCAATCTACCAGAGGCAGAGTTCGAAATGTCGCTTATAAAGATGCTCAATGATCTCAATGAGACTTCAACAAAAAAATAGGAAATATAAATATAAAGATAGAAAATATTTAAAAAGTCAGAAATGATGACTACAATAACTGAAATATAAAATATATTAGAAGGAATCAGTGGTAGATTAGAGGAAACAAAAGATCGAATCAGTGATTTTGAAGATAAGGTAGCAAAAAAAACCCAAGTAACAAAAAAAAAAAAAAGAATCCCAAAAAAATGAGGATAGTTTAACAAGACTCTGGGACAACATCAAGCATACCAACATTTGCATCACAGTAGTACCAGAAGGTGAAAAGAAAGCAAGGAATTGAAAACCTATTTCAAGAAATAATGACTGAAAACTTCCCTAGCCTGATGAAAGAAATAAACATATAAGCCCAGGAAATGCAGAGAGTCCTAAGAAGAAGAACCCAAAGAGGCTCACACTAAGACACATAATAATTAAAATGGCAAAGTTTAAAGGCAACGAAAAAAATCTTTTAAAAAAATTTTTATGATTTATTATTATTATGTATGCCTACAGCACCTAGTCTTCCTAGGTGGTCTCCCATCCAAGTCCTTACCAGGCCTGACCTGCTTAGCTTCCAAGATCAGACATCAGGCTTGTTCAGGGTGGCATGGCCGTAGACCATGGACTGTGGCGCCACTGGGAACAAACCTAGGACCTTCTGCGTGTAAAATAGAAGTGTTAACCGCTACACTATGGAACCATGTCCACAATGAAGGAATCTTAAAAGCAACAAGAAAAAAGCAATTAGTTACCTACAAGAGAGCTCCCATAAGACTGTCAGCTGATTTCTCAACAGGAACTTTGCAGCCCAGAAGAGGCTGGCATGAAATATTCAAAGCAATGAAAAGTAAAGACCTACAACCAAGATTATTCTACCTAGCAAAGCTATCTTTTAGAATTGAAGGACAGATAAAGAGCTTCCCAGCCAAGAAAAGCTGAAGGAGCTCACCACCAGGAAACAAATATTACAAGAAATTCTAGAGGAACTTTTTTAAGAGGAGGAAAAAAATATAAAAATATGAATAAAATGGCAATAACTACATATCTGTTAACAATTACTTAAGTGTACATAAATTAAATGTTCCAGTCAAAGATAAGGTGGCTAAATGGATAAGAAACAAGGCCCTTACATATGCTGCCTACAAGAGACTCACTTCAAATCGAAAGACACAGACAGAACATAAAGAGATCAAAAAAGACACTTCATAAAAATGGAAATGGGATAATAATACTTATACAAGACAAAATAGACTTTAAAACAAAGACTTTAAAACAAGAGACACAGAAGGAGTCAGTAATCTCATTTCTGGGTATTTATCTTAACAAACCCAAAACACTACTTCCAAGGGACATGTGCATCCATATGTTGATAGCAGCATTATTTACAATAGCCAAGATATGGAGGCAACCTGGGTGTCCATCAATAGAGAAATGGATAAAGAAGAGGCGGTACATACATACAATGGAATATTACTCAGTCATAAAACAAAAGAATGGAATCTTGGTATCTGGAACAACATGGATGGACCTAGAGGGTATAGTGCTGAGTGGAGTATGTCAGACAGAGAAAGACAATTGCCATATGATTATACTTACATGCAGAATTTAAAGAACAAAAGTAACAGACAAAACAAACAAACTCATTGATACAGAAAACATTTTGATAGTTGTCAGATAAAAGGAGGGTTAAGGGAGTGGGTGAAAAAGGGGAAAGGATTAAGAAGTACAAATCGGTAGTTACAAAATAGTCATGGGGATTTAAAGTATAGTATAAGGAATATAATCAATAATATTTTGTTAACTATGTATGGTGTCGATGGGTACTAGATTTATCAGGGTGATCACTCCGTAAGTTATATAAATGTCTAATCACAATATTGTACACCTGAAACTAATATAATGTTGTATGCCAACTGTAATGAAAATTTAAAAAAAAAGAAAGAAAAAAGAACTGTAAGAGATTTGAATCTCTCATCCCAAAGAGAGGAGAGTCATAGGGTGAATTAATGGAGGTTTAAAATGATATCATAAAATTTAAGGAAAACTTTGCTTTCCTGAATACATATGTGTGAAATAGAGAGATCAAATGAAGGAACAATTTAATAACAAACATAAAAACTTTCTGAAAATACATTTAAAAATGGAAATTAGTTCACACTTATTAGGATGGCTATTATTGAAAAAACAACAGAAAATACCAAATTCTGGTAAAGAAGTAGGAAAATCGAAACCATTCTGTAAAGCTGGTGCAATGTAAAATGGTACACCAAAACACTGTGGAAATCAGTATGGAAATTCCTCAAAAAGTAAACAGAATTATCATTTGATCCAGCAATTCTACTTCTGGTTATATACACAAACAAAATGAAAGCAGGAACTTTAAAAGATATTTGCACACCTGTGTTAATAGAAGCATTCTTCACAATAGCCAAAGGTGGAAGCAACCCAAGTGCCAATGATCAGAAAACTGGATGAATAAATGTGGTGTGGCCATCTAATGGAATATTGTTCAACCTTAAAAAGGAAGGAAATTCTGACATATGTTACAACATGGATGAACCCTGAAGACATTATGCTAAATGAAATAAGCCAATTATAAATATATATATATGTATATGTATATATACATACACACACATATACATATATATGCATATAATCATTATATATATGATTCCACTTATATATATATGTATATATACATATGTGTGTGGTGTGTGTGTGTGTGTCTACACACACACACACACACATAATGATTCCACTTTTATGAGGTACCTAGAAATGTCAAATTTCCAATGACAGGAAGTAGAACGGTGGTCACCAGGGGCTGCGGGAAGTGGAAAGGAAGAGCTAGTGTTTAATAGAGACAGAGTTTCAGTTGAAGAAGATGAAAAAGTTCCCAAGATGCACGGTGGTGACGGTGCACAATAACGGGAATATACTAATGTCACTGAACTGTAGACTTAAAAATGATTAAAATTGTATATTATTTATATTTTACCACAATAAAAAAAAAAACTAAGCTTGATCTCAAAGAAAGCACTAGTATACCCACCTGTCAGACAAAATAGTGGTTATGTCCAGCAGCAATATATAAATAAGGTAAAAGTTTCACTTGATTTATTTGTGTATTAATAAAAGCACACAAAAAAGTTGGAAAATTGTGTTTGTTAAGATGGCACATACATTAAGAGTGACCTACTTGTCCTAGTTTGCCAGGAGAGCAGGATGTCACCGGTTTAAGCGCCGAAAGCCCCATATTCCAGGAAACCCTTGTATCACCAGCAAACCTGGATGGCTTGTCACTAGGAAGTGCATTTTAAAATAAACATAATTAGCTAAATGTTTTCAACCATTATTGGGCTTTCCTCTCCTGAAGGTCTATGAAAAGGAAGCAACACTGGCTGAGCATCCGGCGTTATCAAGGGCACTGTGGTGTTTCATCTGATTCTCACGACTTTCCAACCCAGGGGTCAGCATCTTCTTATCAGAGAGCGAGACAGCGGAGGCTCGGAGATGCTGCATCACAGCTGACGGACAAATGGGTGAGGGCGGCAGGGAGGAGAGTGAGGACAAGTGTGGGAAGAGCGAAGTAACTGGGGTGCAGGGAGTGGGATGGCAGAAGGAGACAATGGTGACAGTGAGTAACAGGGAGGGGCGGAGAAGGGGAGGGGGGATGTGAGACCAGGGTGTGTGTGTGGGTGGGTAGGGGGATAAAGTGTGCAGGACAGGGGGAGGGGAGGGGAGCAGAGAGAAAACATAAAGTGTGACTGTTCTGACTAGTTCCCAGCACCAGACCCCTTGACGCCAGCCTACACCTCCTACATTTCAGTCCTGAGGGTCTTCTCTATGTTTCAATAAGCTCCTCGTTGCTGAGCTATCGTGCCTGCCCCCAGGCCCCTGCGATACTGGACAATTTGGTCAACACCAGGCACCGTCGGCAGAGGTGCCGCCCAGCTCACCAACATGTCACATTTTCATGGAGGCCTCAAGGTCACCTCAAAGGTCACATTTTAGACACCAGGTCTGTGAACACACCCCAAGTGCTGATACGTGTTCTAGGGACAGAAAAGCAGTCCTGTATGACAGGAAGGCAGAAGCCCACAGAATCGTCCACATTTCCTGGAACGGGGGCTTACGAAACTTTGACGTTTGTCCCGAAAATATGGTAAGCTGCTGCCAACCCGACACCCCTCCCTCACCTGCAGTGCCTGCCCCTCGCACACCCCTCCCCTTGCCCCGTGCTCCTCATCCCACCCACTCAGCAAGAAGCAGCTTGTTAAGCTAAGCACACACTTCCCTGTCAAATCTCCCAGGCAACAAGGTGAAGTGAGGACACCCGGAAGGAGGTGAGAAGATATTCCTTTGTCAGGGGCCAGCTCTGGCTGTCCAGAGTTCTACAGCTTCTTCCTGCCACAGAGTCTCTAACGCAAGTATCACAGTCCTCTGTGGACTCCCGGACAATGTCAGTTTCCTGTGTGCTGTGCTACCAGCTCACCCAGCTGGGCAGGGCCTGGGCATCAGCTGGTGGACCAGCTGTCCAGGAGGTTCTCGGGTGCAGAGAACACCAACCACTGCTCTGAGGTAAGGGGCCTGGAGGGAAAAGCCACTGGCCCCGGGGTGGACTCGGGGTCTTTTCCTTGGGGTTATGTGTGAAGTGGGCCACTGACAGCCGACCAGGAGCTGCTTGAATATTGGACGTAATCTTGGGACCCACTTTGAGAAAGTCCTTCCTATTGCCTGCCCCTTCTCTGCACTCACTGTTCTCTCTCTCATATACGGTTTTGTTTCATTTTCAGCCACGCCATCAGAGACCCATCAGAGGTGAAATTTAGTGTGCACAACCTTGCGTCTATAATCTATACTTTTACTTCAAAATCATTAAGTCATGGCTAAGAGAGTGAGTCGTTTTTCAAGTGTGATCGCTAGTAAACAGAGCCAGAAGTCTGGGTGTCCACACGCTGTCTTAGAAGTTTGCTAAGCCCCACGACCTCTGATCCAGGCCTGGGACTAAGTGGCACTTGGCCAACACCAAGGGCTCCCTTCAGGCACCCCGATGTTCCCCTGAGAAATGACAGTCATCTTACATGAAAGTCTGAAAAACAAGGAAAACATGCCGATGGCCTCTACAGGTCTAAATTATATAACTGGAACAAAAACCAAACCAAATGAAATTTGGGCAATAACATAACATGTTGGAAGAGATGGACAATACAACTTCAAAGAATGGAAAACTTTGACCTCAAAAGCAATTCTGGGATATAGTCACAGCTGAGGAATACGTCCTCATAAGCAAGGCACATGACATAACTGTTAAGGTTGTGTGGGATTTCAAAAAAATATTTTGGGGGAATGAAACGTTTCTGTTTAAATCTCTAAATCGAAAACACCTTTTAATGGAAAAAAAAATCGGGTAATAAATTGGATGAACATGTCCCACAGTGTCCCACTGGTCTGGAAGGAGTCCGTTTCGAGGGAAAGAAGTGGAGACAAGCTCAATGGAGTAGGAGCCGCGGCATCAAGCAGGGGGCTTGGGGCCCCGAGCCCTATGCAGAGGGGCTCATCCTCCATGGTCACCTCCAGCAGAATGTCCCTTTGTCCCCGACTCCTGAACACATGAGGCTGCACCTATTTGCACGACAGTATTTGGTAGGCAGTCAAATCAGCATGGGCATCCTGCCATATTGAAAATAAAATGATAGCATTTTATCACGGCCCGCATGGCTGTCAGCCTACTAGAACATCTCTGAAACCCCATTGTAAGGGGACAGCTGAAATTCTTCTCTCAAAAGGTGAGTTGCGACTTGGATACTGACACATCAATTTTCCAATTCCCATTAGAGATTAGAGATTAGAGAGTCTCAGTCTTTCTAAGAGAAAACAAAAACCAAAGAGCAAAACAAGAAGGAAAAATAGACTCACCTTACCCAGAACGAGCACATAGGACATCTCTATAAGTGGCCTTTTCAGGTGCAGTGCAGAAAGAGAGTTTTTCTCAGGACAGTACAGGCCCTTCAAACCCCCAATACTGTCCCACCTACGAACCTAAAGAGCCAGCCAACCAACAAGAAAATAAACTGTTCAAATCAAAGCGAAACCTCTAGTTTAAATCTTTCTGGCTCTGGAGTGAAATATCATAAGTGAGAGGAAAATAATATTGGAAAAGTCACCACACAATACAACAGCGCCTCAAAGGATTTTCACTTCTCTTGTACCTACGAGGAGCGTAGTTTTGGAATCAACAGCCAGGACACGTATCTGAGTGTTGGAGTCATGATCCTACTGGCATGTGTAGAGGCTTGGATAGTGGCCCCCAAAAGACACGGGCAAGTCCGAGCCCTGGAACTGTGAAAGTGACACTATGTAGAAAACATTAAGGCTTTCGAGAGGAGATCCTCCTGGGTTGACTGACCGACCCTACCTTCAGTGATGAGGGTCCTTGGAAGAAATAGAGGTGCAGACAGAGAGAAGAAGGCCACCCGAAGATGAAGGCGGAGATGGGAGTGATGAGGCCACAAGCCAAGGCCTGCCTGGAGTGACCAGGAGCTGGACGAAGCAACAAGGGTTTTCTCCCAGCGCCTTTGGAGAAAGCATGACCCTGATTTCCAGCTTCTGGATGCCAGGTGTGTGAGAGGACACATTTCTGTCGTACTGAGCCAGGTCTGTGGTCATTCATCATGGCAGCCCTCGGTCGCTAGCACAGCATGCTCCCCAGAAATGCAAGCGTTCCCCCCAGGGCTGCTCTCTGCTGCACAGTGTCCATCTTCACCCAGCACCCCCCACCCCGACTTAGTTGTGAAATAAGCAAACCGGTGGGACATAGCTGTCAGAGGCCTTAGACATCATTGAGAGACCCTCCTGCCCCTTGCCTTCAGGGGACCAAGCCCTCATTTTTTAAAAACTGCGTAGCTTTCCTAGGCTTTGCTCATCTTCCTAGCAATTAATTAACTTTCTTCACACATGGCCTGAGCCAGAAATGAGTTGTTGAAAGCAATATTAACCTGCGCCCCCACATTCGAGACCATTCTCTTTGCTTTAACATATCACACCTAACGGTATTCGCGTTTGTCTGGAAGATAGAATTTTCCTAGACGATCCAGCCTCTAATATTTTTGCCAAAAGAAAATAGTTAATTTCGTAGATATTTTGGCTCGGGGAGAACCGGTGGAGTAGGGACACAAAAAGGGTGGCCTCCTACGGTACCCTGCGTGTTCCTGGCTGACAGGCCTCAGTCTACACTCAAGGCAGAGAGGAGACCCCGCCACACAGAAACTCGGAGCCCACAGACAGGTCACTACGGGAGAGGACTCTCAGGGCAATGGAGGGACAAGCTACACTCTTATTAAGGTAGCATACGTGACAAGGAAGCGCAAACAGCAAGTTACAATCCAGGTGTTCAGCACTACCAGCCCAGACAACCACCCGAAGGGATGAGATTTCCACTTGCGCGGGATCAGCGCGTCCACGGTCTCGTGGACACTTTCGGCAGTGAGGTGGGCAGGGAGGGAGGGGCTGCAGCGTGGCTGGAGGGCTGAGCGAGGAGGCCAGGAGGGGCTCCCGGCTCCCGGGGCAGGGGCGCCACCGTCAGGGACACGTGCTCCGATTGTAGGCCGATGCCACACCGCCGGAGCACTGGCCGGGGAAGCTGCGGGGAGAGCTGATGGGACATGAGAAACAGTGCTCCGGGACGACCAGGACGGGGCGCCGTCGCAGCGCCCCCTGGCTCCGGGGCTGCCAAAGCAACGCCCGAATGGAGCCCAGTCCTTGCGCTTTCCTTTCGCTGGGCGCCAGGACAGAGAGATGAAGGCGCAAACTACACTTTGGTTCTTTGGCAAAGGCGTTCCCGGGGCCCCTCCTTGTCCGACCCACCGCAGAACCCAAGATCTCGGCCATGGACCGCCGGCCACAGACGCGGGCGCCCCTCTCCTCCCGCCGCTCGGGAGGCTCCACATCCTCGCCCTGCGCTCCGCGGGGCCCTGCGCGCACACCCCTCACGCGGCCCTGCCCACCTCCTCCTCCCCTCGGCCCCTTCCTCTCTCCTTTCCTGCGACCTTCATAGCCTCCCAAACCTCTCTCTGCAAATTCTTCCCCCGTGTAGATTCTCGATGATGCGAAGCCATCAACCACTGGGCACGCGGCTCAGGCTGCCTTCTAAGTGCCCCCATAGCATCCTATGGCAGGAATTGTTTATCCATTAAGCTAATCGTTTCTGTAGAGGTTCTGAGCCAGGTCCCCAGAAACGGAGACCTGGAAACCGTTCTCGTTCAGAACAGCACAGGGCGTGGGCTTGGAGGCAGGGGACAGGGGACAGGGAGGCAGATGTTCAGCCCTGACCAGCTCTGGTCAGTCGAGGACGACAGGAAGGGCCTGGCCTGGAAAGGAAGCCCTGCAAAGTGCTGGAGGCAAAAATCTGTGAGATGAGAAAGGTTCTTGCATCGCTTCAACTCGTCTGGGTTTTTACATGAGGCTTCTTTGGAAACTGCAGTGAATGACTCTTTCAGTCACCTCCACCAAGCAGCCCAGGACAATGTCCCAAAACAATGAACAGGGGCCTTGGGAGGCACCCCCAGAGTATAGGCCTCAGGAAACCTGGACAGTACTGCTGAAGGAGCCACGGGGATAATACTCACAGAGCTTCATTTGTGAGACTCACATCTTTTCTACATATTCAAAGAATGAAAAAAATGAGATGCTCATATATCTCACAAACATACACAAATTCAAATTATATCAGGTGTTCCAAATATATGTTACTTCATACATATCAGAAAACGATGCGAAACTGTTTTTCACAAATGCCGATATTTTGCCGCCCCCAGAAGTTTCTAAGCAGATGGGTCATTTCCGCCACACAGCTTCTGTGGTCCTTTTGGGGACTGGCAGGGAGACAAGTATGTGAGGCACGCACAGCTGACCCCAAATAAGTTACCTGAGAGCAAGCAGAGTTTTCACGGAGGACGTCTTTCTGACAAACTACACTTTGATCCCTACGTGTTGCAAGCACTCAGGACTAGAGCATGTTTTTCTAAATCGCCCCAATTGAAACATTTGCTGCCTGAAGTATTTAGTACCGATCGACAGGTGTGTTCTGATGATCTATCACTTTCTCCCCAGAATATCCCAAACAACAAGGGTGAGGAAACGCCCATGAGGTGGGAACACAGAGGGAGACAGGTGTTGGCGTGACAAAGACAGCGAGGCTGAGAAGAACCGATGGCTGGATTTCGTAAACTCCCGCTGACGCGTGGTCTCATGGACCCACATTCTGCACGACCGTAACTAAGGTGACAGCAAACTCAGGGATCCAGTTCCATGCTCAAGGAGCGACGTCAGGGTGTGGCATCACTAGGCAGTATCAGAAAGGGCCCAGGTGTCCCTGTCCCGGAAAGAAAGTGAAGGAAGGCAGAAGGAGCTCGGAAACAGCCCTGGTAATAGGACTGATCTCCCCACACAGCCGCCGGTGACACTGAAAAC
The DNA here is from genome assembly GCA_004027375.1 of Macroglossus sobrinus. Lineage (NCBI taxonomy): Eukaryota > Metazoa > Chordata > Mammalia > Chiroptera > Pteropodidae > Macroglossus > Macroglossus sobrinus. The sequence continues at coordinate 154,729 of PVKZ01001718.1, forward strand.
AATTCTGCAAGTGTTCCAAATGCCAGCCGTCACAGACTGGGGTAGGTCACAAACAGTAGAATGACACTGGCCCTGAATGAAACCTTAACGGCTTGTGACTAATGGCTCATTATACGCTGGTGTCAATTTCAAATGTGTCACTGGAGTGACACGGTGTAAAGAATACATGAAGAAAACCCTTGCCCTTTTCAGGATGATTGATTTCCTGTTTTGTGTAATTCAACATTCCCTTTCTCTATTCAATAATTCCACATGCTCCGCCGTTATAATCAGCTTTCTTTTACTTGACCTTAATTTTTAAAACAAGATTATAATTAGCGGAGAGTCGGCGAGACTCAGAAATGATACATAGCAGAATCCTTTGCCATTTTAACAATGCAATAGAATTTAAGAACTCAAAAAGAAAAGCCCACATGTAATAATAAACTTCTCCACATGGTGTCACTAGAACTCCAGGAAAATCCAACCCTCTCAGCCTGAGATTACATCAGACTTCTTCTATACCTTTCTTTTTCTTTAAATGCCCCCATTTCATGCAAAAATATCACAAAATGAAGATGATATAAATTAGCAGGAAAATGATATTATCTTCTCGAAGATCTGTAAACTCAGGTTAACTCCCAAATACCTATACCGTTGAATACTAGTAAGAGTAATAACTACCATTTACTGAGTGCAAGGCACAGCGGGAAATGCTTTACATACATTTTCTAATCTAAGCCTTATAACATCTGAACGGTAGTTATACCAGTTTGTTTTTAAAATGAGGATTCTCAGCCCTCCGGGTTTCATCATTTCCCAAGCTGTCCCCAGGGTGCCCAATCCCTGCTCGGCAATGAGGCCACGGAGGGTGGGGTGGGGGTGGGGGGGAATCTGTCCTGGAGGACGACAGTCCAGCTGAGAGGCAGCCGCACCCCACGGCAGGGCAGCAGTCCAGGGGCTGCGAACGACTTGCCAAGCACTGTCCAGTGACTGCTGAACGTCAGATAATACAGCCTGTGATCTAGCAGACCTGGGACTAATCGCTGGGGCCTCCTGAGTGACAAGGGACAGCAGGGGCTTCAGAACTACGACAGCCAGAAAGAGTACATGAAAGGGAACAACGTGCGAACAGCCAGGGAGGAAAACGCTGGTAAATACCCTGCCTGACAGACGAGCGCCGCCGACCCCTCGATGAGGAGGGTCCGGCTTTCCTCCGCGTCAGGGGCGGAGGCCCACCCGCTCCCCGCTGCTTCCCACTCCCAGCGCCAAAGGACTGACTCACAGTACTTTGGGGCTGCAAGGAAGTGGACTGATTGTCTTCTTTCTTTTCCAAAGATGCTGAGTTGGCTCCTCAGTCAAACGAGGATGATTCATTGGGAACAAATCCCAGTGGAGGAGCCCAGCGAGCTCATTCTCCTCATTCAAAGCGTAACAGCTGGGGAGCTGAGTTTCTGCACCGCGCCGCCCTGCAGCAGGGCTGAGTGACCTCTGTCTCCACCGAGGCAGCCACACGCAGGCGCCCGGCTCCTCTCCCCAGAGACACGGAGAGTTGTCCGAGCCACTCTGGCGGGGCGTCAGCCGGGCTCAAGCACACTGGACCTTTTGTCTCGCTGGCTAAACCGCATCACGACCTAAGGTTTGCTCTTGGACACAGAATGAGAGCTCATATACTTGGGACAAAGAGGAGAAACCCCTTCATATATTTTGTATATATATTTTTTAACCTGGTAAAATACAGATAAAATTTACCATCCTTTTTTCAAGTGTACACTTCGGCACTGTCGAATGCATTCACACCAACATGGAACCGTCACTACCACCGTCCCAAAGCGCTTTTCATCTGTAAAGCTAAACTGTGCCCCCTTAAACAGCACCTCCCCTTCCCCTCCCCACCACCCAAGACACCACCCGGGACAACACCCTTCTCCTTTCAGTCTCTAGGAATTCGAATACTCTAGGTCCCACTTACGTGTGGAAAAACAGTGTCCATCTTTTTGTGACTTAACTTATTTCACTTAGCATAATGTTCTCAAGGTTCCAAGTTGTGGCATATGTCAGAGTTTCCTTCCTTTTTTAGGGCCAAATAATATTCCACGGTCTGTATATATCACATGCTCCTTATCCATTTAGTCACTGGTGTACAGTTGGGTTGCTTCCGCCTTTTGGCTCGTGTGACTAATGCTGCTACAAACATGGATGAGCAAATATCTCCTCAAGACCCTGCTTCCAGTTCTCTTGGGTAGATACCCAGAAGCGGGATTGCTGGATCACATGGCAAATCTATATTTAATTTTTTTTTTTTAGTAATTGACATACTGTTTTCCGTAACAGCTGCGTCATTTTACCTATGTAGAAGTGTTCCAGTTTCTCCATATTCTCGACAATACTTGTTATTTGTTTGTTTTGTGTTTTGTTTTGTTTTGTTTTTTTGGGGGGTGGGTGGGTAGTAGCCATCCATGTGACTCTGAGGTGGATCCCTCTGTGCATTTTTGAAACTCTCTCCAAGGTTGAAATTCTATGATAACGCCCTAATTATAAAGCATTGCTGTAAAACTTATTGGTTATAAAAATGCATCACACATTTAGGTTTTAAATCACTGCCTCCAGGTTCCACCACACCACCCAGCAGGACCCTGGGTCAGAGGCAGGGGGCTTAGGGTGGGGTACCAGAGCCCTGCAGGCTTTTTACAAGAGAAGGGAGGAACCAGGAATGTGGCCGCCTGTGTGAGCCAACGTAAGTCAATTCCAACTTAGCAAAGTCAGAATTCATCTGTCCCACTAATTTCTAAACCCCATGAGAGCACAATGCGAACGTTAATAAAATGAAACAAAAATTACTGTAACTAACTCAACACAAATGAATGCTTTTCCGTCAGTCTTCAGATTTGCAATATGGTTTTCCAAAAATCTAAAGATGAATTGCTAAGCCCCATACTTGGGGGCTGGAATGCTTGGTTTCAAAAAATCTCTTCATTGGGGTGAATGGCTTTTTTGTCTGCGTTCTCTCTTAAGCTTCTTCTCTAATGCTGGTTGAGAGTTAACCGCCTCTTAGCCCCTCCAATGCCAAGCTCACGGGCAGAGCCTGGTTCAGCGGGGCCCCCTTAGCCTGAACCCTTCCATCAGGTAGCTAAGACTTTTCAGAAAAGATACAACACGCAGCATCAGGCCGCAGGCTGAAGTTTGGCTTTGACTTGCCTCCTTGACGGTGGGCAAACTGCTCAGGGGCTTTGAGACCCTCCCACCCACTCACCCCGATTCTCAACTGTAACATGGGTGGGTACCACTTAGCACCAGCGGTGCTAGTTAGCGGGTGAACATGGCTGGCACACAGTAGGTGGTCAATAAATGCTCAAAAATCATTGATTTTTAGTCAGACGCTAGCAGAATCATTCCTGAAAGTTCCCTTTCTGTAGCTGACCCCTGGGGTGGGGTCCATTTTTCATAGCTGAGGGTGTGGCTTCGAGTCCCTGTTCGCAAAGTACATGCTAACATAATGGAGTTCTCTGGACACCCCTTCAAGGTCTCTGCTAGCAGCTGTGCTCTCTGTGCAGCCAGATGAAGCCACCACCTGCCTCACGTCACTCACTCAGACCTGGTGAGACGGCTCTGTTTCTGCCACTGTGCTGGGTGGGGATGTAGTGGCGTCTGTCGTGTGCCCCACAGACCCTGCCGCGGGGACGGGCAGTTCCTCTCCTTTCTCTGCCAGGCTGTGGGGCTGGGGCTGCGGCAGCAAACCCACAACGCCGAGTTCCACGAACACACACCGGAGCTGCCGCACAGTCTGCCTCTGCTGCCTAACTCAGTCTCTCTCCCACCGTTATGTGGGATGGTTCTGCCTCCCTAAACCTTTCAGGGCAGGCGGGGTGCTCTGCAGACAAAGTCTACGTTTGCCCGCTTCCTTTTCCCAATTGCTCCCGCTGTCTCCTTCATTTCCAGAATTTCCCTGATCGAGGTGTAACCTTTCTTCATCTTCCCCCAGGCTTCTCTACTAGCTAACGCACCCGCATGCACATACACACGCACATGTGTGTGCACACATGCGCATGCATATGCACATGCACACACATGCACACATGCACATAGCACACACATGCATGCACATGCCACGCACATGCACATGCATGCACACATATATGCACACTGCGCTCACATGCATGCACACGCAACACACGTGCATGCACACACATGTGCACACACATACACACAGTACACACACATTCATGCACACACAACACACACGCACGCGCGCACACACACACATGCAAGAAGCCTCCCAGGGTGCCAGCGCCCTAGTCCCAGCAGCACCATAATCTTGTCTCTGCAGTGCCTTCCATCACCATGGAAACGAGCATTTGCAGGCACTACAGACAAGACACAGCCATTTCTGGGGCTAGTGCCTGTCAATCCACATGTGAGCGTGTGTGCTTAAAATAGAAGTTCTGCGAATAAAAACAGCAATTAGGGGGATCTGGAGATCTTTCTGAATACGGATCCTTTGGGTCCTGCTGCCAGCTGACTGCCCTTTCACACCCTTTCTTCTCTGTTTTCCTAACACA
>PVKZ01001718.1:159366-336880 GCA_004027375.1 Macroglossus sobrinus
GTTAGAGATTGAGGATCAACAATAGGGGGTGTGGTACTAGCATCTCCTTTAGGAAATCTGACACTGATCCCTGTTCTCTGCTTCAAAAAAAAAAAAATGGGACACTTAGAATATAAAACAGGAGAAGGGACACTGTTTAGGAAATAAAAACTGAAATGCAATTTGAAAGAAACTAAAACATAAATACCAGGGAAGCAGAGGAGGCTGTGAGACAAGGCTGGCTGCAGGGGTGTTCATTTGGGGTTAGTGACTCAAAGGTAATTGTCAGCTCTCCTGGCACCAGTTCGTGGTTTCCTGGCATTTCTGGTGACTGAAGGGAGAGATCCTGGCAAGTTGGGGGCCCATGGCTGGGGGCCTGTGGCCGAGGCCCGGATGGCTGTGGGCCCAGGGAGAGGCCAGGATGGTCCAGCCAGCCCACAGTGCCTCTCCAGGGCCCCTACTCTTCCTCTCCAGAATCTTCCTCCCCTCTGCCACATAAGGACAGCTAGCAGAGTATTAAGGGTTCATTCTAAAATGTATACTTGCCCCCTCCAAAGACATTTATTACGGTGGAAGGAAGCTATTTTGTCGGGAAGAAATTCACATCCTCAGCACAGAAGTATTACTATTCCTGTTTATACTCAGATTTCAGAAGTAAAACATCCACATACTCATAAGAGAGCTGGAGAAGGTCATCGGTCTCTCTCTGGAGAACAAGAGGCAGGGGGGGGGCCAAAAAGTTGGGGGTTCACTGCTGAACTCAACCCGGCAAGGGAGCCCTTAAATCCCAGCTCCGTTTACACTCATTACGCCTTGTGCCTGAATCTGGCTTTCACTACCAGAGGTGGGTTTGTAGGCATACTTTTAATCACATCTGAGTAGCCAGCCAAAATTAAAAGCATATCCTGAGGATGCAGAATTGATCACCTCTTTTGCAAAACAGTTTTCATACTTTCAGCTTGGTTTCTGGTGAGGATCGCTGGCAGCTTTCGGCATCTACCGTCCCCTACATAAACGACTGGGGCAGGGGTGGTTTGTGGAGAAACACGGACATGATGGGACACCCCAATCTTAACGGGCAGAGACCCAAGACCCTTTTCGAAGCAACAGGCTGCATCTTTACGTGGACCTACCTCTCCGTTTGCCGGCATGTGGATGAACTAGCCGGTATCGCGTGTCTGATGTGTGCCCAGCACAGAACACGAGGTCGTGGAGGGGACACACCGTCGAGGGGGACACGGGGAGGCGGCAAGTTCTGCTGTCTCGAGAAAGTCATGGTAATACATTTTAAAAAGTCGCTTATGTTTTCACTGACAAGGTTTAATGTGTTTACGAAAGTTCCATTTTTCTACTGGCATTTTATGTTGGAAAAATCTTAAAATTGCTCACCCTTCCCTGTGTTCTCAATAACCAAGCAGAGAAAAGGCGGGAAGCACCCCAGGCCGGGGCTAGACACAGGCTCAGCGTGAACACTGATGGTGACAGTGACAGTGACTTGTCCATAAAGGTGGTGACACACATGCAGACGGCCGACCAGCAATCATCCCTCACACGCCCACAGGAGACACCGTCCCCGCGTGCCTGCAGTGCAGGCAGCTCGGCCCAAACCCCCAGGAGGCCTCGGGCGGGTCACCGACCGCCTGGGCCAGCGGGCCGCACTTCCTCCGGCAGTGGCCTGCACCCGGGCCCCCCACGTCCCTGTGGGGTGCGTGCACGTGAGCATTGTCGGCCCAGAGGAAGGCTCTTCCTTCTGCTCCTGGCAGCGAGGTGCTCCACACGGGGCTTCCTCTCTTCTCACAGATGGTCTCATTTCATACTGAAAATAACCCCAAGGAGAACCGCTGCCCAGACAAAGCGGGGTGAAGCTGCCTCACCCGCCCCCAGCGGCAAGGCCATAAGTGGGAGCCAGGCTGGAGCCCACGTCTACAAAATGACCTCTTCCCCAACCTCAGATCTTAAGCAACGCAATAATACTATCTGCTTCATGGGCCAAAAGTATACAGTGTGAAAGTTACTAATAGTATTTATCTAGAAGAATATTATTATTTTTCTGATAACGTTACTCATGTCTGCACATTTCTACAGCTTTTCTTGTTTGGTCTCCTCACTTTTCCCAGTTCTCCACGAGGGCCGCAGAGCCCCGAATTCAGGGTTCCCGGGCCCCTCCCGGCTGTGGCTGTGTCCGTGCGGGCAGGCCCGCCTTCCCCTGCACCTTCTGGGCCCCGCTTCTGGGCTTCCCTGCCCCTTCTCGTCGCTTCTCTTTCTCCTGGCTCCTCCCAGGCCAGCCAGCCCCTCCATGTCCTCCCTCCATCTGTCAGGGACTGGGGTGCCACTGTCCTCAGAACTCTGAGAACACACTGGCTGAGCCACCTCATGAGCCACCGAGTGTGAGAGTCGCAAGCTGACATCAGCGCCCGCAGTGGGGACAACTTGCCCAAGCTGTAGGCAATGCGCGTCACTCCTGCATGGGGCTGCGGGCCTGTTCTGTACCAGCGCTATGAAGCCAGCTGCTCTCAGCATTCCTGTCACCGCTGCCAGCCCTTCCTGGCATCCCAGCAAAGCCACCTGGAGGGTGTCTGTGTACTCATTCACTAGGTGGCCACTCAGATGCAAGTCATAGCGTTTTTTGGGAGAAACGTATTAGCTCATTGTTTGAGTCACATCTTACAGCTTCATAATTATTTCACCATTTACGAAAATCCGAAAGAATGGCCTAACTACCTTCCCCCACTGCATGCAGATGGCTTTCTCTTTACTCGGTCTGTCTCAATCTGTGGTTCGTTAGCCTATTTTCCAACAGTTCCAACAGCTGACCCCCAAATTACAGAAACTGGTTATTCCTCACTGTCTTCTGAAATACTAGTGTCTCTTGATAAATAGCAGTTTCCATGGAGATGACAAAGGAATGTTACCCGTGTTGCAGTGAGCTTCTGATTTTTCTCTTGAGCCATTAGCTTTCATCCACAGCTCATTCATTATTCATTTGCAGCAAGGTAATGCATGCAGTCCAGAACTCTTTGGGGGACACGCCTCAGCCCAGTTCAGGTTCTCAGCTGAGGGGACTCTGCTCCAGTTACCCCCTTACAACGCACGGGCACCACAAACGGTTACGTGACCAATTTTCGCAAAAGATGCATACTTTGGAATTTCAGAACACAACCCTTAGACAGACTTCTTCACGCTTTTCACGTTTAAAGAAAATAACGTTTAATCTTTAAAAAATAACTGATACTTGATAAACTAAGAGTGGATAGCTGCCAGATAGAATCATTGCACTAGGAAAAGAGAATGCCCATGGTGTAAATTACCTTTTTTTCTCCTTAAAGGACTTTGAAGTAGCCAGTCTTCATTATGCCCTTTACATATGTCTAATAAAAACATAAAAATTATATCTGAAGGCAGTGCACTTGTAAGCACAGAAAATACATCCGTATTTTAGAATCTGCAACAGGTAGGAAAGGAAATGGCCTCCTTCTTACTGAGAGAGAAGGCACCTTCCACGCCTGCCGAACTAGGCCCTAGTTCCCGACACTCTCTTCCTTTTAAAAAACCACATGCTAATTGTCTCCAACGACATAAAAATCCGTTTAATATCGGAGTACAATCTATACTAACACTATCCCCCAAATCGCATATTTTTAAAAACCTGATATTCATATGTAAGCAATGTATTTTTAGGCACTACACCTAAAACGTATGGCATCTATTCATCACCTACACGTGGGGATGTCAGAACCCCACAGCCACCAGGCACAGTCCTCCCGGCAACCTGCCCCGCACAGGCCGAGGGCCGCGGGGCTTCGAAAGATGACCGGGGACTTCCCCGAGCTCAGCAGCAATGCCTGTGAATCAGGGACAGGGGCCATCTCTGCGAAGCAGGGGGTTTGAACTTCAGCAGGAAGAATCTGCAACAGGTAGGAAAGGAAATGGCCTCCTTCTTACTGAGAGAGAAGGCACCTTCCACGCTTGCCGAAGATGGGGACGAAGATGGATTGCACTTGGCCGTGACTGCCCCCGCCCCGCTCTGCTCGGAGGGCTCTTGTGGGCCCTCTGTCCACCTTCTGCTGCCAGGCCGCCAGGTCCGTCTCCCCCTCCCCACTAGGCCTTTCCTGGCCTTTCCCGACCGTGTTTTTTTCCCGTCTCAGACCTGTCTTGCAGTCTGAGACAGTGGCTCTCAGTGGAGCAGACGCCTTTTCTCCCCCTGGTGGCTAGACACAGGTCTGTGGCCTCGAGACAGTGTGCGTTATTTTAGGCCAGGCGTGGGGGTCTCTGGGTGCCCCGGTGGGCGGGGCCATCTGCACTCACTGCCCGTCCTGATCACGTTTCTACGCTTGATGGTTTCTACGCTCATTGTGAATGCTCAGTAAGACTCTGTGTTGTCGTCATTTGTTGGTTTTTAAACAGATAACAAACACGGAATTTTTTTAAAGGGGGGTATTGCTGAACATTTCAACTGAGTGTGCTTGAATCTGATGGCTTCTCTCATCTATAAGGTCTACAAAGCGGGCCTAGAATACTATAAAAAATGACATTGTCAAATCCCTGCCCTGTGCAGTGACTGCTTCAGTTCTCTTCATGAACTAGGTTCCAGAAGGGACGAGGAGACAGGCCCTCGCCTTGGCCAACCCAGGTCTGGTTCAAGAACTAATTCATAAACTGCCTCACTTGTTCTGACTTCATGTAACAGGCCACTCATCTTTCTGGAAAGAATACTTAAGAAGATCTTAAACGTGGCATTGACAAAGCTTTTTTTTAATGCCTGGAAAGTGCCAAATAAATCACCTAAAATATCAAATAAAAACCCAAATGTCATTTCCAATCATGAAAATTATGTTTTAGGATTATACTGGCCTGACTGTATTTCGGTTTGATTGCCACTCCGAGAAGTCCCAAGGCAACCGGTAAGGAATAACCAAACCCTTTCTGATCTCCAACTAAAGGACACAGTAATGTCTTGGTTCTCACACTCATACCTTTCCGGTTCACACTTCTTCCCCATAAAAACCTCAGCTGTTGACAGGTGACAGCCAAAATTCAATTCTAATATTTGGAAACACAAAGCAGGCTGAATCCACTGAGGAGACAAATAATCCCCCTTGACGTGGGAAAATGCACAGGCCTTGCTTTGGCAACACAAAGACTGGCAGAGAGGATGAATGCCCGGTAGTACGTCCAGCTCAAGTTTCTGAAACAAAGAACTATGATGCAATACGTTGGCAACACCAGGAAGGAGCTGCCACTTCTTACTTCTCTGGCTTTCTTTGAAAAAAAAAATGTTCTTTTAAGTCTGGGGTCGAGGAGGAATAAAAGGTGAAATCAGAAGGACATATAGGTAACTTTGGGGCACCTCTAACTTTCTACTGGATATCTGCACCTGACATGCCACTGTTAGGTCAAAGCTTAAAACCCCAGACTGTTGGCCTTCCACAAACTCAGTTTCCTTGCTGGTTTTCCTTCTCTTGTCAATGACACTACAATTGTCCCCTTCTCAAAAATTCAGCATCATTCTTGCCCAGCATACTCATACGTCCAGTTTGTCTGGGATGGTCCCAGTTAAGACCCATTTTCTCGGTGTCCTGACCAGTAATAGCATTTTTCCTGGAAAAACTCCCAGGTTAGCCAATAAATTATACAATCACTCTATTTTCATCTCCTTCCCCGCCCCCCAAAATCCTGTTGATTTTTTTCCTTCACAATACCCGATCATCCACTTATTTTTTTCAATGTCCCTGTCTTTATGAATTGCACTGACATAACATCCTCCTGTCCGTGATCTTCAGTCTCTAATCAAGTACACTCATGAATCTGCTGCTCTCAAGTCCTCAATGTTTTCATATTATTTAATGGATAAAGTGCAAATTCAGGGATTCGAGATCTTCCACATTCTAGCCCATACATTGTTTTTCCGGCCTTTTTTCCAAATACTTCCTTATAGTACATGTGAGGCCAACAACATTGCTGGCTCAGCTTTCGCCTAACCAGCATATGCATCTGCTTCTGTGATCTCTTTGCCCAAGCTGCTCCCGCTCTCATGTAAAACCTATTCTTCTTTTAAGACCCAACTCAAGTCTCACTTCCTCCCTAACGCTTTCCCCACCGTCCCCTGCCTTCAGTCACCTCACCTACGTGACATTCTTGCAGTGTGCATGCTCTAAGCTACCTGTTCAGCAGTGAGCACAGCCACCCAGCATGCTTCTCTGTCTCTGTTGCGTTTCTGATCTCTCTCCAAAGAGACCTTACATTCAACAAGAGCAGGAACCTTATGTAGCAATTTTCTCTTGCTTCAACAGCCGCCAACGTCTGTCCACAGGAGGCAAGAGGCACCTGATATACAGGCCCTGGAAAGGGCCTTTCACTCTCAGTTTCCACATCTTCACAACTGGGACGACGATGACGACGATGACGATGATGATGATGACGATGATGATACTCTGCCTTCATTACCAGCTTGTTGTGAGAAGCAGGTAAAGTGAGTCCATTATAAATTACAAAGCCCTTTTCCCTCGCTGGATCCATCGACATTTCTGATAACAGTAATAATAATGCCACCTGGCCTAATCAGAACTCATCACGGCCTGCTTCAGAGACACATCCTCAGCACCCAAGCTGACTGCATCCTGAGCAGATATCACAGGACCCGAATTCCACTGCTGTCGTTGAATACGAAAAGACACTAGGATATGTGTCGGTCTTAAGGTTACAATTCATTTCCCTTCCAGTGCAGAAGTCTTTTAAGAGCTGACTGTGGAGGATGAAGAGCAGAAAGAACGGGGAGAAGGGACCAGTTAACTGTGTAGTCCTCACATTTCACACTACTTTCAAGTCCTTTTCTCTCATTTGCAAAATATTCTTTTGAGATGTTGGAACCGGTACTAGGATCCCCTTGAAAAAAAGAAACAGGGGAAAAGTAATATGCAGCCTCCCTCTTCCCCTCAAAAAGCAAATAAAATTCCAGGCCATTCAGTGGGGGTGGACTGAGGACATGGTGATTTTGGAATGAATCACGCTGTACAATTTCAGCTCCGTGCTTGACTGAGGTATTCCAGCTACACAGCTCTTCTGGAACTTTCCACGTAGCAGAAATCTGTGCACTGACGAAGGTTTGTAGCAGGAGTCAAGTGAATTAGTCTGATATAATGCAAGTGCGAAGGAGGAAAGTGGCTGATGAAGCGGCTTTGCTTTCTGTAAGCTTCCCACAGCACGGAATCATCAATCACATTATAGCCCACAAGAAAAATCTTGAAAGAATAATGCTTGACTGACCTCAAGCCACACAGTCTTAACTAATAAAACATCTTTGCATCAGCTCAGAAGGAGGCAGTCTCTAAGCTAATATAAGGTACCAATTTTGCAAGACAGTTTGCCCCTGGTAATTATACTAAAAATAAAAGAAGGCAGGCAACTGGAGAAGTCGTCTGTTGCTTTAGAAAAGGTATTTCGTGTTCCTTCAAGCTTCATTATCAACGATTGGGTTAGATAAATGAGAGGCTTCCAGCAGCTTTTGCCCAATACCAGCTTGACAAATGTGGCATTATTTTGGCAGAGTTCAGGCTCTGATTCAGTCTTCAAATGCTCTGGCACTGTACATGAACTTCTGACCCTGACCTGAAGCTATTATGGGCTTTAAAACTTTCAAGCAATTGCATCATTAAGCAAACAGCATGTGATGGCACTACTATCTTATCCACGGCCCAAATACCACAATGCATTTAAGAGCAATTGACATAAATCAGCAGAGAAAAGGCACAGAGGACGGCAGTCAGCAGTTGCTCATCATTAGGATCCATTCAAAAGCATATAGGTTTTAACCGTGGTGCATTCAATCTGAAAACACAGATCTGCCACAAATCCGGAACGCTATGAAGTAATTTGTGAATTTTCATTAAATAATATATCCTCTGGGAATTTTTTTCCCAAATGTTTTCCAAGGTAGCTTGGTATTTATAGGGTTACTTTCTTTTCTTTTTAAACCTCTGCTTCAGCAGAATAAGATTAAGAAAATAGAGCTACATTCAATTATAAGAGTTTTCTTCTTTATATCAAATTGCCAACATTCCCATCCTGTTCCAATATCATATTAAATAGGTAAAATCTAAGTGCTTGTGTCTAAAAAAAAATCAGTGGAGGAAACTACTTCATGTTTGAATGCAATATGTTTATTTTATTGCTAAATCTAATGCTATACATTTTCAATGGCCTGGTTAACATGGGACAATCTTTTTAATGAGACGCCCACCAAAACATACTAAAATTGGTGAAAAGAATTCAGGAAACAAAGACAAGGAAAAACAAATCTGGTAACTTTATTGGCAGAACCAGAATGAATAAGATTTTTACTTTTGTATAAACGTTCCTTTATCATCCTCTATTTTTACTGTTAAGGAACAATCTGAAAGTCTTTGAGTTCATCAATGATTAAGAGGAAATCATCATTTGGAATGAAGACTTCCTCTCTTCCTCAATCATTAGACAGACCACATTGGTTTTTCTGACTGAATCCAAAAGTAAGCAAACAATAGAAGAAGATTGCTTATTTTTGAGTGGCTAACTATGATAGACAACCTAAAAGATGTAAATTAACACAGGTATATGAAATCATGTTTTCCATAAGCCTTCATTTGGCTGATATTGTAAATGCAAACCTAGCAGAAATGTTTCAAACATGAGCAACCAGATTAAAGTATCTTCTAACCTACACTTTTATTAAGGCCAACAGCATTTTTGATCTACTTTGATTTTAAATAAAGTCGTTGATGCTCTAAGGAGAAGAAACAGATGAAGACTTCTCCTCTCTGGAATTCACTCAGCTGTGCCAGGACTGCAAATAGCATATTTACAAATGCAAATACCATTCTCCGCCACTTGTGATGGTTAATTTTATGTGTCGAGTTGGCCTGGGTCACGGTGCCCAGGTATATGGTCCAACGCTATTCTGCATGTTTCTGTGAGGGTGTTTTTGGATGAGATTGACATTTAAATTGGTAACTTTGAGTGCAACAGACTGCCCTCCGTAATGCAAATGGGCCTCAACCAGCTAGTTGAAGGCCTCAAGAGAACAGGAGGCTGACCTCCCCCTGAGCAAGAGAGAATTCTGCCAGAGATGGCCTTCAGACTCACAGTGCAGCACTGGCTCCTCCCTGGGTCTCCGGCCTGCTGGCCCTTCCTGAAGATCGTGAACCTGTGAGCCTCCATAATCACGTGAGCCAATTCCTCAAAATAAATCTCCATCTATACATTTACCCATCCTATTGGTTCCGTTTCTCCAGGGTACCTTGACAAATACACCACTTATCTGAAGGGTTATTAGCCTCTCTATGTCGTCCTCTGCACACATCTCACTTTCTTCTATACGAACAGCACAATTCTATTTTCGCACATTAATTCTGAGAGTGAGCACTCGCTCTCTCGGCCACAAAGTTATTATATAACTATTTCCTTAGAGTTTTTTTTTTTTTAAAGAACACTCTGATTTCCGTGCTATATATTTTAATGCCGTTAAGTCCTTTAAAGCTTCTTAACCACTTCCCTGCATTTGCATGAGGGAGAATAGTCTTCTCCAACCTAGGGAAAAAAGTGTACTGAAACTTTGAGGAAAGAAGAGGATGAAATATGCTACTTAGTTTCTGGAGTGGCTTCTCTCTCCCAGGGCCACATCTCTGATTTGAAATTTATTCCAAGACCAGACTCATCCAATACAAATGTAAACTCAAGGATATCCCACTTGAAATGATCTCATGATCCTCTCCACTGAATATGAAACATATTGTCTGGATCGAGTTCCTTTTAATGATGAGGAAATATGAGGACAATTATTGGCAAAGACAGGCCCCAACCCAACCCAAACCTAGACAGATGTGATTATCTCTAATCTTTTCTCTCATCTCCCATTTTAAGGGGGAATACTCATGGTAGAGAAGAAGGTTGAGAACTTTACTTGGGGGCAAGGGACATTTTCACATTCCTGGCTTTTTCCATTTGTGAATGTTTGAAACAAACATGCTCTCATTCCAAGGGCTAATTTCATTCTGACAAAGGAAGACCATTCAACGGCCAATCACATGTTTACATCTATCAATAGTTTTCAACGCCAATGGTCATGAGATAGTGTTGGCCTGATTAGATTCTTTGACCAGATTAAAAATGACGGGTTTATAGTTGAAAACATTCTTTCTCATCCAGAAATTTCCAAATAAGGTTATAAATCATATGGCTTGCACTGGAAAGAACTTTAAATCTTATTTTTAAAAAGAAAAACCAAGCAAACCAAACAAACAGAACCAAGTACACTTCTCATGGACTAACTGCTGCCAACTGCGTAGCTGCATCATGCAGAAATGTCTCAGATAATTGAAAGCATAGGTCTGAGGGGCTCTAGTTAAACTGGTGGACAGTCCAAAAGTTAGCATTTTTGCTTCAAGCGTTATTAATAAAAATTTATCCAAAATACAACTAGCCTATTTTCTGGCTAACTACAGTCCACAATTTCTCACTGATTTAGACCACTGTTTTGGCAGCATCGCTCCATAAATTCTTCTTTTGACATACTGTCCTGTCTCCTTCACCTTCCTCAGTGACTTTATAGCTACTGACCCTCTTTCGGAGTGTTTTTGTATTCTTTCAAGTGCCCTAAGGTTAAAAAAATACAATAAGACTTAAATAAAATTTACGATTGTATGGAATTGTAGCAGTCTTAGAAGAAAAATCGGCTCACAATATCCTAAGATAGAGTAGAAAAAAAGACACAATATATTTCTACCATCGTAAAATAGATGCTTTGATGAATGATTATTAAAGAGGAAGTGATTTTGAACAAACCGACTTTTAGTAAGTGGCAGGCCGCCTCTCCACGCACGGCCTGATGGGACGGCAGGCCACCTCACAGCCATGCCCACCACTCTTCTGCCTCCCCATGTTCTAGTTCTCTAATCCCCTTCTTTTCAGTGCATTTCGACCACTCAGAATCACCCTACTGTTTAGATACTGGACTCTGAGATCCTCTCTCACCACAGGCTTCCATGTTTCCACCCATCGACCTTCTTCGGTCTGCTGCTAGTTCTTCATCCTTATCACAGCTTCATCCTGGCTATTGTCTGGACCCCATGGTTGGCCATTTTAATCATATTTGCCATAGCAACCAGAGAAGCCCCTCATTGACTTAACCTTTTCTCATAACACTCGCTCTAGGGAAATTCCATCATCATTAATTTTGGGATAGAAAACTTTTTTCCAAAGAAGACAGAATCAGATCACCCCTCCTATAAATCCACGAACCAAACTCATCTCAGCTGGGCCCCCGTGGTCTTTGTTTTTGGATGACAACCAATCACTTTTCAGCCGCTGTTACCTACCTACAACACCATTGTACAGACTCAACTTAATCTTCACAAATTTGCCTTTCCTCCTCTTAGAATTTTCTTGAATTTTTTATCTTCTCCTTTCTTCTGATTTTTTTGAAAATGACATGTCTCTCCCATCCTAAGGTGACATCCTCAATCTATGCCCTCGATGTCCCTTTTCTACTCATCAGGAGTCCTTTCTCTTTTCTCTCTCTTCCTCGGACAGCGAACTTGCTGACACCTCCCTTCTCACAAAAAAGAACTCTCCTCACAACCTGTCTTGCCCTCCATTCTAGCATCAAGCCTTAAGAGCACATGGTGCATCCACCCATCCACATCCCTCTCGGCCCCTTAACATCCGTCTTCCTTCCGTACCACTGCTCACCAGCTAGGAGCCTTTCTGCTCAGGATTGAGTTGAGTTTGTCTGGACCCAAGTCCCCACCAGATAACGATCTAAAGTGCTGCCTTGCTCCACATCCTCCATGACTTCTCCTGGGCTTTTTCTCGGCATTATTGGTGCCTGCGGGGGATTGCGTGTGCTTCTCTGCTGGTTTCCCACCAAGCACTTTGTGATAATCAGAGATTTATCTGGGGACTAAAGAAGGGTCATTACATTTTTTTTCGAACCCATCTCTTTTCCTCTCTTCTTTTGGGCAACCAAAAAATTCTTCCCTCTATCCTTATCCTTTAGGCTATCATTTTCTCCTCTACAGGAACTAGTTTAGTGCCATGCATATCAGACACATTGAGTGAAATCTGCTGAACTAAAGCTAACATCATTGTATTTCTGTTATGTTAAATATATTGTGGGGCTTTTATAAAATTACGAACATTAAAAATGACGCTAGCCTAGTATCTGAGAGGGTATAAGAAATTCAGTGTGCTCCCCTACAACTCGGTGATTACAAAGTGAGGGGCTTCGCCTTGGCACCCAGTTATACAGAACAGGGCCAGACAGGGCCTGCACGTAATGAATGCCACACATCAAGCTTGCTTAGAAGAAGATCTTTCATAAGGGTTTTAAAAAATCTTTAATATTTTTATTAAAGGTAAATTGTGAGATTACTATTGAATTTTACATAAGATATGGTATTGCGGTTTTGCTGTGAAAGAAAAAGTGTCCTTACTTTTTTAAAGATATACTGCGAAAACAGTTTCAGACAGAACGGAATGCAGTGCAGAAAGAGCTGCAGCGACTGCAGTTATAATTTACTAAAGGTTTTTACTACTAAAACGCATTGAACATGCACTAGTTTCTAGGGAGCGAATCCAAAACGTATGGGAACAAGAGGAGTACTGACTTTACTGGTGATAAAAGATTTTGATTTTCAGGGATCATTTTAGATTTCCCCAACTAAATCTCTGCTACCAAAACTAGACGTGTGCAAGGACACTGCCTCCACTGAGCATGACTGAGAGTCACGTGACACCCACAGCTGTGGTGGCTGAACCCGAACCTTGGAAGTCTCCCCAAAGTTGGCAGCACCGTTCCTTGAGGTGAAAATCAGTGATGTTATCGGCGACCTCAACTTTTTTTCCTTCTCTTCTTTGTCTCTGTCCTTTGAAGGGCATTTTAAAATAGGGAAACACTGCCCTTTTCATCTCAGACCCAGCAGGAAGCTGCCGCCTTCCACCTGACCCAGTATGGCCTCCCTCCCGCCATCAGGAAGATGGACCTTCATCCTCAGGCCTCTGACTTTCGTTCTCTCCAGCTTTGTTTTACTCATCATGAACAGAGAGCCATATGAGGCTGGAATCTAAAAACAGTGCATTAAAATAAACTAAATTCCTTTCTCCTTGTTACTGATACCTAAATTTCTCATTATGCCCTCATAGCAGACTCTTCTGTGAGGAAATTGGTACCAAAAAAGACCCCTTGGGAGGTGGTCTGGAATGATGAAGGTTGGGGTTCGGGGGCCTCCAGTCAGACCTAATCCAAGACTGTTGTTGACAGAACTACTGACTTTAATACAAAAACAATGATAATTGCCAAAATCTCCCAACCTATCCCGAGATTTCCTAAGCTCCCAGGAGCAAAGTTTTTGTGTCTGAGACAGTGATGCTAAGGAGAATGGCTAATTACATTTGACGCTGAAACAACATCAGGGTAGGGATGCCAACCCCCCATGCAGTTGAAAATCCATGTACAAGTTTTTACTTCCCCAAACCTTAACTACTAACAGCTTACTGTTGGCCAACTGTCTCACTGATAATAGTTAACACATTTTTGTATGTTATGTGTATTATATATGATATTCTTACAATAACATAAGCTAGAGAAAAATGTTATTAGGAAGATCATAAGAAAAATACATTTGCAGTATTTATTGAAAACAAAACAAAACAAAACAACAAAACCTGTGTATAAGTGGGCCCACGCAGTTCAAACTCTCCTGTTCAAGGATCAGCTGTACCTTGTGGCTGATGCAGGAAGGCCCTTGTTACTGTCACACTTCAAATAATGCCCTTCTCCACTGGACTCCAAACCTCACTACCATCCCTCCATTCCAAGGGGCTGGCCTACCCCTGTTCCCTCAGTTCTTCCATTTAATCCTCAAGGCAGATCTTAAAAACACTGGACATCCTGGAAGCCATATTAAGGACCCCTTGACCCCCACTCAGTGATGAGTTTCCCCTCCGACAACCCTCGCTGGGTCCTTACTTTTTTTTTTTTTTTTCCGCCTGGGAGCCCTAGACTTTCATAACCTGAAAGCAGAAACGAGTCATCTTCCTTTAAATTCCAAGCTCCTAGCACAGCATTCACATGTCCCAGTGGATGGCGGTCTTAGGGTGACAATAAAGGAAGTCAAACCGCCAGGCTGGCTTGGTCTGAGTAAGCCATCCGTCGGCAGCTACCGGGCATTGCATGGGAAAAGCTCCATAACCTCATGGCTGTCTGATCTGTAAGAACTCTCATTTGCAAAGTTGCATTAAGAGTAGGATGTCATATTTTAACATGCAAAAAGAACTAATTTTTAAATATCATTAATAGTTAGTGTTATCTTCCATTTATTTGTCATCATATACCATTAGTGAAATTCTTGGAAGTAACCTAACTTCAAAATCTTTAAAATGTCATTTGAAATATGTTATTGAGGAATTTAGACATCATAAATAAAAGGAAGTCATCTAGAATAATCACATCATGTTAAGCACATTATTTGTGTGTGTGCGTGCGTGTGTGCGTGTGTGTGTGTGTAGAAAACTAAACAACAAAACCCTTCAATGTGTTTTTCCTACATATAAGTTGAAGGGTCGTGTATTATTTGATTTGACTTTGCCAAATCACAGTTGATATTCAATACACATTAGTAAACTAAATGAGCAATTTTGAATTTTATTCACATAACCCATATTTTCAATACACTAAGTATGTACTCTATGCATTGTTATAAAAAGTAAAGGTATACATAACTGATGCCTTTGTAGCAGTAAAAAAAAGATGTTGAAAGAAATATCTTATAGCAAAGAATTGTGCTACCTTTTTGAACACACATTAATTCTTTCAGCAACACTGAAGCAATCGATTTTAGTGGAAAGAACTGGCTGTTCTATGAATTAGGAGATCAGGTTCCAGAACATTCTGGGTTTATGAGATACTGTGCAGGTCCTTTCACGTGTTTGGGCCTCAGTCTCCTCATCTGTAAAATAAAGCACTGGGACCGGATGACCTTTCAGGTCATCTCCATGTCGACATTCCTAAGAAGACATGGTTCCTTCAGTGTGGAACACTGGTGACACATTCCCTGTTTGCTAGAAGACGTCTTACTGACTCTGGGTTTTAAATGGAAAGGATGGAGTACGCTCTGTAGTCTACAGATGCCAAAGTTATGAGACATGGGACTGTTTTGAGAAAACAAGATAAAAAATATAAGACTCATCTCCTTGGAGGACCTCTAAACAAAGCTTTCTTTTTCGTTTGTTTTGACTTGATGGCATAATTTTTTTTTTTTTCCTGGAAGATGAAAGTCAGAACTCATGATCTGGATCTTACCGAACCCTTCTTAATTAACTGGGAAAGAAAGCACATCATTGTCCGGGTTGAGCTAATTGGAAGCTTTGCTTGGTTTCTTTTCAGTTTCAGCTAGATGAAGCTTGGACACACTCATGCATTTTTTGTACAAAGAACCAGTTTAGCTTTGATTATCCACCTTATCTCCTTTTAGAAGTATGATGAGATTGGAGGGGAAAAAAACTCTCTTTAAAGACAAGATCTGTACTCACAAGACTGGGTATACTGTGTGAAAAAAAAAATCCAATTTTTATTCTTGGCAATAGCCAATTCAAGACTTACTTTAGGCAAGAACCAAAATATATAAATATAGACTTTCTGGTCTTTTCAAGATTTGTCTTTTCTGTGGCAATTGAGGTGACAAATATTTTTCCAAAATAAGTACAATATAGTCGATTAAACACATTGACAACTTTTAAATTTTTAAGTAGTTTTGAGTTTCAATTTGGCATCCTCCAACTTAAGTCAATAGATTTCTTTAGTAAAACCAAGCCACAAATATTTGCTAGGATAATATGTGCTAGGAAATAAAATGAGTTTGAAACACATTCAAATAATTTGTAGAGCTCAGTTTATTTTTCAAAGTGCCAACATATTCTTTTGAAGAGATGGCAATTTTTTTTCAAGATTTGAAAAGTTATTGAGATGCTAATGCTACATTAAAATTTTTTTTCTAATGAAGCATTTAAAGCATTGAACAATAAGAAGAATTCAGGTGTAGTTTTATACTGGGGCACACAGGGAAAATCATACTTGCTAGAGGATCAAGAATTACAAAATAAATGTTGAAGCCAGAAGGAACATGCTATATTATGGCTCATTTGCAAATGTGTGTGTATACACGCATGTGTATGTTCGTGTACACAGCTGTGTGCTATGTGTGTGTGTGCACGCATATGTGTTCTTCTAGGATTGTTGCTTCTCTCAACAATCCACCAACCTGTCATCTACCATGTTAGTTAGTGGCAACTAAGTACATGATTTCATTATCTATTGTTTTAAATCCTGTTAGAAACTAACTAAATAAGTTATAAATTCTAAAAGGTCCACAGTTCTTAAGAAGGCAAAAAAAGGCGCAAATCCAACCCTGAGAAAACCTTTAGCTGTATCTGGAGGGGTAGAGGAAGCTTCCTCATGACAGACCCCCGCTGTGGCTCCTGCCAGCTGGACCTCTCCTCACTGGTGAGTGCGGTCCAGGGAGCCTGGTGTGCTCTTCTCAACCATCTGCCCAGGTTCTCTAAACGATCCAAGTTTTGAAGAGAACATTCTGATGCCAAAGTGACTGCATCAATCTCACGTGACTTTGGTGACTTATACAGCTACATTGCCCAGGCTCTGAATGTTTTGGTAGTTCCACCTAGGATGCTAGGGAGTAGAAAATGACCTTGAAGACTTTCATTCTCCAACAGACAGCTATGAAGAAAGACTCGGTGGACTAGAAAGGGAATGAGAACTGTATTTCCAATTCCGTGTGTGTGTGTGTGGGTGTGTGTGTGTGGGTGTGTGTGTATTTGCCATCTCCCAAATGATTAAGTTTAGAGAAACATGATCTCTACATTGCTGGAGAAACATCAATTTTAAAAATCCCTGTGGAAAGCAATTTTATAATAGATAACAAGAATGATAAAAGTCTATCCAATTTAATTCCCAATAATTTACTGGAAGGAAACATCTGAAGATATACAAAATATTTGCTGTAAGACTAGAGTTCATGGCAAGACTGCTTATAAGAATAAAAAAAAACTGGAAATAAATTAAATAGGTAACAACAGGGTATTGACAAACTAAATGAAGTTAGATCCATACAAAAAATATAAAGCTTATTAAAATTGTTCAAGGATATTGATTGTTAGCATGAAAAACTGCATAATACATTGGTAAGTGAAAAAGTTACAAAACAAGATCACACTATGATTCTGTTTTTAAAAAAGAGATGATGCACTGAAAAGCTGGATGGGATATAATACAGACTTTCTGTAAGTAGTTATAATTTTTTAAATTTAATTATCTGCATTTTCTTCTATTTTTTCTAAAAACGAGCACATATTGCTTTTACAATTAAAGTTTTCTTATTAAAGAACAATGAGTAATCAAATTTTATGTCTTTGTGTTAACTTTATTATAGAATGTTTTATCTTATAAAAAATAATATTGGCTCCCAATTATTCCTTAATAAAGTTTTAAAAAATGATATTAATGGCTCTAAAAAGGAGCAAAGAAACAAGTTTTAACTACAAAAAAAAATCATGTGATTGACAATAATGACAAAACAATACATTTCTCCATTGTTCTGCCTTAATGAAAGTCCTTTCTTGATTACTGCAAGTGAATCGGTGTCACCTGATCTTTTAAAAAGGACTATCTTTTTCTAACTGGTTCTAATAATTCAACATGCGGCCACAAAATTACCCCATTATTTTTGGGCTTCCACAGCCAATATGGCTTCTACCACATTATACAAATAATTTTTAAAAATTACAAAGGCAAAAAAATTGCACACACTGGTTCTAGAAAACCAGCTCTATGAAAGTTCATTGCTGACTCTCCAAAGCCTACAACAGAACCAGTTACATCGTAGGGCTCAATAAACAGGTGTGGAATAAGTGAAGTGATAAAGCAGGAGGAAGGACAATCAGGAGATGAAGAGAAGAAGATATACCTAGAAAACCAATAAATTTATGTTTTTTGAAGAGAAAATAGAATATGGAGAGGAACAAAATTGCTGATAAGTATTAAAATAGTAATAATAGCTATTACTTACTGTCTACTGTATGCCAGGTGCTGATTTACTTTATCTAACAGTTACAATAACTCTGTTATGTATTAATGTCTTTACAGATAAAGAGAACTGTGGCATGGGAATATTGAAAACCAGCATAAAACTAAAACAAAAAGACCAGTCGGCCCAAAGGAACTTAAGTGAAATATGAACATACGTGATTCTTTCAATAGAAAAACAGAATATAAATTTCAAAAACTACATTTATTTAGAGACTCCAAATAAAATAACTTTCATATTGTGTCATAAAACCTTATGCAAGAAGTTTGACTGCTAGCTGATTTTAATAGATTACAATTTAAAAGTGCTGGCGAAGACTAAGCATGTAGAGGGGAAACTGAATATTCTGATAAAGGAGATCTATTCTGGATGTAAAGAATAAGAAATACAATTGTACGAGCAAAAAAAAATCACAAAAAGCAAATATTACACATTATCCCTCCCATTTCAGAGGCTAGGAGACTGTGAGATCACAATAAGCACATAAAAGGAAAATTCAGTACATAATCTTGCATCACAAAAAGCATATGTTAAATTATTATTAACTTCTTTTTAAAGGTCAGAGCCAAAACAATAATAAAACTCTAAAAAGATGACAAAGTGCTCTTGTAAGGATATCTGCTAACACCCTGTGGGCACCTTTTGAAAATCTTATAAAAGGATGAAAAAAAAATGTTCTTCAATGACATAAGCTGTAACTGTTACAGGCTAAATTATAGAAAAGAGCAGAAAGGACCTGCGGCAACACTTTTGTTGCTGGCGGACAGAAAGGAAGCTGGGATTACATGGGAAATTTAGAAAAACCATGGGGAAAGAAAAAGGAAGGAAGCTCAAAGGCAAGCACACATTCCATGGAGCAAGATCAAGGAGCAGGGGGTCCAGTGATGGTGGTGGGTAGGTGGAGGGCATGGCGGAGGCAAGGTAGCCGGACGCTCAGTTAAGAGAAATGCCATAAGAACTTCTCGTTTAGACTGGGAAATGGAAAAACCACAAGAGCCACATCTACATGTGAAGCTATATCAAATGAAAAAAGCAGCACAATACACTGTACCAGGACGTTACTGAATTTTTATATACATTTACACTTATATTTTAACAATTCATGACCTCTAGTAAAATCAATTCTGCCTGCTGTGCAAAAACCGCTTTGCAGCTTCCCAGTTGAAAAGGACACTGAAGGACAGGGACCTAAGGGAGAGGGTGAAAGAAAGGCCATTGCCCAGAAATCAGACACTTTATTGAGAGAAAAATTACTCCACTGTGTTGTCTGAGAAATCGACTTGTAATCTCTACAGGCAAAGAACCTTCTATCTGAAGTGACCTGGATCAGAAGTAATTGTGGAAAAGAAAAGAGTTCAGAATTTTGGAGCCAGAAGACCAGGATTTGGTGCACAAAGATAGCTGACCTCAATCAAGTAATTTATTGTCTCTTAGTTTAAGTTTCTCCATCTGCAAAATGGAATAACAATACTACAAGAATCAGATAAGATTGTGTCTATTTGAAAGAACACATCTCAGTACCTTTTTAATTTAAACATTTGAAAATATAGAAATGTCTAAAGTACTGTTTTCTATGTTTAGACTCATAACATAATCTTTTTCAGCTTTCGTAGTGATTTTTATCACACTTGATGAAAAGTTAGCACGAAGGAATCAGGTTTTCCCACTTAGGCAAAATAAGCATGCCCGAAAGGAGATTGATGCCTGGCATCCAACATGGCTCATTTGTCAGCGGTGTGTGGAGTGTCAGCTTAGCAAAATCATGGATTGACTGCTCACCATTCCAGCTACACCTCAAAGAAATTTCAAATCACTACGTATCATGTACCCTTGAGAACAGTCTCCAGCACCTGAAATCAAGACTATACAATTCATGAATGCCAAGAGTGCCTTCTTATCAACAAAGGTTAATGGAGGATTTTATGATTTCACAGGCAGAAGCATCAGCGAGCAAATATAATTTGTGTTCTAGAGTACTATCAACGGGTTATCATGCTATATTCATACAAATTTGAAGTTAGAATCCCAGTCTGGATTTGCAAAAGCTTTGTCCAAGTTCTCAATGTTCCCAGCAAATTCCTAGCTATCACCCTTGGTGAAGCCTTGGACTGCCGTTGGAGTGTGATCAACATTGAATACTGGAAGAATCTAAGCTGTCTTAAAGACTAGCAGCAAATGAGGCAGCTACGTGAAGGGACCTGGAATGTATTCTGCTTGGAAAGGGGATCAGATAGATCCTATTCCCTGAAATAATATTTGCTTTAGAATATTTTCAAATCTATGTTATTCATGGGCCAAGAAACACTTGAAGAGAGAAAGATAAAAAAAAAACATTGAAACAAAATTATAAGCCATTACTATCCTCAAAGAACTAATGAAATAGATTTGTTCTAAATAGCATGTATACCTAATTACTGTCAGCACATAAAAAAATCAGTAAAATAGTTAACTATGTCATAGTCAGTGTATTTTTGCTTGTCTTTGACTTCTAAGAAGTTAGGAATAACTATTTTGAGTGTCATTTATAAACACTGAATCATCAAGACTATAAAGGCAATCCTTCGTGACTAATTAACAAAGTCATTATTTTATGAAAATCCACAAATATATTTAGATTCCCATAAACTAAAAATATTTCTAATTATTCTTATTTGTAATTCTGATCATTTCCAATCACCTACTACAGAATACTATTTTTAACACCAACCACCTCCCCAATATTTTATAGACAGCTGAAGATCCTATTAAAAAAAACACGTTTGAAAGAATGAACAGGTTTCATTTTTGCCATTTGAAAGACTTCTCAATGTAAACAAAGCTTATTTTATGTTCTTATTCAGACTTATGGTATTTCAGAGAGTAACTATTTTGGGGCATTTACAATTTTAAATTACAGCTGCTAAGTTTTTTTTTTTTTTTTTTTGTCACACTTGAAATGTCTGCAACCTAGAGCTGTAAGCTAATAACCTGTGAATGACTAATGAATCTAATACAGATCAAAGACCAACACTGATGGCTGTTTCCAGAAAATTGACTCATAGTAGGAAAGATATCAAAGCCTTTGCAATCTCTCAGGATAGTTAAGGAAAAAAAAGCTGCAGGTAAGTCATGTATAAACTGATCATAATTCTCAATATTTTTACTATCCTAGAAAAAATTAGTCTTCTATAAGAAGTATTATTGAAAAAAATCAAATTATTCAATGTAATAGCACTTTTAGATTATTTATACTTTAAAAACAAAACAGACGTTTAAATTAAACTGCGGACTCATCAGACAGGTTCATTTAAGGTAAAACTTATGTTTTCCTCCTTGTCCCTTCCCAGTAATCCACAGAAAAATGTTCCAGACACTATTCTGTGGGTGGCTCCTTCTCATCCTTCAGATCTTAGCTCAAACACCACTTCTTCCTACCACAGTCTAATGTCTAATTATTCACTCTCCATTCCCATTCATTCATATTCAATTCCTCTCTCTCTCTCTCTCTCTCTCTCTCTCTCTCTCTCTCTTTCTCTCTTTACACACACACACACACACACACACACACACACACTTTTAAAAATTTGATTGTGACTCTTCTATGGGGCAGTGATGATGTCTGTTTCATTCAGCAGCTTTTGGTATTTAACAGATACTCAGTACGTTAATGATGGCTAATTATGATGACATCCTCCAAATCTCTTTAGGAATGTGAAGTGCCACCTCTCCTCTGCAGTGCATTTGAAGTCTGTGTTTTCTGAAGGTTTCCAGTTGAGCTGGAGGGTTAATGACTCCCCAGGTATGACTCCTCCCTTATTAACAGGTCTCACTGCTGAAGGAAGGAAGGAGGAATCATCCAAAGTTCTTTTACAAGAAAGCCTCAGTAAATGGCATTTTACTAAATAGAACCTCAAATTCTGCAGCTTTTTAATTTTGTTCCCAGTGGTGAATTCAAGTGCCTAGCACAGAGCTTTGGGTTAAATAGAAGGCATTTAATATTTATTATGTTAAACCACCAACATGACCCTAAGTTATTGCAGTAGATGAATTTGAAGTATTCTTCCAAGCCAGAGCTTCTATGATTTTATATTCTCAACATGGCTAGCAGGGATCCTGTCACAGATCATTCCCTAATCTGGCTGCCCTTAAAGCAGCCTCCACTCTGTATGAGGCACTGGCATTCACACTTTAGCCCTTGCTACCAATCTGAGGCTTATCTGGGATTTGGCACAACTGTAAAAAGAACTAATGTAAGAAATACCTAGTTTTAAAATCCAGTAAAAGTCATGTTGTAATCTTCAAACCCAATATATGGCTCATAGTATTGCACAATAAATAATTACTGAATAACTTTCATAAAGGATGACCACACTCTTTAGATTGAGAACATTATGAGAAGAGGCACTGAGCTCAAAAAGTATATGAGAAAGCACTTGTGGAATGGTTCTTCCATAAAAAGAAATAAACGACCAAACAAAAGCAATAACACAAAGTATGGTATTTTCTTTCCCTATTCCCATCCATTTTTCCCCAAGTCAACTGAAATTATCAAACTTAGGAATAGAAAGATGAAAAACAACAGCAAAAAATGAATAGAGCCTTAGTGACCTGTGAGACATAGCAAGCATGGAGTCCAAGAAAGAGAGAAGAGAGAAAAATGTATAGAAAGAATATTTGAAGAAATAATGGCTAAAATTTTCCCAAAGCTGATTTTAAAAATCTTGATCTGCATATTCAAAAAATTCAATAAATTCCAACTAGGATAAAATTAGGAATTCAACATCCAGACACTTCATGTCAAAAGCCACATATAACGAGAGGCTCTTGAAAGCAGTAGGAGAAAAGTGACCTTTTAAATCTAATTTAGTATCAACATCTGACTTCTCATCAGAAACAATGGAGATTAGAAGGCAGTGGCATGGCATATTCAAAGTGCTGAGGAAAAAACAACTGTCAACTAAGAATTCTATATCCAGCAAAACTATCCTTCAAAAAAAAACAGAAAGAAAAAGAAATAAAGAATAATTGAGAGACTTTGTCACTAGCAGTCATGCCCTAAAAGAAATACTAAGGGAGTCCTTTAGGCTAAAATAAAAGGACAGACAACATTAACTCAAATCCACATAAAGAATTCAGGAGCATGAGCAAAGGGAACTAGGTAACAAAGTAAATATAAAAGTATATACATAAAAGTGACAGTATAAATGCAGTTTTGTTTGCAACATTTTTCTTCTATCTGATTCAAAATGCAACTACATAAAGCAAAACTTATAAAACTTTACAGGCTTAATATGTATAAATGTGCAATTTATATGATAGTAATAGCACAAAGGAAGGATATGGGTAAATAGCCATACTGAAGCAAAGTTTCTATGCAGAATTAAAAATAAGTTGGGCATTATCTCAAACTATATTTTTTAAGTTAATATAATACTATTATCTTTAAGTTAAGATAATATTAATGTATTTCTCAGGGTAGTCACTATAAAAATAACTAAATAACACAGTAAAAGAAAAAAGGAAGTCAAAATGCTATTTTGAAAATATTTATTTCAATCAAAAGAAGGCAGTAATGATCTAATAGAATAAAAATAAGACTTTAAATATATATTTAAAATAGCAAAATGGCAGACACAAAATCTATTTTATCAGTAATTACATTAAATATAAGTGTACTAAATACTCCCATCCAAAAGCAGAGACTAGCAGAATGAATTTAAAAAGCCATGATACAACTATATGCTGTGTATAAGGGACACATTTTAGATCCAAAGAGACAAACAGTTTAAAAGTAAAAAGATGAGAAAATATATAAGATGCCAAGAGTCACCAAAAGAGAACTGCAGTTGCTACACTAATATCAGACAAAATAATCCTTAAAAGAAAAATTGTTCTTAAAGCCCCAAAAAGACATTTTATAATAATAAAGAGTTCAATTCACCAAAAAGATATGACAATTATAAACATGTATCCACCTAAGACTACAACTCAAAAATACATAAATATAAAATAAACAGAATCAAAGGTACAAATAGATAATTTATCAATAATGAGATATTTTAATACTCTACTTTCAATAATGGATAGAACAACTAGGCAGAAAATCAAAAAGAATATTGAAGACTTGAATACTATAAAACAACTAGACCTAACAGGCCTATATAATACATTCCACCCTACAAAAGCAAAATAAACATTCTTCTCAATACAAACATGAAATATTCTCTAGGACAGACCATATCCTAGGTCAAAAAACAATCCTCAATAAATATACAGAAATTGAAATCATATGAAATATGTTCTCTGATCACACTGAAATAAATTTAGAAATTAATAAAGAAAAAATTGGGTAAATTTACATATATATATAAAAATTAAACAATATGTTCCTAAATAACCAATGGGGAAAAAAATCACAATGGAAATTAGAAAATATTTTGAAAATAATGAAAATGAAAATACAATGTGAACCTATGCAATAGAACTAAATCAATACTTAGGGGGAAAAAATCACAGATGTAGAAGCCTATACTTAAAAAATCTCCAATCAATAACCTAACCTTCTATTAAAAGAAAATTAAAAAAAAAAAAGAGCAAATGAAACCCAAAGCACAAAAAAGGGAAGCAATGATAAAAATCAGAGAGGACACAAATGAGAAGATTTTTTAAAATAGAGAAAATCAATGAAACCAAGTTGATTCTTTGAAAAGATCTACACAACTGATTGACAGACCTCTAGCTAGACTTACCAAAAAAAAAAAAAAAAAGAGTCAAGTCTCAAATATTTAAAATTCAGGAAAGAAAGAGAGGCTATGATTTTTTTTTAAACTTACAGAAAGCATCATAAAAGGATACAAAAAAGCATCATAAAAGGATATGAAAGACAGTTATATACCAATAACTTAGATAAACCTGATAAAGGGTACATATTCCTAGAAAACATACACTACCAAGGAAACAGTAAATCTTATTAGACCTATAAGTAAAGAGAATGGGTTAGTAATAAAAAGAAACTTCTTACAAGGCAATATCAAGATCATTTAGCTGGCTTCACTAGTGAATTCTACCAAACATTTAAGAATTAACATCAATACTACACAAGCTATTTCAAAAACAGAAGAGAAGAGGATGCTTTCCAGCTCATTTTATGAGGTCAGTATTACCCTGACATCAAAGCAAGGCATAGACATCACAAGAAAAGAAAACTAAGTCTAATATCTCTTATGAAAACAGTAAGTCCTAATTTAACAATGTCAATACATTTTGAGAACTGAGGTGAAGCAATAAATAATAAAAATAATTACCATATGCTAATTGATATAAACAAAATTAAGTTCCTATAGCCATCTCATCAATGCTACAATAAAATGACGTTGAACTGGAGGTTCAGGTTAGCCAGGACAATTTAACAATAATTAGATACCAACTAGGTAACAAAAAGATATGAAAGGCATTCAAACTGGAAAGGAAGAAATAAAACAATCTGTATGTATAAATGATATGATATTGTATACAGAAAATCCAAAATCAAAAATCAATTGTATTTCTCTAAACTAGCTATAAATAATCCAAAAATGAACTTAAGGGAACAATTCCATTTACATTAATATTAGAAAGAATAAAATACGTAGGAATAAACTTTACCAAAGAAGTGTAAGACCTATAAAATGAAAACTATGTAACATCATTGAAAGAAATTTTAAAAGACCAAAATAAATGTTCACTCATTGAGTAAACACTTAATGTTGTTTTGTTAGGATGGCTGCACTCCTTCAAATTAGCTACAGATTCAATACAATAGCCATGAAGCTCATGCTTCCTCCCTCTCTCCCTTCCTCTCTCTCTGCAGAAATTCATACTGATTCTAAAATTCTTTTGGAAATGCAGGAAACTTAAATGCCCAAAACAATATTGGGAAATGAGAATAAAAGTAGAGATACATTCTCAATTTCAAAACTTACTACAAAGCTACAGCAATCAGGAGAGTAAAGTCCAGGCATAAGGAGAAACATATAGATCAATGGGACAGAACTGAGAGTCCAGAAATAAGCCCACACATTAATGGTCAACTGATTTTCAATAAAGGTGTTGACTCAATTCAAAGGGGCGGGGAAGAACAATCTTTTCAACAAATTGTTCTGGGACAACTGGACATCCACATGAAAAAAAAAGGGTATATTCCCAAGAGAACTGAAAACCTATGGCCATATAAAAACTGTACATGAATGTTCATAACAGCATAATTCCTAATAGCCAAAGGTAGAATCAACCCAAATGTCCATCAAGTGATTTAAAGATAAACAAAATGAGGTATATTTATTCAATGGAATATTATCCATCTATTAAAAGGAATAAAGTACAGATATATGTTACAGCATGAACAAGCAGTGAAAATATTATGCTAAGTAAAAGAACCCCTAAGGCCACATATTGTAGAGTTCCATTTACATGATAGGTCCAGAGGAGGCAAAGGTCTAAGGCATGTTTGGGCCAGGTTAGCACTACAGCAAAGCTCATACTAAGGATGATAAAGGGAGTAATATGAGAAAGATGGGTGGGGACAAGCTTTAAACACAATGATTAAGGTTTTAAATGTTTTTTAAAAACCATAACTGGCATAATGTTTTCAAAAATATCATTCTGCCAGCAATGTGGAGAATGGAGACAACTGTTACACATTTAAAATCTAAGTCGGTTTTATGTCCCACATATGGGGATATGAAACTGAAAGCAACAAACAAACAAGAAAAACAAACAGAGACTCAAGGACAAGGACAACAGTTCAGTGGTTACTAGAGAGAAAGCGGGGGAGAGTGTAGGTAGATAAGGTGGGGTCAAACCCATGGTGACAAAAAGAGATTTGACTTTGGGTGGTGAACACACAATGCAATACACAGATGATATGTTACTGAATCGTATGCTTGAAACCTATATAGTTTTATTAACCAATGTCACCACAATACATTTAATAAAAAAAAATATAAGTCAGATATGACTAGGGCCTGAGCAGAGAGTAGAGGAAAAAGAATGAATTAGGAGATATAGTTTTCCCTTTGTAAACCCCTACCCATTCAGCTGGTCAATTTACCAAAATTTAAGCTCACTCACATGAACTTGTCATGTTACCTACACATCAGTTCACATTACATATCTGATTACAAGTAAAATATGAAGCCTGTTAGATTGTGCTTGTGTTTTGAGGTTTTCTTTGACGATTTTTAATATTGGGCAGGAAATCGTGTGCTAGTCTGGCATTGTCCAAGTTGGGAGGAAACCATGTCAGCTCTTCGTTTTTCTTAATATGAGAGAGCAGTGAATCCTGAATGCTGGCCATGTGAAAAAGTCTTCAAGTATGTGTCAAGAACTTGACATTAACAAATACTTCCTTCATGGATAATGCAAAACATGCAAAAACAAATCACAATCCAACCTCCATCCAATTCTACAACTCTGAGGCAAAGGAGATTTCACTCTCTACATGTACGTAATATATTCATTAGAGAAAGCAAGTCTAGTCAGTCAACTCTTCCTTAGCAGCTCTATACTACACCTAAGACGTTACCTTTCAAAATGGCGGAGACATCCTAAAACGAATCATTTACTTTCTGCCACGTAAATGTTTGTTTAAAATGCATTTTATGAGTTTATTAAATGGAGTTGATTCTGCCAGAAAAGTAAGCCTCTTTTAATTTTTTGCTTTTGGGCTACGGGAAACATTTCAATTCACATTTTACAGTAAGATCCAGTTATTTTTGGCAAATAATTTTGTACTGTTTGGGTGCATCTTTTGCTGACAATAAACTAGTTTCCTTGGAAGTGACATTGCTAAAAATTCAGTATGAGCAGGAATATCTTTAGTCAACACCTTCTCAAGCATTATTACTAGGATAATGAACTCGACTGTCAGAAATAATATATTAGCTTATATTAATATGTTAGAGAGAACTATATTTCCTTGCTTCATAGACCCCATATAAGGTATATCTATATAGAGGCCTACCTATTCTTAAAATATCAAAATCAAATCTACTTATTAAAAACCTTAAGTTCTTTTATTGGTTTTTAAATTTCAAATAGTAGCTAAAATAATAGGGCTAATATCTAAGGTTTCCAATTATTTTCACATATAGAGATTGTCACTATAGCATTATTCTCTGTGATAAGATGAAATGCAATGAAATTGGAAATGTATTGCCAAGACATGACCTCAGAAATATTACAGAGCTTTGGAGGAGGGAATAAATTTTATAGTTTTAACTTGTGCCTATTTGGGATGAATGTGCCAACTGCTAACTCTCCGAGATAATTGCTGCAGCTCTGGGGTCCACACAGAGCAAGTGAGTAACATATTTAAGGCACCGCAAATTTCTACATATGACATACGTATTTCTTTGCCTAATATATTAGATAGGGCAAACAACTACCTATTTCCTGTTGATAATTGTAGCAATATGGATGATATCTTATTTTTAAGTTAATTAAGTTGATGTTTTCAAAGATTTGTTCTTCAGTTTCCAAGTTTTCTTAAATTTTTATGAGATGTAACTTGCATTTCTTGTGGATTAACCTACTGCCTGTCTAAAAAGCAGCTTAGTAACTCTTTGTAATAAATAAACTATATGAGATTCAGATTTGATTTCTCTAAAATCACACTGCACGATGAAATTATTATTTAATATTTGGTGAAATTCAAAAGAGATCATTTGCTGTGATTCTCCAAACAGCCCCGCTGGCGACTCCAGGCTGGTCTTCTGAAATGCTGCTATAACAGCACCACTTAGATGCTCAATGGTTTCGCGTCGCTCCTTCTCAGGGCCTCTGATGTCCCCATCTGTGACCTTTCCAGCTTCCTGCGTGGCAGCCTGCTCAGCCTGTGCCTCCCACACTGAAGTCCATTCCCTCTGTTGGCCTTGCTGCCTCCTGACTGAGCACGTGCTGTGCCCCCAGCCCGGGAAATGCTCACCCCCTCTTTACCCAGGTGACACCTACCCCTTCTTCAGTCCTCAGCTCATGAACCACCTCCCTGACCTCCCAGCCAGGCCACGACTCTATTCTACATTCTGACAGTGCCAGGTACGTTTCCTGCATAACAACAGTCACAATGACAGTTACACATTTAGTTGTGTGGCTATTTAATAGATGCCTGTTTTTCCCAAATGATTGCTGGCGCCATAGCTGCAGTGTCTGGTGTGGAACTAAAGGAAGACCAATTAAATGAGAAAAGAAAGATGACTGATTCTGGGCTTGCCGGAGAAAGGGAGTCGGCATATTGTCACTTGTGTTTCAGCAGAAACTCAAAGGCAGACGGAAGAATGGAAAAACTTTAGAGGGGACAAAAAGGAAGCTTTTCTCTGATGAAAAAGGTAGCTTTGGAGCTGAATATTTACTTTTGCAGATGTACTTTCCCCTAAATGTAAGGGGAAAGTACAAAGTAAGATACAGTCCCCTCATGGATAGGTACCATCTTCATTCAGTTTGTTTGAAAGAAACAGGGAAAAGAAATAAAGCAAAAGATTTTTGGTTACCTAGTAACTCTTAAAATGTTTGAATATGAATCGTATAGTTTGGTATGGTTCAGACAAGTACATTTTTTTTAATTTGATACATAAAATAATAAAATAAATTTGTGATTGTTTAATACTCTGCCTCAGTCAACATTTGCAAGATTTTGAATGGGTGAAGAAGCCTCCTTTGTCTGTGCTCTGTTATCAAGCACTTTTAAGTCAATGAAAGCAATCCTGGCCACTGCATTTATAGATCTGGTTCAATGCCTTGTTCAATGGAGGCTGTGTTATCTTGGGCAAGTTACTTAACTTTTCTGAACCACAACTATAAGACAAGGCTAATCATTTTTGCTAGTTAGGGTTTTGACTAACTAGGGTTATGTGGGGGTGACAAGAAATGTAACAATTTGTGTAAGCACATGACAACGCCTGGCATGGAGGAGGTGCTCAGGCAATATTGCCGCAATAAGAAAATGGAATGAAGCTATCACTAAACACGTGAATGCCTAAAAATGTTTTTGGACATGAAAAACTTATTAGCAACTCTTATGCTTCTGTTGGTTTCCAAGACACAATGGAGATAAACTTATAACCAAACTATGGCGGCCCAGGGAGAGCCGGGGCCTCCTACAGCTTTCTATGTCTCTTATGCTTCATCTTTTGCTATGGTTGTGTCTCAGAATCAGGTTCTTTGAGATAACTGGGATTCTGCCTATATCGCAGATAACAGAAATATACAGTTGTTTTGTTTAGTAGACCCTAACACGTAACATTGAAAAGGCATTTCATTTACCTTTTAATGTTAAATGTTAGAGTCCACTAAATTTAAGGTAATACAAATACTGCTAAAAGCATTAAAGGTATTGGAACAATATTAGATGCACATTCAACAGATATTGCCTACTTCAGTGCAGGACACTGGGAAATGCAATGAAAAAAAGACAGACAGACCAACTCAGGGGCAGATTGACTATATAAGCAAACAATGGCTACACCATAGATAAAAATGGAGCTCTGACCCATGAGCTGCAGCGACCAGCCCAGGAAACCACCCCATCTACAATGCCCAGCCCAGGCAGCCAGCCTGCTGCAGGTGGTGAGACTTGCGGGAAGCCAGGTGCTATCTCAGGTAACAATTCCTTCCACCTCTTTTCTCAGATTTTCTACCTGCAGCAGATCGCGGGGCCTAGGGCACCACACCAGCTAACGAGCGCGTCTTGTTCGCTCAATCACACACTCTCATCACACCAACCTTCTCATAACACCTGCTGGCCCCTATTACTTCACACCTCCGTGTGACTGTTCCCTTACACTTAAAAAAAAAAATTACTCTCTGTTCTGTAAGTATGATTCAAAAGCCACAGGACTTATTTGTGACCAGCGTATGAGCACTGACACGCCACGGTCTGTACAATACGGCCACCCCTGCACTGTCCCCAATGCCACCATGATGGCTCAATCCCCATCTCTGGAGTGTGTGGCCTTCCCAGCCCACGCTTATTCCCTCAAAACCCTAACTAGCAGTGAGTTATCCTTTGAATCTGTGCTTAATTTTGGAAAACAGCCAAAATCAAGTGAACAAACAATGCGTGCTATCAAACTGGATAATTCCAGTTAGGCTAAAAAATAAAAGTACGAAAGAGTAATTTTCTTGTGAGTCTCATGGACTGGTTCCAATGTCAACCAAAGAGAAAAAAATGAGCTCTGAAAATAGTTTGCTTTTCTACAAGGTGGCTGAGAGAATCCTGAACTCTGCAGTGGCGATGGTTTCAAAGGGATCTGGGCTCATTAAATGATGGATAAATTACATGGATATAAAATATGTGTTATGTGTGTATGTGTGCATATGCATGTGTATATGTTGTCCAATTAATTTTGAAAAGATTAGTACTATGATTTTATTGCTACGAGGCCCTACATTATTTCCTGGTAAGAAATTTGAGAATACAAGCCGGCTTCTTATTCTTATTAGACAATTAAGACAATTATGGCTTGTTAAATTGTAAGGATGAATTTTGTCACCCTGGTCTTATTGCTAGCGATATAAATAGATGATCATTTAATGGTGGGTGCTGATGACTGGGTAGTGTGAAACTGCATAGCGTGATCGCTTGCTTTCCCCTGCCATCTTTTGTTGTTGTTGAAATTTGTGGTTGTCACCTCGCCTGCTATGAAGAACAGCTTCGCACGTGGCCTCTGCATAGTCTAGCTGCTCTTCCCTCTGTCAGAACAGCACCGCCTGCTCCTTGCTCCCCGCCTGTTAGATGTGAGGGGTCAGAAGCCAAGGATCAGGCCGGATGTGCAGCCCAACAGGACACCCAAAAGTGGGGAGAGCAAAGGGAAGCAGCAGTTCTGGGGGGCTGGGCGGGTCCCTTCTAAACCACTAATTAATATTTCTCCCGCTGTTCTGGCTGTTTCAGAACCCCACAGTGGGATGTCAGCTGGAAATTAGGTACTATGTTTCTAAAAGATAGTTTTTCTCTTAAGTCTAAGCATCTACTACAACTTTCACAATTAGAAAGAAGGAAATTTAGAATTCCTATGTGGCTCTCGTCACTGCTTTTCTCACCAAAACCTTCCATCGGCTGGCACTTTGGAAGGATATAGGCTAAATGGCCTTCAGCTTGGCCTGTCATGCTCCCAGGGAGGGATGGACCCCTTTTTCCAGTGATCCCCGGAAGCACACTAGGAAAGGAAAGCGGGGTGGGGCCCCTCACAGGTATGCCCTTCCCCCAAATCCCCCAAATGCTCTTTTGATATCTTTTACGTTTTGCCTCTTGTCCATGTTCCCACCTCCCTTGATTGCAAACGCAAGGTGTAAACGGGTGACTAAAAGTTCCTTGCGACAAAAACGAAAACAAAAAACGATACATCCCCTTTTTCCTAAGGCAGCAGCTGGGGCCCAGTACCACAGGGTGAGTGGATGGCTCAGAATCGAGTGTTTCCCATAAACGACGGGGTCGACGAGGACACCACACTGTGCGCCAAGCATATTTCGGTTGACGCAGACACACACAGCGACGGAAGAGTTCTTTTTTGGCCTGCGCTCTCGCTTTTGAAATATAAACCACTTAAAGATGTTTATACACAGTTTGTATTCAATCCTGAAGTTTTCATGGGTTTGAAGTAATGTCTTACTCAAGTTTCACATTAAGTCAGATATGATGACCTCATTTCGTTTTGTGATTGCTCTCATATTTTGGCCATCTGGGGAGGAGCACTGGAAAAGAAGTCAGAAGCAAGGCCTTTCTCGCTACCTCATGTCAAGTCACTAATTGCCTCTAAGCCTTTCTGAAAAATTTAATTTGCAGAGCAGTGATAATCTTTGCTCTGCATTCTTCACGAGGTAATAGGAAGATGACAATCTCCTAAGAAATGGGCAGCACCTGGTGTAGTATAAAGAACGTAAGCTTTGGAATCAGACAGTTTAGACTACTTATTAAGCCTCTTTTTATTGGTGTGACCCTGAGCAAGTAACTTAACTATTTTGGGAGGAGGAGGGCGGGGTGATGAGGGAGTTATAACACCTGCCCTATGGGATTACGGCGAAGTTTTAGAAAGACCAAGTCTATAAAATGCCAACCAGAGAGAACCTATCTGCGTTGGTGCTCAATCACTGTTAGTCTTATTTTAAAATATGAACCTTTCTCAAATATAAAGGATTTTGAAGATTTCCTGAAACTAATATAAGCCGAATAAGTAAATGAGCAGCTGAGCATCTTTTAAATCTACGTGAGACATCGTGGAGAATGCAGAGCCAGTGGGTGAATGGTTTTGGTCCAGGAATAGCCATCGGCGAACAAGAGAGTTCATTTAAATCCAGTTCAAAATGCTATCTTTGAAGTCATGAATATAAAATTTTAAAACAAATTAAGCTCCATGATATAAAAAAGTATTGCGCATATTGCTGAAATTGTAAGGATGAAAAGAAACAAATGGAAGGAAGGCTTATAGAAGTTTCTTGGTTGCTTTCATCCAAAATGGAATCGACAGTAGTTAAATCAGAATGCTCAATTATTGCCTATTAACATTAGCATTTTGAGTTTTATTTAAGCATAAATAAGTCTCTTTTTTAGCTTTATCAAGGGGCAGTGTGAAACTCTGTCATCTTCAACCATGCTGCCCACCACAGTAAACTGCCCAGCCCCCGTCCCCTAGTCTCTGCCTCCTTGTCCATTACTGTATCTCTTTTGTCCTTCCCCCGTCCACCTGGTCCACATGTCCATCTTTGCTTTTGCTTTCTCTCTCCTTCTCTCTCTCTCTCTCTCTCTCTCTCTCTCTCTCTCTCTCTCTCTCTCTGTTTCTGTCTCTCTTTGTCTCTCTCTCTCTGGGTTTCTGTCCTCTTCCTTTCCCCGTCTCTTTTTCTACCCATGTACCCCCAAATATCTGCCCCTCACCTCTTTTCTGTAACATCTACTTGACAATATTTATTGTCATATTTTGAGTCATCTTTTAGGTTTGTCTTGGCTTCTCGAGATTGAAAATTTAACTACTAACAGAAACGTAAATCTTATTACCACACAAGAAGCATTTGATAACTAGTTTCTCTCATATCCTGTTCTGTACCAGCATTGTTCCTTGATATGGCTATTAAGTAGTATTGGGGGCTCCAAATAATTTAAAGCTTGAATCTGTTTATCTAATATAGAGTCTGTGCCTTTATCATTTTGTTGCAAAGAGAAATCGGGCTATTATCTATACTACTGACCATGTTTATGTATCTTTTTAATTCCTAGAAAAGCAGTGGTCATAGTCGATATGGATTTTAGGGCAATTTGAGTTATGTGCCACATAACAGTGGTGCAGAGAGAACATGGCTCTTCTCCCTCCTTGGCCACATGCTGACACTTTTAAAGATAATAGTATTATCCAAAATAGATGCTATTTCCATGGATATTATATGTTATTTCTTGGAATCCTTGAATGGCAAATCTAATAATATCACGATTTTCTACATAACACTCTACCACCATCTGCTACAAATTTTAATAATAATGATTCCTTACGTTTTTATGTGCTTTAGAATGTTTGTGTGTATGTGTTAATATGTGTAAAGAATCGTATTTCACTCGCATGTTAGGCTACACGATTTCATACATGTTAAACACTATGAACTATAGAGAAAATTATAATTTCAATTATGAATTATGTTACATGTTATATTATATATATAAATTATCAGAGTACAATTTTATTTCCATTTGGAATGTCATTTTTGGTAAGCCCTCTTAAGAAAGTAGAAAACGATAACCCTACTCTTCGAGAACGTCCAGTGTTGCTGAGGAAATGTGGCTTCTGCTCATGAAACAACAAAAGAACTGAAATATATGCCAAGAGTACAAAATTGTGTATCGCAGACACATTAAGAGGTGACAGAGAAAGCAAGCTCTCATGGAGACACAAAGTCTCTTGAAGGCAGTTGACTGTGTCATTTACTTTTACCGTCATTTAATTTACTGAATCTGAGAGAATGACGGAGAAGCAGGAGAACACCAACATCATCTTACGAAGGAGGAAGCCAGGCCCCACAAAAGATCGGTGGCTTGTCTGGAGTCACCTTGCGAAGCTGGCTCTTGGTGACACACGGAGCCCAGAGGGGCCACGGAGGCGGGCAGCGAGCGTGCCATGGCCATGGGTCACCCACACCCCTCAAGCCTTGACCCAGGGCCACAGGATGGCTGAGTCTCCCCAAAATATTTGCTAAACGCAGAAGGAATGTGGGCCTCCCTGTCACGAGGCAGAGAATCTAGACAGCTAGACATGGTGGCAAGAGCTACAGAGCCGAGCTCTCGTTGGGGAAGAAAAGCTAGAAACGAAACGCTGAGGGCTGTGGGACAGAGCTGTCTGGAGGGTCAAGATCCCAATGAGCAGTAGCATCTTTCGGCGTCATTTTTCCTTTAATGAAACACAGCACCTCAGAGGCTTCTCCGGGATGCCTTCCCCAGCAACTTACACACAGCCTGTCTTTGAGAAGCCTTCTATCAGGTGGCACTCCTCAGGAAGGTCCTGATGTGTTTTCCATAAACGCCAGCATGACAGTGAAACCAGCTGACATTTACTTAATTTTTACTGTGTGCTATGAGAAGCACAGTACAAAGCCTCCTTATTTAACACTAAACACAACTCTGTGCATTAAAGTCTATTTTTCCTCTTTATTCTGCAGGTGAGGACACCGAGAGGTGGAGAACTTAAGGGAGACATGCCCAGGCTGACACAGCCAAGAGTCCCTCTGGCTCCAGAGCCAGGCATCTCAGCCACCATCTCAGAAAGGAATTCCCTGTGGGCAGAATTATGTCTCTCATCTTCCAACTCACGTCACCACATTCCGTGAAGGGAGA
Source organism: Macroglossus sobrinus (assembly GCA_004027375.1). Classification (NCBI taxonomy): domain Eukaryota; kingdom Metazoa; phylum Chordata; class Mammalia; order Chiroptera; family Pteropodidae; genus Macroglossus; species Macroglossus sobrinus. The sequence goes on from PVKZ01001718.1 coordinate 195,295, forward strand.
AAGTAACTTGCATGACATAGCAGCCGTGTCATTAATCAAGGTTATCTCCGACGGGGAGCCCTTTCAGACGTTCAACTGGCTTCTGGTCTTCTGCTGTTCTAGAAAATGCCGTTTTCCACTTTAAAAGGGACTTAACTTAAAAAGGTGTAAATATCTCACTTCAGGTAATGAATGGCTAGAGAATTTGATGTAGGAACGCAGGGAATCTCAAAAACAGATAAGGCTTTAAAAGAAAACTCCAGAAATAACTCTTGGCCAACCCCGTATTTCTGGAGTGTGAAATTGCAACCCGTTGCCAGATCTTCTAACGAAATCTGTGAAAAAATCAAAGGACATAATCTGGTAAAATTCCTTCTGCCTTTAGAGCTATACTTGGCTGCAGACAATTCTGGCTGAAATGTTTCACTCTTCCAAAAGGCAGCAGCTGGCCCTCTGGTATAAAAAGCAATTGGTGAATAAAATTCACACTCTTCAAAATGTGTGAACATCGGTGATTTTTTTTCCCTCAGCATCGCTTTCTTTTAAAGCAAAACCAGTGAGGCAAACAGTATCTTTAAAAAAATCCCTTTTAATTTAAATTTTTTGTTGATTTTCTTGGTTTATAGTGTTGTGTAGTCAAGGTTAGCATGGAGGCATGTACGCACACATGTACATTCCTCTTCCAGCTTTAAAATAAGCTATGAGGCCAAAAATGATCTTCGACTCCGTTAAACAAAGACTTAATTTTATATTACAGAATCCAAAAGGTATGACTGAGAGCCATAAACATATTGCTAAAGTGAATCATTTACTAGCAAAATGTTTCAAGTGTCTAATCATATATAATTTGCCATAAATTTAAAATTGAGATGGAACTACTAAGTAGCAGATATTTATATAATATAGTAACTTTTCTTTAAGTATATCCTATCAATTAGATTCAGGTACCAAAGTTATTTTGATAAAACTAGAGACTCCTCCTAACTCTTCGGTTTGGCAAAATGACGTTTAAATCACTTCGTTATTGTACCTACAGTATTTTTGGAAGGGTAAATATCCAGAAGGGATTTCCATGTATTGGAACCTTGGAATTTTCTAGATGAAATTGCCCTAACAATCTTTAACAGCTTTTTCTAGTTTTAAATGAGAGGCGTCTCACACATAAACTAAACATGTCTAGCTATTGCTTATTAGTTCGATTTTTGCTGGAAGCATCCAATCACCTACCTTTTGAAAAAAAAATAAACTTCATTTTCAGAACAGTTTAGACCTACAGAAAATGCAAAGACAGAACAGAGGTCCTATGTACCCCACTCCCAGTTCCCTGTTATTAATATCTTCTACTAGTATTAGTATTATGTTTTGAATTAGTATTAAAATGAATGAGCCAAAATTTTTAACTGAAGTCTATATACTTTATTCAGATTTCTTTAGTTTTTATGTCATTTACTTTTTCTCTTCCAAGATCTCATCCATGATACCACATTATACTTTGTCGTCATGTCTCCTCAGGCTTCCCTTGGCTATGAGTAGTTTCTTAGACTTTTCTTGTTTTTGATGACTTTGATAGTTTTGAGGATTACTGGACAGATATTTGTTTTTCTCATGATTAGACTATGGCTATGGGTTTGGGGGGAGAAAGACCACACAGAGACAGTACCATTCATATCACACTACATCAAGTGCATACTATCAACACGACTTATGCCTGTTGATGCTGACCTTGATCACCTGGCTGAGGTAGTGTTTGCCAAGTTTCTTAACCATAACGTTAATCTTTATTCCCTTTTCAATGTCGTCGTCTTTGGAAAGAAGTCGCCATGTGCAGCCCACACTTAAGGAGTGAAAGTTATGCTCAGCCTCCTTGAGGGCAGAATGCAGAAAACTTAAAATTCTTGTGCATGGAAGATTTATCTCTTCACCCCACTTATTTATTTATTCCATCAATTATATCAGTACAGACTCATACATCTTTATTTTATACTTCTTATTTAATATGTTGCTCCAATTGTTCTAATCTGGCCATTGAGAATTCTTGCAGCTGGCTCCTAAGTCCCTCTAACTAGTCTCCATGATTGTGGGTTTATTTGTCTTATTAGTTTGAACATTTCTTTACTTTCTGGCCCTATAAGATGCCTCAGACTCATCTTGTATACTTCCTGCTCTGGTCCTAGAATCAGCCACGTATAGCTGTTTCTGAATTGTTAATCTATATTCCCCTGGGAAACAACTTTATCAACTACAGGACAGTGTTGATGTACAGTCGCTTTGCCTTTAACCTTACCGTCCACTCATTTCCAAAGTCACTTAAGTGAGCACTTTTATCCTCCACCTCCTTCGGTGAGATTGTTTCAGACATTAGTAATACAGTTAGACTGTTTTGTCACATCCATTGTACTTTAAAAAGGAAGCTAAATATATTAAGCTGGGTTTTTTTTTGTTCTAGATGCCAGAATATTTAAAAGAGAATTATATTTTATTCTAGGTTCCTAAGTATTTTGAACGCTATCTTTAATCTATGTGGCCATTGAGTTTATGAACGGTGCTTCTCTCTCTCTCTCTCTCTCTCTCTCTCTGTGTGTGTGTGTGTGTCTCTGTGTGTTTCTCTCTAACACACACACACACACACACACACACACACACACACATACACCTATACCTAAGTCCATTCACTATAATGAAATTTTATATAAATCTACATTTCACATTTTAGCTTCTAATAAGATAAACTGTATCTTTAAGAATTATACATTAGAAAAAAAATATAAGAATATCTAAACATATCTTTCAGAAATGACTCCACCTATAGAGATTTTAATTATTTTCTCTCCTCTTCTTCCCCCACTTTTAAAAATAAAAGCGAGGGAAACAGTGCCTTGGCCTCGTGCTCTTCCGTGGCTGGAACAATTGAAACCAAGGACTGAACAGACAGGGGCTGTGAACAAAGTGTGAAGTTCAAGCTTTGCTTCAGTGACTCAGGTCTTCACTTCCAAATGGGATAGTGACATACAGAAACAGGCATGCGTCAGACATGATGGAACATTCGGCATTTTGACCAGTTTTATATACTAACCGAGACAGTTATTATGTGACAGTGTCACGGTCATTTCCAAGCATATCCATACTTTCTCAAATATGCACGTTAAATCATGTCTGTCTCTATATATCACACAAAATAAGGTATGAATGAAATTACTTTCATATTTCCTTTCTTTTTATTTTAACCTGATTTAAGAAATATTTGCTTATTGGTTGAGAAACTAGTAGCCAAATTCATAAACATCACCTAGCCTTAGAAAGTCACCATTACCCAGCTTCACTCCCTGACTCCTATCAAAGGAATATCCATTGTTCTTCTAGGCATGTACTTACCTTTGACAGTGACTGACAACTGGGTGACTCCCAGTGCTTCTCAAAAATACTGGAGAGAGAGGATGTTCAAATAACAATGTTGTGATCAGAGCTTACCAAAGGCATAAAGAGCCACAGGTCCATAAAACACGACCAACTATTAAGGACAACTCTGCCAAGCCAGAGGCTTTCACTAAAGCCCCTCAAAGAGATGTCAAGTAGGCATCTAATGGGGCCATGCGTTCTGCATCTTTAAGAAGAAAACGGGATGGTAGCAAAACTCGAAGTCATTCATTTTAAATGAAGTCAAAGCATGAAGTCAATACAAACGTTCTGTTTATTCTATTCCATTTTCATTACCTTTTTCTCCGAGTTCTGGTGAGAAATCTTTCAAATACATTTAATGTGGTCTAATATTCAATCACTGAGATTAGTGATTCACTTTCTTCCATAAAAGCATATATGTTAACTCAATTGAATTGTAATCAGTTTAAAAATCAGATGGAGCAACATCACCATGTGTAATACTTAAGTAGTTTGTTTTACATCCGTTTCATTATAGAATTAAAAGCTTGAGAGGAGGGGGAGCTGCTAGAAAACCGTGCAGGGCATGACGGTTGTGCCGAAGGCCAATAGCTGGACAAGATCTAGCAAATAAGAGAACAGGTGCTTCCAAGAAAAGTTTCCAAAAGGAATGTACTCAGTAGATACTCTGATACATTTAAGCATTTGAAGAATCATCCGCTTAGTGTTTAACATACCTCGGAAGCACTTGGAAAGGTACAGAGAAAATTAAGCAAATTTTTAAAAATGAATTAATAAATAACTCCAAGCAAAGCAAATTGTATAACTAATAATAATAATACTACTATACTATGTGACTCAGCAATGCAATACTATGTGACTCAGCAAAGCAATACTTACACTATAAGTAAGATAAAGCTTGATTTATCAAAAAAGTCAAAGACAATATCAAAATTTGATAAATCAAGGAATAGCATATTTTATCTTTATTCTTGAAAAATAAAGAATAAGCATATTTTAAAGCAATAATGAAGGTAAATATCCAAAATTTTTTTTTTAATGAAATTTGAGGTAACAAGACTTTCATGGAAAGGTGGGACAAGCAAACCCTTTGCTTTGTAATCAGCCTTTTAGTATTATCTGATTTCTAAGTACATGCATTTATTACTTTGTTACAAATAAGAATATATTCTTTGCAGTAAAATTAAGCTGGTTTCAGAGGCAGGAATAATATTCTCTTTCTTAAACCAAGTAGGGACATTAATGATTTTTTTCCAAAATCATATTTTGGAACACACTGCATCAAGTTGAAAGGTTTTTTATAGTGTATAGCTGCTTACTTAACACCCAAGTTCTGCCACTGACATTCACCATGAATACCTAACTGGTCTCATGAATACCTAACCTTCTAGCCATGGCTCTGACCATCCAAAATCCATCAAAGTGAATTGCAGACATCGGTATGCTTGCCTCTAGGTACTTCAGCATACATATAAATGTTTCAGAAAAAAAATTAAAGACTAAAAAGTCAAGCAAATTCATAAGAGTTTCCCTCCTTGCCCAGGAAGCTTGCAGTAGAAAACACATACTTTTTTTGTGGCCTAACATTTAGTTAGAAACATGTGACTAACTTAAATGTCGCAATGCAAATTGCCAAAGTGATTTTAATAGAATTTTATGGTTCTCTAATCATTCAATAGCACCTAAATTAATGCAAATTATAGCACACTCAGTCAAAGAGTGCCTGAACAGTGATAATTTTATGACTGTGCTTTAACAGACAATGCTAAATCTAGCACATTCTTAGAATACTTCCACGACTTCGTGGCATTGCCAGATCCATAAATCGCATCCTCGTGAAAGTCAAAAAAGAAATCAGTAGTTTGAAATTTTATTAACCATTTGCTTGAAAATCCAATGACTGTCCCAGTACAGAGTGCACAAAGGACAGGTGACAGCAAGGAAAATTAAGTGGGACATTCTACAAAGTGGTGCATCAGATTACTTAACAGAGAAATCCAAGACTCAGAGCCCACAGGAGAGTGTGTGATGACCCCATTCCTTTCAAGTTAATGATTTTTCATTCCTATTTTTAGTAATTTCTGACTTAAACTATATGAATTTACTAACTTCAGGGAGAAGGACTGGGACTAATGAGAACAGACCAACAGAAGGAAATGGAAATGTGAAATTCTAAATCCATAAATATGGCACACGCACACACACAAAAAAAGCCAGTAGAGCAAGAATCAAGTTTACATGCATGAAAATCAGTTGTCAAATGAGAAAACAGCCACTTCTACCTATGGAGGGGGCTGCCAGAACCACAAGATTTTTGCATGAGCAGCTCAAGTCCAAGTCCCACTGCGAAATTCATGCTTCTCTCTAGCTAACCCTTCCAGGGTAACTGAGCTGGAGCCAGCTGATACATTCAGCACTGGATATGAGCTAAAACCGGAAATCCTTAACCAAGAAACATACTTTTATTGGTAAAGTTCTTGAGACTATTTTGCATGTTAGCCTCAAAAGTAAACTAATAAAACTATAAAAATTCTTTTCATATTGCTTGGGGAATCAACAATTACTATATATCTTAATACATACTTGAAGGCAATATTATTTTACTTGATGTGTAGTAATTCTATTTATATTTCCCTTTGTATGTTTGAGGCATATACATTGCATTTTGACTTTCTGATCTCAAAATATTCCACTCTGGATAAAGGCTATATAGTCTCAGTCTTGCATTTCTCTCACAGCAGTGGGGTTCTGACCCCAAGAGAGGCATTTGGCAGAATGTCTCACAATTCAATAATAATTTCCAGGGTATTTCTAGACTTAAAAAATGATACTGTACATTAAACTCAGTGATGTCCAAGCACAAGACACCAGAAACAGCAGTAAGTTGGGAAATAAGGGACTGCATTTTCAGCTTTACTTGTGGTGAGCTGTGCCATGTGCTCTTAGGAAAGGCAACTTCTCTCTTGCTTTGTCTGTGATACTCAAGACCTATCACTGCGTTCAAGTTTATGACTGTGCAATTCTTTAGCATTTGTAAGCCAGGGGTCACTGCACCTGTGGGCAATCACTTCAAAGTTCTCAGGTCTCCTGCTCTGGAAACAGACCTGGCTTTGTAAATCTATTCGGCAGGGTCGTGCGGCTGGAAGTGGAGGAGGGGAAGGGAACGGTTTCATGTATAATTTCCTCCTCAGCCATTTACTCTATCTCCATCTCTTACCCCATTCTGTTTCCATCCTCTCTCTTTACACTCTGTCTCATAACTTCCATGCACTTTCCAATGTATCTTCCTACACGATACTTCCTAAAGACAATAGCAAGCCCAAGAAAACGTAATGAAATACTGCAGAAAGAGGAAGCCATTGTTGTCTGGGCTGCCTGATTATAAGGTGCTGGGTTGAAGAGACTGTGTATTATTTTAGATTGTTTTGTATTGCATTTGACCATTTCGAGCAAACGTGGTTGCTAAAGAAACATGAACATATTCTGATTATTTCCTAGGAATTTGCCAATCCATCTCCAAACTCCAGTAATCTGAAAGAGTAGATGAATATCTGAAGTATCTAGCAAGCTTTCAGGAGACATTTAATGAACTGTGAGAATCTGGTTGATATTAGATCCCTTCAATCAAAGTATTATTTTCTAAAACAAACTTTCCAATTCTTTGTCCATCCCACTTTTTAATTCTCCAACTCCTCTAACACAGTTGCCTGCCTGTCCCATGTGATCTAACAGAACTCTTTGTCAATTACTATTTATTTTTTTAATTATTTTTATTTTTGTTATTATTTATGCCTATAGCACCTGGTCTTCCTAGGTGGTCTCTCATCCAAGTACTAACCAGCCCCGACCCTGCTTAGCTTCCAAGATTAGACATCGGGCTTATTCAGGGTGGCATGGCCATAGACCACGGACCATGGCTCCACTGGGGTACGAATCCAGAACCTTCTGAGTGTAAAGTAGAGATGCTAATCACTACACTATGGAACCACGTCCATTCAATTACTATTTCAATATTAAATGAAAATTCATGTGTCCTTTCCTTAATCATCTATTATTTTCTTACATTAAAGATGCTTGATAAATTATTCACTTTTATAATTTATTTAACTTACTTTAAAAATTATCATTTCTAAAAAGTTTTTTTAAAAATATATAATCCTTATCTTTAAGAAATTGGTTATGGAAAGATGCAAAAGTGGCAATAATGGTAGAGTTGTCATAATGAAAATAAATCATAAGCACTCTAATATATTATGCTTGACTTAAAAAATCATTTAATAAAAATATGACTTATACCGATGGAAACATGATAAATATTTAACAACTGGCTTTCGGGTGGGAAAGTGGGGAGGTGGGGAACCTTGATTTGCAGCACCGCTAATTTTCATGGTGTAAATACTCCTACCATGAAATGGATGGCCAATTTCAAGCTACTGACTGGTTAGCAACTGACTCGGAAAATTCTTGAAATTGTTAACAGTCACCACTAGCAAGCTGGTACATGCCAGCTCCAGCACATAATTGGTGATTACTGTCTTTAAAAAACCGTTAAACTCTCACTTTATAATTGAATAAAAATTTACCACATATCTGGTGTCATCATTAGATTCTTTTGGCCCATTAATAGCTGACTCTTTAATAATAGCTCTTAAGTAATTAAATCTGTACAGTAGAGAAAAATAGGATTTCTTAGTCAACCTCAAATATCTGGATACTTGATATCAGACAGGAGTTAAAATAAGCACATGAATGCAGAGAGGTCTCAACACAGGCCCAGCATACAAATCTGATGTTCACTGATGGATATTAAATTCTCGCTGCACTTGAACAACAATGATGTAGCAGAAATTAAAATCAACAGGGATAATCAGGAAGAATAGATTTTAATTTTAACATTGCTTCTAACCCACTAAATATGGAACGACCAACCACGGAAGATGAAAAAATCATAATTTGTTTCACAACCCTTAAGAATACCAGTGCCAATTCCTTTATCTGCCATAAAATCTACCCATTGAGACAGTCTTGACACGTGAAGATTAGGCCTCATTATTCCATTTGTTTTTTAAATATGCTTTCCCTTGTATCCAAAGATTAAGTTAATCCCTTCTTTCATTATGCATGAGGTTGGAGCTTCCTTCAAATGCGGGGTTTGCACGTGTGTTTGCCATCTTGACCAGTGTCCCTTGTGATTAAGCCAATTTATTTCACTTCATTTCAACACTTACTGAGTGTCTCCTGCCTATCAGGAACATGTCAGGCCCTGAGGATTGAAAGATGCTGGAGGACAGATAACCGGCTCTCTGCTGGTCTAGGGAACTAGGTAAGAACCAGTCAGGGAGAGGAGTGTCCAAGAGACTAAAAAAAAAAAAAAAAAAACTGAAAAGCTAAACCTCCTGACTTGGCCTTTGAGTACAATGACATTTTGCTGGTCATCCACAACAACACCTCGGTCACCAAGACATGATGCTACAGGGGCAGAAACACATGTCACTCCACCCAAACACGACATGTGTTTAATGGGAAAGTATATCCTATTTCCTTTCATGTCATTTAATACAAAATAAATAGATATTTGAGAAAAAGGGGAAAAGATAATATCCTTTGCTCTGACACTAATCCTTCCAGCTCACATATGCTTAATCTTTAAGGATTCATTTTTTGCCTATCTGGTCATCAAAATCTCCAGAGAATCTTCCATTCTTCAACACATCAGAATGAAAGCAACAATGAACCCTCAGCTGCCAGACCTCCCTAATCATCCCGCTCAAATAACCAACCCACATCAGCTCCCTGCTCAACCATATTCGCATTGTCAAGTGGCAAAGGTGTCCCTCCCTGTGTGAATGAGGAAATGTTTTTTTTTCCTTTAACAACACACATGTACATCAGTCTCGCTTGATTCTTGCCAGTTCAGGTCATAAAATTCTCTGTATAGTCTATTACACTCCATCCTCAATCTCTTGGGCTCTCTCAATTTCTTAATAATCATGACCATTTTTTGAAATTCTCTGTTCTTTTCATTCTGTTCATTCATTCATTAAATCTCATCCAGCACAAGGCACTGGTTTTTTTTTCTCTGAAATTACTCAGATTTAAGCAGAAGAAAGGCAGCTTACTTTATAGTAGTGAAAAACCAATGTAAGCCTAAGAATGAACACTAAGGTTCTGTTCACCTTCATCTTCCCTTAGACTAAAAGTACACTGCCCCTTTCTTCTCAATGGTGGCTTTCTGAGCTTCAATACTTTCCTTATTACAGTGATAACCATCGAGAGGGCTATGTTTACTGATTAATAAAAAAAAATAACCTTAGAAGGGAATTAATCTGTTCAAAAAGAAAGAGGCCCTATCCTACAAAAGAGGAAAAATACCTTTAATGAAGGTTCCATTACCACCTTAAAAGTAAAGAATACCATTCTCAGGAAGCCTGAGCCTCCTTGGCGATTTGAAATACAATTCCACCTGCCCATTCTTACCACTGCAGAGACAGCCAGTGGAACTGCTCCTTGATTTTTCAAATATTCCCCCACCATTCATAGCTTTTTGAAATGCTTACCTTTTTTTTTGAAGTTCCTTGCTTGATCTGACAACCGAACTACCCTTTTCAAAAAGCACTGCTATCAGCAGCAGCAACAAAACACCATCATTCTATAGAGATGCAAAAATAAATTCATTTCAGAAGAAGGAAAGTAGTGGGGATAACATATGAGAAAGAAAGACAAGTCCAGATAGCAAAAAAAGAGCCCTTAAACTTGAGTATCAATGATATAGAAAAGGCCAGCCTCAGGTGGATTATTCATTCACTCCACGAAAATCCAATGACTTTCAACTAAGACCGTAGGCAAAGCACTAGGATTAGGAAGTAAAATAAGACATAGTTTTTACTCTCCAGGAGTACACAGTCATCTAGAAAGACAGATCTATAAACAAACATGGAAATAAAAGCAGAGAATTGTAAGAGATATGTTCAAAATCTGGTGGGATTTAGAAGACAAAAGATCAAAGTCACACGCTAAAGGTTGGGACGGAAACTGTACTTTAGGCTCTGAACGTGCTGCTCCATACCCTCATGCGATCGTTGAGTAAACTGGGGTGTGGAACATAGAACAGTTATAGAACCTAAGTTGTGGAGGGACCTCCTTGAACCACACCGCCACCCCCACACCTCATTCCATATCTGACTCTGCTGCCAACCTCCTGCTCCATGGTCACCCGGCCTGCGTTGTGGGACTGAGCTTTTTCAGGGATGGGGTGCCTATCACCTTTGAGGCAGCTGTTACCTTTGAAAACCTCCCTTTGTTTATTTTGCTGAAAACTCTTTCCTTTTAGCTTCTAGCAATGGGCATCGGTTATTTCCTCCAAATTCTGTCAGAGAGTAAATTGCAATTACCCAAGATGCATAGCTAAGTAAACCAGCATCCAAGGGGATGCTATATCTACTTGTGGTATTTCACTTCCTGTGAAATACGATGCACATTTATTGAGTGCCTGCTATATTTGAGAGACTGTGCAAGGTACCAAGAAGGTACTAAAATAAGAGAAAGGCTTTGTCCTCAACAAACTCACAGACGACAGGAGAATAAACATAATAAGAGGCATCACAGGACCATCGCCACACAGAAGGACAAGTAAAGTGTAATTACCACTTAGCAATCCTGGAAAAAAGCCATGAAGAAAGTGAAATATAAAACTTACTCACAGAATCAACCAATAGTTATTTATCGCCTCCACCGTGTCACATACTGTTTGGGGGCCTGAGGTTAGAGCAGAATATGAACTGTGCTGTGTGCCGGTGTGATGTGAATAAGACTCATGGTAGAGAAGCATAAAAAGGTAGAACTGGGGGGCAATTCTCCATGATATTTCTATTTTCCTGGTGACAGCTCTGTCGTAAATTATCTTCAAAGATGCATGCATAGAAAAATAGCCTTGGAAGGTAGAGCCCATGTCTCTCACAGGGGCAAAGGGCAGAATTGTTTCCTGACCAGAATAATAAATGTAATGTCTCTCTGTGGGGCAAAGGTTTGTCAGCAGCCCTCTGATCAGATTGGGGGTTTTCTAACCTGGGGCCACTCCACATCACCCCCATGGGGTTGGCTGGAGGAACGGATATGAACGTGAGCTCATGTTGCCAGCTGTGCTGGGAGTAATAAAGTCCTTTGCCTCTGACCCAGAAAGCTCCTGTCTCCAGTCGGCATCTATGAAACTGCTGCAAATAATGCATTAGGTTGTAGGCACCGCAAAAATCTTAGAAACTCCACAGCATAGTTGGGTTCTTGTTATGATGGAAGTTTTTCACTAAGGTGAGACCCTTTCACTCCACTTGGGAGGGGGCAATGGGAAGTCATTTATAGGTTTTAAGCAGAGCAGTGTTTGTGAAGATAAATGACTGGGGTGACTCCGAATCTACTACGAGAGAAAATGGTGATGAGGATGAAAACACACACTTTCTGGGCAAGCACTCTGATACGGGATCTCATTTAATCTTCACAATTTATTAATTTATTAATTCATCCCACATGTCATTATTGAGCACCTACTATCTTTAGGCACTGAGATGCAACCATGAACAAAATCAAAGACAAGATTTATGTGTCCGTGGACCTCACATAGTAGGGAGGAATACAGACAGACAGACAACCAAATAAACAAAAAGCTGATAAAATGTCAGATGGTCATAAATGTTATAAAGAAAAATATAGCAAAGTAAAGAGACAGGGTGATGGGGATGCTATTTTAGAGGGAAACCTCTCTAAAGAGGTGAACATGAGCAGAGACCTGGAACAAAAGGAGGAGACTGCTGTTATTATGCCATTTAAGAGCTGAGGACACTGAAGCTAGGAGAGAGGCTATCACAGTGAGGGCGTGTCCTTATGAATGAGTCATGGGGTGGGGATATGAACCCAGGAATCTGACTGCAGCCCCAACATTCCTGCTGCCACGTTATACTGGCGTGGGGACCAGGTGAGAGGTTCCTCATCTCTGTAAGGTACCAGGGCCAGAACCATGGGGACGCAGTACGAGTTCTGAGAAGGACAGATATGAAAGACAATGAGAGGCAGATTCCACAAAACTGGCCACTAGGTTCACTCGAACAGCACAGGAAAAAAAGGACATCAGAGAGAAATCGAAGCCTCTGAGCTTGGATGGCCAGGAGAACAGCTGTTCCCAGAAACAGGGGCTCGAGGAGGAGGGTCTGGGCTGGAGGGAGGATTGGTCGACGGAGAGATAATGATTTGGTTTCTGACATACTAAGCTTGATCATTAGCAGAATAGGCGCTGAAACTTCACCTTGGCTTTGAGATGTCATGGGCTTTGCTCCTCTGCCCTCCATTGCTGTTTTCATCATCTTCAAACACTAGTTGTGTCCCAGCCCCTGGACCCATTAGAAAACCAGCAGGAAAACATTAACTGTCCCAGGAGGGTTGTTTCTAATCAGCCGGCTCCCTTTCTTTCAAGGAACCGAGCTGTGAACTCTGTGTCCACTCTTTCTGAATAGGTTTTACATTTTTTCCCCCTTTGGAACTGAATAATAATAATAATAAGGGGAAAATCCATCATTTTCCCAGTGTTTCTTTTCATGAGTCCCTAGAGCACATCAATGTACCATGCTCAATTTATCTTCTCTACTTACATTGGACATAACAAACGCAGACACCACACAGCCATAGCTCCACATCACATTTTATCCCTTTGTGTCAGTTGTAGGACAACCTAACTTTATTCTAACCCCTTTAGAGCTTGCAGAACACACTAGGGGTATGGACAAGTAAAAGGTCTGTTGATTTCTATTTTAAAACAGTTCTCATTTATTGCAGAATTTTTAAAATAAGAAATATTAAAAATATTAAAAAATATTAACTTTTAAAAATTAACTGTTAAATAGGTAATAAAGTTATATCATTCAAACATCAAAGTCTGCTCAGTAGTATACAATAAAAGTATGTATATATGTTTACATAAACATATATGTATGTATATATATGTGTGTGTATATTTTCTTTCTTTACATAAATGATAGCAAATTATCTAAACCTTGAAGATCAAAATATACTACTTTAGAACCATTTATATGTACTTATCCCTAGGTAGGTGTGAGTGTGAGCACAAATATCCATACACACACACACACACACACACACACACACACACACACACACACATGCATTACTCGTGTAAAATATGGTCAATATTTAAATTTTAATATTGTTTTAAAGTAGTTCTCTCTTGTTATCTTTCATCATCATCATCACTTTAAAGTACAATCACTGGTGTGTTTGCCCAATGAATGTGACTTACCTTGTAGCCTCATAAATCAGAACCGTGGATGACAACATGCCTCTTCCCATCGTTTTTCCTAGTCCTTAAAAGAATTTTTTCAAACCAGTAACTTCACTCCACTCTCTATCTACTTTCTTTTTTAAAAAAGAAAAAAAAAACCCTGCAGACATAGGTAAGGTTAAAGAGGCCCCAGAGAACTGAATCCTGATGATATTAGCATACTTAAATGGATGTGTACCATATACATTGGGAATGAGTAATATTTAAGGCAGACGTCAATGACTCAATTAGACCTGTAAGTAAGGAATGTGAATTCCACTGTAAAGTCCCTGGGATAGGGAAAACGAGCTGTAATATTTCCTGCTTCAAAGAGATCCACATATTCACTCAGGCCTTGCTTTACATGAGGCACCCATGCAAGGTATTTGTATTTTTTAGCCCACACAGAGTTCAGATGAGGACTAGATTCAGGATATTAAATACATGAAATGGACTAAACCGATGCTCTTCAGCCAGCGTGGGCTTTTCGTTTGCAGAATAAAGCACGAGGGGAAGAGGGATTTGAAAGCTCTGTGTTCAGGCTGAGCTTATCTTTCTTCCTATGACCACTTGGCTTTGAGAAGAATTCAAAGACATAGCCAGTCATGAAAATGTCTGTTAAGTGGAGAGCCCTGTGATAAAGGCTGTACAGAACATGAGGATGCATAATACGGCTTTTGGCATCCAGGTGCTTATAGATTTGGGGGGTTTAAGACAAGCTGCCTATAAACAATCGCTTTATTTGATCCTTGTTTCTAGATGTATCTGAAATAATAGCAGTAAATATCAAGAGAATAGGACAGTCCATAAGCACTCTAGAAAGCATTCAGAACAGAGAGGAAACCTGTGTGCTGGAAATACTAAGAAACTCAGTGGAGCAGATGGGATTTTTAAAGAAGAGCAGACAAGCACACATGGCTGGGGCATCTCTGTGGCGGGGAGAAGAGTCCCATTCAGTGGACGGGGCCAAACTCACTGTAATCCTGACCACAAGTGCCTGAGCCAGGACAGGGCTCTGGGAGCCTGGAGGACCGAGAAAGGGAACTTTCCCCAGCGTACCCTAGGACAGAGCTGTGTGAGAAGCAAGAAGGAATTTTAGCAGGGGATGAAAACCAGAGATCGGTGCCAAAGGCACTGATCAAGACGCAGGGGGCTGAGAGAGAGACAAATTAAGAAATGCGAAGCTGACATCTGAAACTAGTGTGGAATGAAGCATTTCTGAGGAATAGCGAAGTAAGGCTAGACACAGGCTGAGAACAAGGCCAGGATACTAGACGAGGTCCACAGGTATGAGAAGTGCCAAAATGGGGATACAGCAGCCAGGAGAGACTTAAGGGAAGTATAAAATTAGACCGGGAGTCTGGTACTTGTGTGGTTATTTGGAGAAAAAGAAGTAAGAATTATTTCAAAGACTTGAGGCTTAGAAGAATAAGGGCCCCATTGGAAGGGAAGGCCACTGAGAGAACTTGATTGAGCATTTGATTTTGCTTCTCTGTTGAATGTGACCTCCAAGCCAACATTTCATTCAGTCCATCAAATATATAGGGCGGGAACTTCCTGAGCAGATCAGAAATGAGGTCTATTCTTCTTTTTTTTCTCAGGAATAGGTTGTTAAAGATTAGGAAATCTAGATTTCTCAATTAGGATCCATGACAATAATGGTAATATTTCATTGATTCCATTACTTTGTAAAAAAAAAAAAAAAAATTTCCACCCCCCACCCCCCACACACACACACAATTCCACTTTTATAGGAAGATCACCCTGTGGATTTAGAATTATTGGAATTATTAAACTCAATCAGTCATGATGGTATGGCCATACCATTTTATTCACTGATGAGAAACCAAATAAAATTAGGGGCTACACCCTAGCACGACACCATTGTAGACTTGGGATTATTCGGATAGAAATATCCTTTAAGTCAGATGAAGATGAAAACTGGGAACCCTCTCTCCCCCAATTCCCCCTGGCACCACCCCACTTTCTCACCCACTCCCCCTTCACACGGAATACAAACACACACTTTACTGCTGCACAGAAAACTTTTAATGTTAGAAACTTGGCATTTAAATCACACCTTTCTCCCAAGAAGCCAAAAGCAGTTGATAAGCTGATAGTCTGTGAAATCATCGCAGTGCACCTGGAAATTAAAGCAAGGTCTTGGTGCCTTCAGGAAACCACTTTCTCCACAAGACCCCAGTGGCCAGCTGCCAGGCTGCAGGGGAAAGAAATCTAAAGATCACCACTCATCTTTATTTGAGGAATTTATTCTAGTGTACAGAGCTTGAACAGCAGAGGAGAGGAAGAACTAAGGGAGGTTTGGATGGGTTTACCACTGTCATCCCTAACTCTCCTCCCGAAGCCAGGGGTTGAATAGATGGGCAGCACGTAGTGAGAATAAGGATGAAACTCTCTTGCTTCTATCGTCCCGGCCCAGGTATTCCCTTCCCTTCCCTGTGGATGTCAGAACGGCCCACAGCCTGAAGAAGGACCCCGCAATTACTACATAATATTTTCCACAATAAAGTGGCTTAACATTTTTTAAATTCTCTCTAGAGATAGAATATCGATATGCAAGTCATACGCAGTATGTGCACATTCATAGGTGCCTGGTGATTAAGCAACAATCCGTTCGACTATTTACTCTTCACTCTGGGCTAGCTTCTCTGTCATTGCTCCACAGTTGACTGTCTGCCTTTTAAATAGCAACTCACGACTTTTAGTGGTAAAATGACCAAAAAATACACTTTCTTGTTCTATCAGCCTCATGATGAGAACAGCTCATCACTGAGCTCTCCTTGACTATGCAAAGAGAGACTTCTAAACGTTCTTCAAACATGGACACTTCGTATTGTACTTGGATGGTAAATATGTAATCATAAATTTTGAATTACATCCTACTATAGGTGTATGTGTGTGAGAGAGAGAGTGAGAGTTGATTGGCACAGATTTCTAAAAATCTTTCTAGCTTATACTTAAGTTTGTACTCAGAAAGTGCATGGAACAACACAATACCCAACCAATAGTTAAACATGTGATCATAAAAAAAGATATGTTAAACAACTAGATTGCCACAAACATTTCTCCCCCAAAATTGGTAACATAAACTGATAAGGATAAGATGCCCATCAACTATGACTGTAACTCAGACAACCAAAGATGCAGGTAGGAAGAGGCACATTTCTGGGCCCCCACAAACCCCAGGATGCAGGCTCTAGGGACTAGCGGAAACGGTCCACAGGCTAGATAAGGAGGCGATAATTACGTCAATCGTGATGAATGACACGTGTAACACTATACAAGGCCACAGGGGAGAGGAAGCATGTGAGGCTGATCATAACACAATCAAGATTTCTGATAAGAAATCTTTCAGAAGACCTTGGGAAAGCATGTGGGGCTGGTGATGGCAGTGGTGTTGATGGAGGGGAGGGGCGGCCACACGGCTCAGTGGAATTCTCAGAGCTGAGGTCACCGGCACACAGCAACGGCAAATTCAGAGCAATGCAGAACTATCTAGTCCGCCCTGACTTTCTTAAACTGAGAACTGAGATTTCTTCTCATCAATGGCCAGTTGCATGAGCCAATCTTGAAATAAGTCTGTGTGCATTAAAAAAAAAAAAAAAAACATACATAAAACGTTAATGGTGCAGATTAAAAAGCAACAGAGAACTGACCACACTAACACCATAACCAAAACCAAATGGTAAAATCCCGGTTCTCCACAAATTACCGCTTGGATTTTTTTTCAAGTTACTATCTCTCCTTCCACGTATGGAATGACTCACAAAAAGTGGGGCATGCAGTTCATAGGACCCTAAATAAGGATACTATTATTTCTGGAAAAACTGGTAGAAATGGTTTCTAGTTTCAATACTGCAACACAAAAGTGGAGGGACGATGTGTGAATGTACTTTGGCTTGATTTCGTGCTTGACAGAGAGCCCAACACATCAATATTCCAAACAAGCAAACATTGCATACAGTTACCTAGCATCTACTCAAAACTAAGTGGCAGCCAGAGATTTTTCTGGCACTAAATCATACCACAGTAAATTTCAATATCCGCCACCAATGTGTCATCGTTCATAAAATACCACTTAAGTCACCACAATGCGCTGGAAGCCCAAACGTCCTATTTTTCAGACTCGCCATCTATGAAGCAGCCCTCTGAGCACCCTGCCTAAGTTTGGAACGCTCCTGTCAGGTACAATTCTGCTCGCGTCCTGGTTGTGATTCACACTTCAGCTGAGCTCCCTGTCGTTTTAAAATGTCCCCTTCATCTGGGAACACCCCAGTTCTTTCACCCACATTTATTTATAGAGTGGCTTTGACGTTTAAGAAACAACCGAACTTAACTCTGACAGGCCCAGGGGCTACGAAGTTGTTTCTGAACCCTGCTCATCAACTGTCTGTGCGGAAAGGTCCAGATGAGATGAAATCGTGCCCGTGCCCAAGCCTTGCTGTGGCTACCTGCGTGTGGCCTGGTGTCCGGTGGAAGGAGCATAACCATATGGGGTCAGGGACATCCCGTCTCGGTTAGTGCTCCATTGCCAATGCTGGGAACTGCGCCAGATAAATCGCTCACTACTAAATGACTGGTTAAATGGAGCATCTCTAAACTAGATGAACAGCCAGGGTTCAAAACTGAACACTAGACCACGGAGAATAATACAGGGAAGCAGGAGGGAGGCCTCTCTATCTGTGCTGGAGAGGCAGGGGCATGGGTGCTCGTTCTAGACAGTCTGAATCTCAACTGTCATTTAATAAGCCCCTTTAAAAGTTAACCCTGTTGGTTGACTCTTAAAAAGGAAATGATGACACCTTGCAGCAGACCTTCTGTGAGAATTAGAGATAATGACATGAAGTGCCTGCCTGACACACACAGACACCCAAATAATCACTATGGGGATGATGGTGCTGATAGTGACAAATGGCCAATGCAAACGTTAATGGTGCAGATTAAAAAGCAACAGAGAACTGACCGCAGATAAATGTCAGTATGGAAACATCTTTGAGACTAGACTTATTCTACTTTAAATAAACACTGAAGATACAAACTATCATTCGAATTTCATAGTCTAATTTCATTGTATGTTCAGGTCACCTTGACATCTCTTTATGTCGAAAGGTCAATAACTCTGACCCAACTGTCATTTGCAGACTCAACGAGTGTATTTCCTCAGATGACCACAAATAATGCCAGGTCTTCATGGCGTTGTTTGCTGATGGCTGCGTCTCATGTCCTTTGGCAGCCTGTTTGCAACAATGCTGCCACTGGCCTCATGATCACAGGACCCGTGTTTGTTAAATTTGACTTGCCTCTAGCCAAGGCAGCACCACGTTCACGTGGCAACAAAATGATTCTGATATCGATCATGATTTCCATCATCTAAGCTGATGATAAAAATTATTAACTTTGAACCAAACGGTCCTCCAGTGTCACTAAGATACAGCAAAGTGCTTTGGATTTGACGCCTAGATGCCCTAAAAGGTTACAGGGAACGCCTTCTCAAGTTCAACGACCAAAGACATCCCAGGGACGTTACAAGGGGTAGATGAGAAAGGAGAAACCGGAAGGGGTTCTGGATCGTCTTCCCTCCGAATGACTTCTCTGCCTAATGAAGAAAGTGCCCTGGCTGGGTCACGGCTTCAGGTAAGACTCTGACCATTTTCAAAATGCACGGAAGAGAAAAGTATGCAATTATTCTGCTTCCCCGCAACTTCATCACTGTGAAACTCTGTGTTTGGAGAAGGCGTGGCATTGATCAGAGGGGAAAGAGCTAAAGAGGCCTAAGAAGGGCCTGGGTGAGCCCAGAATTTTGGAAGTCACGACACCTGCCTGAGCCACCCCTTGCCAGATGGAAAATAGAGAAAAGCTCAGTATAGTGAGATTTGTTTCTTTGCACTTTAAGAGGAAGGGTTATTGGTACCCTGTTTGACAAACAAGGAGAGCTGTTCACTTACTCTACAATAATGTCTAGTATGTTTTTCAGAGCATCTAGCTAGAAATCCAACCATTTTAAAAGACTTTCAAGTTACAGGCTTACTCACGAACATATGCCCAGTTCCTAGCACTCAGCTTGGCACATGAAATAGAGACAGTAAATATTTATTGTCTAAATCAATAAAATGATGGGCTGAATATGTTAGAAGACATTTGCACAAAGAGTTTCGTAAATCCGCCGAACAGATTATTACGTTTTTGAGCATGACTCGCAACGAAGGTTTTGGCACTTCAACAGCTATAGTTAATCTGTAATAATCAAGTAAAATGAAAAATCATAAATGTGCCCCAAACAGCTCTCAGCAAAAGAAAAAAAAGAGGACACTGGGAAATGTCCCCGAGGATTCGATGATGAAAACTGTCCATGTGTCACTTCCCTGCTATGAACAAGACTGACTGCAGGCGTCCACTGGATTTAACAAATAGGGTAAAATGAGGCATCCACTAATCCAAAAACTCACAAAGCTTTAAGCATCATTGAGTACACTACTGCAGCAGAGCAAGCGGCCAGAAAGAACCATGCATAGCCAACTGTTCAGCATGACTTTTCTCTTGCTCAGCACTAACGCCACTTAACTGCAGAACAGACAAAGGTCCACTGAATCCGGCATGTAAGAAGGTAGGACACAAAGAAGGAAAGAGGTAGCTTCATCTTTACTCTTTACAAGAATAACAGGGTCTATTGTATGAAAAAAATGAAAGCAATGAAACATGGGAATCCTGTGTAAAATCTTCATCTATATTCTGTAATAATGGTTCTTTTCTCCGATCATCAGAAGTTTACTCTCCAGGAGAAACAGGACTGCAACGCTGCTGCTTTAAGTTCATGACCTTCTCTGTAATGTGATTAATAAGATAAGGCAGGGATGCTAATGATTCGTCCAGATGCCTCAATAATGCTTGAAACGTTTTCCAAACACTCGCTCTTCCGTAAAAAATCCTTCCTCTGGAATTGTCAGCTTCACACAGATCGTAAATATGTAATAGTCGAACAAAGTATGCAGATCGTGACAGGCTAATGAATTGTTTCTCTGTTGTGTCATGTACCGCCTAGGACTTCCAGAGAAATTACCTACATTTAAAGCCCAGGCTCACCATTCGCTTACTATGTGCCTTAACTCAGTTACTTAACCTGACTGTCTCCATTTATCACCCATATAATTCAACAATGTATTTGTGTTGTAACAGCACCCAAGGTGTTGCGTTAGCATTGCCTGTTAAGCCTGTGTGTGCTAGGCACAGAATAAACACTCAGTAAGTGGTATTCCTGCGGCCTGGAATTTGGGATTTTTTTTTTTAATATATATAAAAGGAAAACAGGAAAGGAATAATGGTTCGGAAAACTTTTCATCGACTGATGTGGAGATTCAAAGTTCCTTTACAAACCTATCTGTAAGACTTAAGACAATAGAGCTCACCTGAATAATTTGACATAACTCTTTAAATTTTTGCAAAATTTAGGTCTACGGCCATGCCACACTGAACAAGCCCGACCCTGTCTGATCTCAGAAGCTAAGCAGAGTCGGGCCTGGTACTTGGATGGGAGACCACTTAGGAAGACCAGGTACTGTAGGCATAAAAAATTTAAAAAATAAGGAATTGTAAGCTGACAAGGTCCTTGCCATCTATGAGGTCAACTAAGGGTTGCCTCGCATAAATAAATAAATAAGTAGATAGATAAATAGATAGATAAATAGATGTTTGCAAAATTTAAACTGCCAACAATTAAATAACCATTGAAATTACATTGTCAAAGGGAAAAATACTTATGCTGTTACATATGAAAAAGGAACAAAGAATATCAAATTGAACATATGGAAGGAAATCTATATACATTCCTAATTATTTATATATGAATATATCTAAGTGCTAACAGCAAGAGTAAAGGGTTGAGTCATACAATATAGCTGTTTTTAAAAATTTTCTCTTTGTACCAAATGCTGTATTTGTACAGGAAAAAAAAGAAACAATTAAAAAATGCAAGTCCCAGATATCACAACAGCTTCACTGCTAATTTGAATAGCATTTTACAATTTGCCAAGGGTCATGATATGTGTGGTGTCATTTGCACCTCAAATAACCTCGTGAGTGTGTTAAACACAATACTCAAGTCAGATCAGGCACCTGAAGGTTAAAAGGGTCAAGTCACTTTCCACAGTAATGTGCTGAGTAAGGGAGGGGCCTGAGGCCAACCTGGGACTTTCTCGCCAGGTTACGGTTCTTCCCATGAGGGTTCTCTGGTCCAGACTGGACCTGGAGTATTAGAACCCAAGGCTGCAGCTGCCTGTTAGTCACTGGGCAAAACTACTTTCCTGGGCTGCAAAATGAGTCTAAATGACACCATTTGGCATGGCCCAAATAATGCAGGTACATACACCCTCTTCTATCCAAATCAGGAGGTTTGAAAGGAATATGAGCTAATAACACCTCCTTTCCTTTCCTTTCCTTCCTTCCTTCCTTCCTTCCTTCCTTCCTTCCTTCCTTCCTTCCTCTCTTCTTCCTTCCTTCTTTTCTTATTTCCTCCCTTCTTTCCTTCTTCCCTCCCTACTTTCCTTCTATTCTCTTCCTTCCATATCTCCCTCTTTCCTTTCTTTTTCTTTGTCTTTCTTTCCCCCCCCCCTTTTTTTTGGATCACAATTCAGAAATTAAGGTATTGAATAGCTTTGCAGAATTTGAGTCCTGGGACCACACCACAGCTCTGCCTCCTTCAAGGTCATCAGGGTGTAACCAGAATGCTGGGGCTCTGTCTCTTCATTAGGTCTCAATCTGCTTCTCTACGGTTATCCCTCTGCCCTAGGAGATGATGTCACATGGGGCATTCTCTGCCTCTGCCTCCAAAATCACGGTACTAAATGAGAGGAGCTCCCTCTCCCCAATGAAACCAGATCAGTTTTGTCCTCCAGCCAGATGTTTTGTAGGGGTTCTGGGACATCTGCTTTAAGTCAAAAACAAAAAAAAGTTAGCAATCCAGACAATAGGGAGCCAAGAAAGAACTACCTACAACATAGATAAACGTGTTCATGTTTTTTAAAGTGTGGGAACAAAATCAGTATTCTGGAGAAAATTATTAGGAAATACGACCAAAGTGATGACACTTTAAAAATCCACAACACCATCTTTGAACGCCCATCATTTTATATTGTGTCTCTTTAAAATTTATGGTTATAAAAAATTTTTTTAAAACAGAGCCAGATTTACTAGGCCTGTAAAAACATACTGTTCTTATGAGTTTGGCAGTAGATGACCTGGCTAGATTCATGCTGGGCTACGAAGATGAATTCCCCTGCATCTGCTTAAAATGCTTTTGACACTGTACATCGCTCTGGCTGGCTGCACTGTCCTGGCCACAGGTTATAAATAAGGAGCCTCAAAAATCAATCCTAAACTCTTTAAACAAAGCCACAATAAAAAGAACTGCTTGGTATTCAGTGAATATAAGCCTCCCTAAATAAATCTTAAACTTAGCTTTGAATGAATCTATGTAAAGCTTGTGCAATATGTTTTTTACAGGCCAAAAAAGTAAATACTTAGTTTTCTCTTTATTCTTAAGCTTTCTCTTTGTCTCAATCTTGGTACGGAATATTTTTTATACAACATTTCATAATCCTTTTACAAAGAAATCTCTAATACTTAATAACTACTTAACTTGATTAACAAGGAAAGCTTTAAAAAAATTCTCATGAGACGGTCTAAGACACAATAGCTCAAATTAAATGTGTTCCCCAAAATAATCTGGAGTGCTTTTTAAAAGATGCAGGGGAAAAGCCATAATTCACTTCACTAGTTTCAAAACAGGGCACTTCTGATCCTCTTTCCAAGAGCTTGAGTGATGGATGCTATGAAATTGATGTCTTGCAAAACACATTCAACTAGTTTGAATGCATGGAAAACTCCAGGATAATGAAAAGACAAGCCAAGACAAAGGGAAAAAATAATAAAATGTATGTTACTGTTTCCAAAATAGCAACCATATAAAAGTAGCTTTTATGTGGCTTACATTTAAAAATATAGTGTCATTTTAGGGTAGCATAATACAATTAAATATAGCTAAGAGACAAAAGGTATGGAGTCTAACGTTTAATAACAAACTAACACTTCGGGATAGTCTTATGTGATCTCAGTGCATGCTGTTTTCACATTGCATTACAGTAATTTAATCATGTGAGATGTTTAGTATTAATTTCCATTTATCAGAAGAAAAAAACTGAGGTACTGTAGGAATTGAGCACTGAGATAGAAAGAAATCAAGCACAAAGTTTTGTTGGAAGAGTAGAGTCCAGAAAATAATGTTTGGAAAATATTATTTTGAATGTATAGAACTGGAGAGAAAAAAAGCTTCAGGAGAATCTTGATTTTTTTAAAACATAATCCTCTTCCGGAATCCAAATGAGATTGAGTTTAAATCAAGCTAAATAATGTCGCCAACATGAAAAAGAAATGAGGACAAGAAAAGAAGAAACCAAGACGACACCACTATCCATGGTTTTTTCTTCAATAAACACATGACTTAATTTGTTCAGATGCATTTTCGTTTGTACCCCAAGGCTCCAAGTATTAGGCCACGTGAAAGCAACAAGCTTGCTCATAATGTGATGTTCAGGCACTAAGAATGTGACAGGAAATGACTTCTGCATTTACCTCCACAAAACTGGTGGCGCCTCCCTTCCCTGCTCCACCTGTACCTTTCCAGGAGAGAGGCCCAGCTTTCTGTCCCCAAACCAGCCACTTTTACCGCCATAGCCCTGCATTCACTCAGGCTGTGTCACAACCTCGACACTTATTTTTTAGGCTGCTTTGGAATTATCATCTAGCAGTCTCTTATTTGGATGTCCCCTCCCTATTATTCTCTGAGAAGTGATGCTATTGAACTTGTTATGTATGTTCCATAGTGACCTGCACTGCATACAATCAGAGAATTTTTAATGCTGTCATTGAGTGTTAGCAATGAAGTATGATTACCACCTGAGCTCAACAGACTACTGCCCCCTGGCTGGTCAACAAAGGGCTCTCGTGCCTGGTGAAAGAGAATGAGTTTTGATGTAGTTTTGATCCACAAGACCTGTGTTATTAAAAATAATAAAATCCTCAGGTATCCAAGGAAGCTCCAAACTTTACAATTCACATTTGTTGCATAGCACCTGGAAAGGCAAAAAAAAAAAAAAAGAAGTTCTAATCCAATGACTTCCTTACATGGCTTCTGTCCCAGCTCTGACCCAAAGGCCATAAAGCAGTTCTTTCCTTTTTGAGGTGGACATAAAGCTAGTTACAAAACTGATCTCATCAAGTGCTTCTGAGAGTTACTGGCAATAAAGCCCAGGGAAGTATTTTAAACTAGGAGTAATAGCACTCGTACTAGCTGTTTCACATCCTTAAAGAATGACCAAGAAGACTCAAAAGTGATCTGAGTCACTTCAGTTTTCGATCAGAGGATTTGTATGAGGTCAGGTTAGATTCATATCGAATAAGGCCACACTAACCTCATTTCTTTTCCATTAGCTTTTTCTTACTTGGAGGGTTTCTTGGATGATTGATTGGCTGACCTCATTCCCCTTCGTCTTTGTTTTTTTACCAGCTGTTGTATATCATTTTTCTCCATCTTTATAAAGAGACCTAAGGGATGTGGCTTTCTGGCAGAAAGATAAAAAGGACCTGTTCAGTCCCAAGTAAGCTAGTTCACGTGAGCCAAGTCCATATGGAAAATTTTTATATAATTGCATATATGTGTAATAGAGTGCATGTCCTCATTCCTCTATTTTGAAGCATTCTTAATTTCAACATTTTTTTTACCATAAAATAATAGGTTAACATTTCTTCTTACATTGACATTGGATAGCTTCATTTTCTTTGGAATCTGAACTTCCATGAAAGTGAACATTTAAAACTGCTAAAATGTAGTAAGATTTCTTCTCTTAAACACAGAAATCTAATGAAAGAGAAGAAATATATTTAAAAGACAGTCTGCCTACGGCCATGCCACCCTGAACACGCCCGATCCCATCTGATCTCAGAAGCTAAGCAGGGTTGGGCCTGGTTAGTACTTGGATGGAAGACCATCTAGGAAGACCAGGTGCTGTAGGTGTAAAAAGTAAAAAATAAAAGATAAGGGATTGTAAGCTGACAGGGTTCTTGCAATCTGTGAAGTCAATCAAGGGTTGCCTCAAAAATCTGAATTTAAATAAATGAAATTAATATTTGTATGGCACTGTATAAGATACAATGTGATTTTATAAATATATCATTTAATCCTTTTTCTTAAGTACATTATTATTATTATTATTACTATTAACTATCTCCACTTCAGATATAAGAAAATAAAATATAAGGTAGTGAGTCATGGAATGGAGCAGAGACTCAAGTACGGCCAATTTTAAGTATCATACTCTTTCTACTACATTATGCTACTTCATGTCAAAACATAAATGAATAGCTGTAATAACAGCTAACCCTCACTGGAACGTTTATAGAAGTGTTAATGGTAGTATAAGCACTTGAACTGCATTATTTCATTTAAGTTTCACAACAGCTCTGTGAGGTAAGAACTACTGCCATCCCAATTCTACAGATGAGGAAACCAAGGCTCAGAGAGACTAAAGAATTTCCACAGCTCACACAGCTAAGAGCAGCACAGGGACTCAGATTCCAATCTGAGGGGCGTGAAATGCACGCCTGAACCACGAGACGTACTGCTTTTAGGGTACGAGGAAATATTTACAATAACAAATCCACAAACAACAAGATAACTTGAATTGTGTTGTAGAAACGGAAAACCTGCAAATAAAAACCTCCCAGAAAGTAGAGGTTATGTGTTATCAACATACGCATAACAGACTAAAATCTAATTCAGTCCATACAGACCAAATACTTAATGTTTATAGATTCAAGCATCTGATTAAAGCCATCCTTATTAAGGATTACCCTGATTAAACTTCTGATTAAACTTCCTTCACCAGTTTCCTCCCTATTTCTTCTCAATAGAGTCGTCTGTGCTTATTCCAATTTCCCCCATCTCATTTTTTCCTAAAGCCTCCTCCCCATATCAGGCTCTGGCTCCACCTTTTCACCAAAACCATTTGTGTCGAGATCATCCGTGACCTCAGGGTTATTATAGTCCATCTCAGTTCTCCGGGCTCACCTTACCTTAGCCGTGAACAGCATGTGCCAGGTGTCACTCTGTCCCCTGGGTACCGCCTTCACTCAGCTTCCAGGGTTCCCCACTCTGCTGACTTTCCCCACCTGGCCAGGCCCTCCTTGGTTCTCAGAGCTACAATTTTCCTTTTCCTTGATCTCTTCATTGTGGAGCACCCCAAACAAAGGTTGGGTTTTGGAATTCTCTTCTGTAATGACACTCATTTGCTTGGTGAGCTCATCCAATTTGATGGCTTTAAATATTATTTATATGGTAACGTCTTCCCGATTTATACCTTCAGCTGAGCTCTCTCTCCTGAACTCCAGACTTGAATCAACTGCCTGTGTGTATGACTAACAGATCTCAAACTTAGCACATCCAAAACTGAACGCCTATCTTTTTCATAGCTTCTTCTTCTATCTCTAGTATCTAGAAAAATCACCAACACAATTAGGTGCTCAATAAAATGAGTGACTTGGATAAATAGATACAGCCCAGTCAGATGAACATGAGCCTCAAAAGGTGAATGGTGCTTAGTCAAGGTTTAATTCCATCACCAGCCTCCCCCTAGGCCTGACAACCAAAGAGGATGACTCTAGTTGGCACACACCTGAGCTATGGAAATGGAGCTGGCACTTATCCTTAGCATGTACTTTGAAAATAAGGACCTTGCTACCTCTGACCTCAAAGAGTCGTTCACCACAGGCATCCACGTGCAACACACAGCCACGAAACAGACGATGACATGGACCACGGCAGATATATCTGCACCTGAATTTCTATGCCTAAAACAATTATAAAGTAATGGTCAAAAAACACGAATAAGCCAAATTAAGAATGTGCTTCTACAGGCTGGGGAGAAAAATTGGCATAGATGATAGAGGTCCTATTCATCCCTCTGGTGACCAAATTAAAGCTGTGACAGAAACAAGGAGCAGCAGCAAGGAAATATGACCTGGGATCTAGATGAACAAGCCAATCAACTAGGGAGAAATCCAAGAAAGCACCCTGCAATGGCAGAAGGTAGGATGGGGCGAGGACGTGGGGCTGCCCGGTCCCTAGCAGCTGAGTGAGACGGAGACTGTGGCAGCTGCAGACGCCTCTTAAAGGGGCTGCGACCACAAGTGAATTTACCTGGTGATGGACCTTCTCTCTCTGAGCACCAGTGCTGACCCAGCTGCACGCAGCGGGCACCAGGGACTCACAGGGAAACACTGTTGGAGTGAGTGGCGAGGCAAGACTCGCTCTCTACAGAACTGCCAGCTGTATCCATTGTTCCGTTGAGCCCTCCCCACTCCCAGTGCGCCAGACACAGCACCACCATAGCTGTGATGTCATCAAACTGGATAACAGAGGTAGCTCCGCCCAGAGGATTCTCTGAAACTCCACCTCCTCCAACCCGGGCCCTACCCAAGCCACATCTAGGTATATCCTCAGAGAATCAGGTGCTCCTTGCTGAGACTCACACTGGTGGCTGCTGGCCTCTGTTTCTGGCTTGGCCTTTTGAGGCAACTATAAGCACAGCATTTGTGGATTCCTTGCTGAATCTTAACAGGTGGCCCCAGAGAGGCAGAGGCTTGGGCTAAACTTGGCTTGCAGCTGAACCCCTCTCAGGACTGTGCCACTGGACACCTACTACTGCCACACTAATAAGACCAGGAGACTTAGAAGCTTA
Organism: Macroglossus sobrinus; assembly: GCA_004027375.1. Taxonomy (NCBI): domain Eukaryota; kingdom Metazoa; phylum Chordata; class Mammalia; order Chiroptera; family Pteropodidae; genus Macroglossus; species Macroglossus sobrinus. The sequence continues at coordinate 223,798 of PVKZ01001718.1, forward strand.
GTTTAATACATAGAAACAGACACTGAAAGGCAGTTAAAGTGGGAAGACAAAGAAGCAGAAACCAGATGAGAGAACAGATCAGAGATCCAAAAATAATGGAGTCAGGTAATCTAACAGATGCTCAATGAACTTTTGGGAAGTAAAGTGAGAACTTCAACAAAGAGGTAAAAACATAAAAATGGAAATGGAAATTATAAAAGGGAACCAATCTGAAATGAAGAACACATTATCTGAGATGGGAAGTACATTAAATGGAATAAACAAAAGAATAAACAAAGTGAATAAAGAAAAGGCTCAAATGCCTATCTAAAGAACACACAATCAGAATGGCAAGAGATAAGATGCCAAGACTTTAAAAATAATTTAAGGAGCATATGGGACACTATTAAGGGTCCAAATATCCATCTGATTGGCGTAACTGAAGATAATCAAAATGTTGAACAACTGTTTGAAGAAATAATAATGGAAAACTCCCCTAATCTGGTGAAGGAAATGGACATAAAACCCCAGGAAGCTCAGAAAATTCCAAAAACCAGGGATCCAAAGAGGCCCACACCAAGACACATCATAATTAAAATGCCAAAGGTTAACTACAAAGAAAGAATATTAAAAGCATAAAGATAAAAACAGATAGTTACTTATAAGGGAAAACCCATAAGATTGGCAGCTGATTTCTCAAAAGAAACTATGCAGATCAGAGGGCTTGGCAAAAAATATTCGACAGGATGAAGACCCAGGATTTACAACCAGGTATAATTTATACAGCAAAGCTATCATTTAGAGTTGAGGACCAGATAAAGAGCTTCCCAGACAAAAATGAGCTAAAGGAATTTACCACCAAGCCAGTGTTACAGGAAATGTTGGAGAGACTTTTTTAAGAAGAAAAAATGTATATCAAAAATAGGAATAAAGAATGGTAACAACTACATTTCTATCAATAAGTATCTCAAATGGAAAAGAATTAAGTGCTCCAACCAAAAGATAGAGTGGATGAATGAAAAGGAAAACAAGACCCCTACATGTAGCCTATAAATGACTCACTTCAGATTAAAAGACACAGACTAAAAGGAAGGGGGTGGGAAAAGATATTGCTTTGATGGGCCTAGAAGGTATGTAAGTCAGACAGAAAAAGATAAACTGTATGATTTCACTTACATGAGGAATCTAAGGAATAAAAAGAACAACCCAATCACACACAGACTCACAAATATAGTGGACAATTCGGTGATGGACAGAGGGGAGGGGGTTTTGAGAGGCTGGGAGAATGGGGTGAAAGGTTAAAGAAGTACAAATTAGTAGCTGATGGATGGTCACGGGGATGGGGAGGACGGCACAGGGAATGCACTTAGCGTTAATACATTGGCTAGATGGAGGGTCGGGGAGGGAGGGAGCAATTGGGGGGATCATTTTATGAACTATATAGATGTCTAACCAGTATATTGTGTACTTGAAACTAATTTAAATAAATAAATAAATAAATAAATATGTGTTTCTATAAGAACTACAGTATCTTGCATGTCAATATGGAAAACTGGTTACAGTTTGGGGGTAGATTTTTTTAATCAGAGCAACCATTTGGTTGCGGTATAAGGTCATATACTCTGATTGCTTCTATTTTCAACTGGTACATTAGCAAATGTAGACCAGACACAATCTGACATCGGTGTCATGCTGCCACACTGATTTGCAAAGATCAACAGTCAGCTTCCTTCCGTGCTTATCCACTGCTAAATTTAACAAAGAATATAACATTGCAGCAATAGATTCTCTTTGTCAAATAAATCGTTGACATCAAGCGACTGATGAAATAGGGATGAGAACCTAGATGCTCTGAAATTCTACACAACTGTTAGTGCCCACAGGTGCCTACACCTAAGCAAAACTGTCAGATAATAAATAAAGATCAGGAAAACTCATCGTAATCCTTCAGGCTGCAAATCAAGATGGAGGCCCCACTTGAACAAGTGCTAAGATTCCCACTGCCTGTCACTGCCAAGAATGAAGTCACTCGGTAGCAGACTCACAGCTCCTATGCTTTGTGCAGCAAAGGCTGCTCCTTAGCGACCAATGCCGACAATTGCGTTCCCAAGGAAACCAGAAAGCCCAATTTATAAAACTATGAAACAAAGCAACTGTAAAGGCAACATTAGACACAGAAGGTAACTCTATTCTTATCATTGCTACTGAACTCCTGCCAGTAAAGTGGCACAAATATTTTATTTTTAAATGTTTAAAGATTAAAACGAATTCTTTAAGTATACAACATCACTCCTGTCCTCTGCATTTTTAAGGAAAAAAAGGAGCAAATACATTTTTAGGATTCGAATGAAGAACAATAAAAATTTACATTTTTTAAACAAATAGATGGTTCTTAAAGGTGAAGAATATTTTTAGAATCATCTGCAAAGTATGAATTCCTTCCAGATCACAAGCAGAATTCTATTGGTTTCATTCCTGTAAAAAAAAAACAAGTAGCTGTATCTGCCAGTTTCATTTCCATTAGTTCTGATGCACTACTACCATGGTTTCCTGAATAACAGTTTTCTCACATACGGGGACATGGGAACACAGAATAAGAGAAAAATATGCATGAGGATGAAGCCAATAAAACAGAGATATTAATATAAGCTACAATGACTAAATTGTGAAATCAAGCACATGTCATATGCCACCAACTGCCTTATGACTTAGAGCTCTCAAGCAATTCTATCAAGACATATGAATGTATCATTTCTATGAAAAATGTCTATTGTCTGCCTCATAAGACAGATCACCACTTCTCTCTTGCAGAGCCTTGGGTGAGATATTTAACCTATGAGCTTCAAATCTTTATCTGTAATGTGGAGAGAATTAATAAGAATTGAATGAGATTGTATGAATAATAGACAAAGCACCGTGTAAGCACTTAATAAACGCTGGTGCTGTCTTGTTGATTCCCCACCCTCCACTTTCAATATATCTTGATTTTCTTATCCTCATCGCACTTTTTCAAACCCATGGCCTCTTTTTCTTAAGAGTAAATACAACGAATAGGAATTGCTGCATAGAAAAATAAAATGTTTAACAAAGAGAAAATTATGCTTTAAAATTTATGTAAAGAAACGCTAAGTGAGATCAGGTTACCAATTCAGTATGTTAATAATGTGAAAGATATTTCCCTTGTCTCTTTGGAACAGGTGGAACTTGCACTCGAATTTACGGGCACATTCACAACTGTCACATAACCTTAATTCCAAATATCATCTTTACTTCCTTAGTCTTCCTTACGGAGTGAAACTAATTCCTGAAAACTGCTGACAGCTCAGGTGTCAAAAACAATCTGAGAATGAAGGCAAGGAGTCATTTGCTGAATTCCTCAGAAAGCCCTGACTGCATTCGAACCCTCCTTCTACCTCTGCTATCGTGTGCCATTCGGATGACATAGGCCTGAGAATTCTCCTGTGACATATTTTAACAGAAGGCAACTTTTCAAACCTGGTTCTCCCTGGCAGAATATAAAAAGACCCCAGTTCTCGTATCAGCAGAGAAATTAGATGTAGTTTAATGATTTGCCGACACCTCGTGATCTGTGCAGTGCCATTCCAGATGCTAGGGAGGAAGGAAGACCCAAGATTAATAGACATTTCTATTTAGGAGGGACTTAGAAGAATCTAGTACAGTTCTCTCCCAGAGAGGAAATCCCCATTCAGCCATGGGCTGTCGTCATTCAGCTTCCTAGCTTCTGCACAAACACTCTCCCGTGTGTCATAATCATCTGATTCTCTCACTAACCAGGACATTAGTAAGATAAGGACTATGGACCAAATGTTTGCATCTCCTCAAAATTCGTATGCTGAAGCCCTGATCCCCAGTGTTACAATATTTGAAGGTGGAGACTTTGGGAAGTAATTAGGTTTAGAAGAGATCATGAGGATAGAGCCACCATGTTGAGATGAGTGCCCTTAAAGAAGAGACACTAGAGAGATGATCAATCTCTCTCAGCCAAGGCAGCTGCTTGAAAATTAGGAAGAAGGCTCTTATCAGACACCAAATCTGCTGGTACCTTGATCTTGGAGCTCCCAGTCTCTGGAAAACGCTCGTTGTTTAAGCCAGCCAATCTAAGCTATTTTGTTGTAGTAGTCCAAACCAAAGCACAATAAAGCATACCACTTATGTCTTCTTCCAACACACAGAGACCAGTGTGTCTCTAAATGATGCTCACAGCATCAGGGCCTAGAATGAAGACCCTCCAATTTGGCAAAGACTTGCTGGTTAGAGTTCTTTAACCAGGTAGAAATCTCCCACTATGCTTTCATCTCAACCACAAGAAGAATAATTTAATACCTGATCAAGCCATTATTGAAAGTGGTTAAATAGGATTCCTGGACCCAATTCCAATGTGTGTGTGTGTATAGTGGGGTGCGGGTCACACACCAACAAACAATTCTCATATTCCAGTAGGGTGTCCAAGAATTCAACCCAATTCTGACACTACCTACCAGCATCGGGTTCCACAGATTAAGGGTTCAGACCTGCAAGTATTCCCCTGCACCCCTTTTCAGATGCCAAGTGAAGATGTTACTTCTGATTGACTGGTTGTAAATCAGAGGTTCCCTTGCCTCAGATTCAATTAATTTGCTAGAGCAGCTCACCACGTTCAGAGAAACATTTTACTTACTAGATCACGGGTTGATTATGAAAAGATTTAACTGGGGAAAAGCCAGATGGAAAAGGTACCTGGGCATGGTTCGTGGGAGAGGGCGCAAAGCTCCAGCTCTTTTCCAGGCGGCCATTCTCCCTCGTCTCCCTGTGTTTACCAACCACTAGATGCTCTCCAAACGCTCTCCTCTGCATTTTTATGGACGCTTCATTACACGGGAATGATTGATTAAATCACCAGTCCCCGGCAATTGATTCAACCTCCAGCCCTTCTCCTTTTCCTGAGTAGGGGGGACTGAAAGTTCCAACCCTGTAATCATGTAGCTGGCTCCTTGGCAACCAGCCCCCATCCTGAGGCACTTTCCAAAAGTCATTTCATTAACATAACAAAAGATGGTTTGATGGCTCTCAATAGCTTAAGAAATTTTAAAGGTTTCAGAAGCTGTGGGCCAAGAATTGTGGAAAAAGACCAAAGATATACGAGAAATATATTTTGGTCATCTGATTGATTGAGCAAAATATAGTTACTATAAATTACAATATTGCAGTGGCCTACTGGCTGGATACACTGAAAAACTCTCTGTCAACGAAGTATCTGACAACTGGAGCCAGTGGATGATAAAGCACCACAAACTGCAGGCAGAGCGCTGATGGAAATGTAAAGTCAGGCTCGCTTTCCACGGAGCCCCCAAATGGCCTTCTGTTATGTGAACTTAATTTTGTGATATCAAACACAGTTGTTACTGTGCGTGCCATTTTATATATGTGAATCGTTTCATATGAGAAAAATTAGGCTTGGATTTTGTGAACTTTGCATTTTGCCTAGGTCTTGCAGAAGGCATGCTTCCTATAAAATACGGCTCATTGCACTTAGGGAAGGCTGTTAGGAGATGACAATGCAGGGCATCATGGACAATTCGGAGAAAAGGGGTACAGCAGTCGGGGAAACAAAGTAAACAAAAGAACAGGACACAGCATCAAAACACATGACATAAAGGGCCTGTGCAGCAGCAAAGCCCAGGTGCTACATGGGCAGAGGTGGGGGCATGTGAGGGCGGTTGTGGAAAAGCCTAGAATGTTGCTCCATGGAGCTGCAATAGGTAAGATAAAGGACAGTGAGGCAGGACAGGTAGCCTATGGATTGCCTGTTCCCCTCCAGGATGTGACTCTGGGCTCCTTTCAGCCCCTTCACTGTTTCAGTCTCCAGAGAACAAGGGAGACCAGCCAGCATGGGCCTGTCCCGTCCAGCTGCCATTTGGATGGAGACCTGACCTTTGGCTCCTTACGATCTCATTATAGTCTCCTCTGCATTGTGGTGACCACGGCTCCCATAATGCACCTGACACCACCACAGTTCTGGTAACACCAAAAAGGAGGAAAGAGCGGGAAACCGAGCTCCCCGGCTACTGTGAGGGGACAGAGAGGTTCGGGCAGCACCCCGTTTCCGGGCCTTGCCCATGATCCAGACATGTTCGGGGTGACTGGGTCTCTGAGTTTGATCGCAATTTCCTTAGGTGGATGTTTTCACTTCAAATAAACCTTGTGCTTCCCTGCCTGATATTTGTCTTGTCTATGAATTATTTCTGGAGACATAAAGGCAAGAACCAGAGCTCCAAGCTGAGTCCTCTCTAGATGTCCTCATCAAACTCTCCAGCATCCAAAAGGCATAAAAGCCATGGGCAAAATGGAGGCTGATGCAGCAGCTCAAGACTCAGATCACGAATAGTGGTAATGAAAAAAGAAAAGAAACTGTGTGAGAGGCTCTAGAAAGCCTTAGGAGTTTAGCAGGAAGAGTAAGTAGAGAAAAGGAAAAGTTAAGACAACCTAAGTTTTAAGGAACAGAGTCCTCAGTACCAACAACACCGTCAAGAATATTGTTGTAATTGCCATAATTTTTAACAAATTCTTCCAAGCATTGAAAGAATCCTCCACCAATAAAAAGCTGGAGAGATACAAAAGGAAAGCTATTAAGAGATCATTAATGAAGGTGGAAGGTAGGTGAAATGGATGAAGAGAGTCAAAAGGTACAAACTTGCAGTTATAAGACAATTCATAGCATGGTGACTATACTTAACAATACTGTATCAAGTATTTGAAACTTCCTAAGAGAACTATAGAGCTTAAAAGTTCTCACGACAAGAACATGTAACTATGTGTGGCGATGGATGTTAACTTACTGTGGCTTCAAAATACATACATATATCAAATCGTTATGTTGTATACCTAAAACTGACAATGTTATGAGTCCATGTTATCTTAATTTTAAAAAATATGCTAGAGAAGCTTGTCATTTAAAGGGAGATTAGTAGGAATTATTCTGAAATATAAAGAATCACTAATTTTCTTTATGAGCATATCTGGATTTTTTAGGTACTGAATTTATATAAAATAGGGCATAAGTGTATATAAATTTGAAGAAAGAAGTCAGTTAAAATAAAGCTTCTTATCTGCTTCTAGAATTAAAAATAAAGATGTTCTTGGCAAGCTTTGACTTGCAATCTTACTCCTTGGTAAATAAAATATCTCTCCTCATTTTGTGAATATCAATTCATAATCATTTAAATGAGTCACACATCTTTCATAAATTCTTATCTGGTATTATTCCATGTCATCTGGCATTTATTTATTCATAGACCTATTAACCAAAATTTTCCCTTTCCTCATTCAAAAGATATTTTCCAAAATTAGTTTAGTGAGAGGCTTGTATACAGAGAGAGACAGAGGAGACAGAGAGACAGAATTAAAAGCTACTAATCTGTAATGTTGCACATAAAAGTAATACAATCAACCTTATCCAATGCTTGGGTAATTACGAATTACCCAATGTGTTTGGGAATTATGAATTTTTCAGATTTTAGAGAAATAGTGCAGCACAGGGATCACACATCACTTGTACCTCCCAGTAGCATCTGTGGCAGTTTCCCATGATCAGAACATAACTAATTCTGCAGCGACGTGCATACAGGTTCACATTAGGTGGAATACACGTGACTGTAAAACTGCCTGGCCTCAGCTGGGGTCAGGTTTTATGAAGAAACAAGTAGTGAAAACACTTCTGTTTCTACAGCTTTGGGGGATTGGGAATTGCAGTAAAAGACTGTGGTTCCATATTTAAGGTGATTGAGAGTTAATGAGGAAGGAAGAAAGAAAAGGAGAACCAGGACTGAGTAGGCAGGTGGTCAAGTGGAGAGACACAGGAAAGGAAGCAAAAAGATCAATGAAACACCACAAAAATCAAGAGAATATGGCATCATGGAAGATCAAAGTGAAAAGATCAAGTTAGCAATATCTGTTACTGTAGAAAAGAAATCAAAATGTAGAAATTAAATAAGAAAGAAGCTTCTAGTCCATCTTGGGTTCTCATACATACATAGGTCTAGAATGCTATAAACATTCAGGAAATAGTCATCAAGGTCAATAGAATTTTGACTCCGTCACATCGGTTTCTTTTAATGGTCTAAAATTCAACTACCAGCTTTTTCCAGATAGTACCCCATACAGGACTTCAGTCTGTATCAATCTCAGTCTAGAAATATTCTATATAGAAGCAGACAATTTATTGATTCCCATATGTATTTAGGTATATGAACTAATATGACTTAGTTTTACTTAACCTCAGACACTGGTCCAGAATATGATGTTTCTAGTGAGATTTTCGCAGATGTTTTTGCTCGTATGCAGCTTTTATTTTCACCTTCTTTTTCTAAAAGAAGGAGTACCTTCCTGTGTTTGGAAAGAAAGAGGGCAGACTAAATCCAGTGGTTGTGAACCAGGGATGATTTTACCCTGCAGAGGATATTTGATAATGTCTAGAGAAATTTTTGATTGCCATAAATGGAGTGGTTGGTGGTGGTTCTATTGGTATCTAGCAAGGAGAGGCCACGGATGTGACCACACACTCTGTAATGCACAGGACAGTCCCTTTCAACGAAGACCCATCTGGTGCAAAATGTCAACGACACAAGGGTGAGAAACTCTGCTTTAAATAATTACATACGTAAGTGTCTGGTAGAAGTGCTGCATCACTCATGTCACTAAATGAACATTTCAATGCATATAAAAATCTAGTGTAACATTGTTCAAATAGTTAAAATGAAAGCAGCTTTTAAGAGAAAAAAATCAGAATTAAATAATTATTAACATAATGAAGCTAAGAACTCAATTTGTCTCAAGTATATTTTTGCTCCAATTATTCCTTTTTCTAACACCTCATTTGTGCAGTTTAATATCATAAACGCTTACAAAAATAATGTGAGTTTTGAAGATGCAATCTCATTACTTAGTGCACTATTAAATAACTTTGAGGCCAGATTATAAAAAGATCTAATGAAGCAGAAAAAAAATTCAAAGTTATATACTTCTTTTAAAAATTAAAAATGCTGAAAACTACTTACAAAAACCACCCACAGTTCAAAAGAATAGAGAACCAAAGGCATGGCTTTGAAATGCAGATTTTAATAGTTTCGGTTTAAAAGTCATATTCAGAAAGGCTGGCCTTAAAAAGCAGATACTCACTTCAAAGAAATGGCATTCTCGGAAAGTTTCATTGTATTGGAATTCTAACCTCATCTCGGGAGAAATCATTGGGAACCATCTCTATGTCATCCACACATCCCCAACACACACAGACACACAGACACACACACACAACTACCATCTCTATCGCATCCACACATTCCCAACACACCACACACACACACACACACACACACACAGACACACACACAGACACACACACACACACACACACACACACACACACACACACACACACATCTCACAATTTCCAAAGGGTTGCATCAAGCCATTGCTTGAATATGATCTCTCACTTCTTTCAGGAAAAAAATAACACTTATTCAACCTAAGTAGAAAGACTACAAAAAAGTAAGCAGAAAGACTGATTTATACAGGCATTCTAAGGAAAACACTTGGTTTTCCTTTAGCATTCCATTTGCTCTAGTCAACTGGAGTAGGGAAGGACAATGCTCTCAGACCAAAATGACTTGAAGACAATTGGTAGCATCCCAGCAACAGCAGGCAATGGGTAAGCACTAGCTAATGAGAGTGGAGAGGCTTGCAATGTGCTCCCCTCTCCCCTGCTAGATAATCTTATCTTCAGCATTGCTATGTTAGCAATTACTTAGGCATGACAGTTAAATTCTGGGGGAAAAAAAAAAAAGTGAGCCACACTCCTCAGAATCACTGTATCACAAAGGCCCGATGGTGCCACCAAATGCCTTTTCTCCTAGAACGTGAGAGACCACACTAAGGAGCACCGTTTCCAAACCTCACTGAGATGGAGCTGGCAGAAAGCACCAAAGTTGCAAACATATTTGCATATAAAATATAGACTCAGGTCCACGTTTAGACCAAAACCTGAGCCCAATGAGCTCAGCTACCATCTAGCATTTTCTCTTCTGAATCCCTCCCAGGGCTGACTTGCCCCCTGGTGGGAAGAAGGGAATAGGAGCAGATGGCCACAGTCAGAAAAAGGCAATAGTTGCCTCAGAAACCCAGCTCCTGATGGGTCAAAGTTATGGTTCCAGGGGATGGGCTCTGACAACAGAAGTTGCTTCTTTAAAATTCTTCTGAGCATAAGACTCTCTGAAATCTCAGTTGAATTCCCCGACCACCTGCTCAGTGTTAAACAATGGACCTACACATTCCCAACTGGTATTTAAAATTTGTTATGGAAGGGCAGTCAAAGAGTAAAAAGTCCATCCTTCATTAGGCCATAAGAAAGCATCTTATTTAAGGAGGAAAACACTAGATTATCTTAACAAATCAAGATGGTGGTCTCTAATTCCTAAATGGTCAGTGAGCTTGAAGGGTTAGAAAGTTCTCTAAAATACACTGAAATTGTCTAGTTGGTTTTAACTGACCCATAGGTTCAAGTCTCTGCAGCTTCTCTTCCATTTTATGAAGAAATACTCTGTTGGGTCCCTCATCAGCTCAACCCCAGTCTCCAGTCTGGCAGGATGCCTTTGGAAAAAATGGGGTGGCAGTCACCATCCAGAGAATAACAACAAAAATTTAAATGGCTATAAAAAAAGTCCGTTACCTATGCTGTCAATTTATGCCCAGGCAATCATCAAAATGTAGGTACTGTAAACCTTACAAATGTGACTCAACATGTACTGGATTCTAAGAAATATATAATTGTATTATCACTTCCCAGCCAATCTACAGTATCACCATATAACAAATAAATGATCTATGGAAGCCACCCAGAAACAGTATTTTCCCTTGAGTTTTCTCATTCAGTTTTTTTAACACAACAAATATTTATTAAGGACCCATTGTGTGCCATTCACTGTGGTGCTTAGCAGCTAGGTCTTATATATCTACGCTTAGCTTTAAAAGGTAGGGATGGGAAACTTGCTTCTTTAAGATGCTCTGGGCATTCCACTAAGCACAGGACAAGTGAGGGATATTTGCAGGTTCCAAGTCAACAGGTTCATTTCCTCCTGGAGTTCCTCTAACTTTCTCAGTTGCTATTTTTGTAACTAATTAGAATGTGCTAGAAAAGTATAGAGATGGATCAAACTGAGACTTCCCTTTCTCAAACAACTGCGTTTATCCAAAGGGGGAAAAAAAACAGATTTAATTGTCTCTTGGCATTAAAAATAGACGAGGGCAAAGAGACACTTAGAATAAGACAATCACAAAGAAAACGTCAAATAATCCCTGAGGCACTCAGAAAATACACAGAAATGTCAGTAAACATCCCTGAGTAGCTTTTCCCAGGCAGAATGAAGACTGAGGAAAAAGACAAGATGCAAGCGTTGCCAGACAGTAGCTTGGTTCATCTTCTTCCATTTCTTTTTTTCCCAGACAGTTAATGGTTCTTGGTTTTAGAAACTGGACCACAAGAAACAATAGCTGCATGTCTGGTTTTTCAAATGATTGATATACATCACTGGACATGCAGGGGTCAAATCTTGCAGAAATCTTTCAACAATGTTTCTGTGTAGCCTGCAGAAGGAAGTGGCTGAAAGGCAGAGGCGAGAAACAAACTTGAAGATTGGGAAGTCGTCTCTGAAGCACTAAGCTGACAGCACGGAAATGGAAGGAACTTATAAAGGCTGGGGATAAAAGCCGAGAACTGGAAATAGTGATTCTATTTCAAGATCTGTCTTACAGAACTGTACTTTCACAAGACGTTAATTACACTCACGAAAGCTACAATCATCCTGCCATTATCTACGTTCCCACTACATCCCTATCAGAAGGACCACCTACAGGAGATCAGGGTGCCACATGAAGAAAAACGAACACCAAACAATGTGTAAAAACTGATGGGAGAGCAACAAGCCGATACAAAAGGGTATTCATCACTTTTGGTTACCTGGCATCTAGTTTAGTTTTTTAAAAACTAAACTCCTAGGAAATATATAAATATATAAATATACATATATATATATATTTATACATACATACATACATACATATATATACACATACATACATACATACACATACACATACACACACATACATATATATAAATCACTTTCCCATCAAAAATTAATTATCATTCTATTTTTTTTTTAAAAATCATGTGAGTATATAAATCAAGATGAAATCTTAAAACAAAACTACCCTACAAATAGGTATCATCTGTCAAAGAAAACAAATGTCTTCTTTTTACCTTCTTGCCAAAAATAAATTATTAATAACTGATGCTTTCTCTAAGTATCCACTCTCTCTAAGTATCCAACTAAGACATGATAAAAATGCATGAAGCCTCTCAACGTAATATTTTATCAATATTTTAAAGTAATTTTTACCTTAAAATTATAATAAAAATACTTTTCTTTTTCCTGTAGAAGTTTGAAACAAAACCTATGTGCTCTAATAGTTGTATTTGGATACTTTTACATTTTATCTGTATACTTAAAATACATTTATTGTGAAGAAATTAAATGATACAAAGTAAACGAACCCTTGATAGACTCTGATCCCACTTTCCTTCTCAGAGATAACAGCTCATCAATCTGTCGTGTGTTTTCTAAACCTTTTTCCATAATTTACATGATCCATAGGTTTTTTTTTTCACTATGAAGGAGAGCACACTGCATATATTCTGTGCATTGCTTTAGGAAAGGTAAAAGTGACCGAGGGTGAGCAAAGGTCAGAAGTCAGCTTTGTACCACCATCCCCAAAAATCCATCCAGAATAATCTTCAATGCTTCTACCATAAAGTTCTCCTGACTCAGGTTTGCCATAATTCACCCTATCATCGCCTATGACAAATCAAGCCCCTAAATGACTGCACGCTCTTCTCTGTGACTGAGGAAACAACTACCGGTATCTGAATGTCATCAAGTGAACTTACAACTGGGGGTCCACCGAGAAAGCTCTGCCTTCAAGCACCACCAGCTTGCCAGGAGGGCAAGGTGAGACGGCCCAAGGGTGTGTCAAGGGTGCCGCAGCGCTGACTCCTGAAGCTGTCCTGTCAGTCTGTCTTTGGATTCCTATTTCCTTGGCGCTTTGGCAAGTCTGAATAGACAAATAGGAACCCAACACAGACTATTTTGTTTGCATTCTGTTTATGTTGAATGGATTGCCCAGAAATAAACGACATTGCTTTGGGGAAGGAATAGTTCAAGAAAAAGCTCCTCACAACCCAAATCTTGTAGCCCTCAGCACAAGGTTCGACACTGTTAATAAGAATTACTACTCTCATCCACATGAGATATACAATGTGGATTGTATATCTTCATCGGCTACAGTTTGATCCTCTCTCTCCACTCAGCTCAGCAGCCAGGATTACCGCTTCCCCAGCTGACATCCCTGTTTGCCAGTTATTATCATTATTGAATTAGTTCCTTCAACGAACCTACCTGCACTAGCCCTCTGGAGTCCGTATCTGCACAACCTGGATGCCCTGGGTTCCAGAACACCTCACCTGAACTCAGGTGTTCGCGCGCGCACGCGCACGCGCGCGCGCACACACACACACACACACACACACACACACACACAGAATCAGTCCACAGGGGAGTCTGCATAAGATGACCTCATTGCCTCCCACTGCAGCTGAAAATAAACTGTTTCCCGGACAGCTTTTAAGACACTCTAAGTGATAGAGATTATTTGCATGTCTAAGTGGGATGCAAAGTTTGCAGCAAAATAGGGCATGGATCTTCCAGCACAGGTGTTGCTACAGGGAAGGAGACCCTGGTGAAGGGACCTGTGATCCCTTAACCCATGTTGCAATGAACAGAGCTGGTGACAGATCGTGTTAGGCATTACCTTGATAATTTCTGAGCATCCTGTAGAGGCAAGCATGGGTGGGCACAGAACCACGGAAAGATGCGTCCTCTGACTGTAAGAAACGGGCAGCCTAAGGACAGACACAGGCACATAAAGATGCGCCAACAGACAAGGCCGTGTGGCCTGCAGGCACGCAGGAGGCGCGGGGCAGCTGCCGGGGCCCTGTCCTCACTGAGAAGCCTCCCGGAGGCGGGCACCGGCCCTGCCGTCCTCCTCACTCCCTTCCGATGAGAGGGAGTGGGCAGGGCTGACCTGGGCCCCTGATGCCAGAAGCACCTGCCCTGCTGCGGACCCATCGTCAGGGCTGGAGACAAAGCTCCCCAGAAACCAGGAGAGGACAAAGAAGGGGATCGGAGACCAGAGGGTAAGAAAACTTCAGCAAACACATTAGGGTGGCCCTTGGGTGCTACCACAGTGCCCACGTGGGAAGGATGCTTTGGCTGGGTCTGAACAACTTTACAAGTGTGATGTGGGAAAAATGGTGAAGTTCCACATGGTTTTCCTGTTCAGAATGTAACAGTAAATTTACTTTTGCCGACCGGTCGCTGACACATGCTGGGAAAACACCGAAGGGCCTCGTGGCTGTGCAGATGAAGCCGACGTTGTTCTGGTCCCAGGTTTGTGGTTGGGACACAGGAGCTGACCCACATGGTCAGCTCCTGTGTCCCAAAGGGTGGCCTACATGAGGTGCCGTTCTGCGGATGCATTTGCTTTTGGGAAAAGGTCCTTTTTATGCAGAGAGGAGGGTCTGAGGTTGGGGACCTGAGTCCAGGGAGAAAGGAGCAGACCCGATGCAAGGCACCCCCTCTGTGGGCAGGTGTGGGGGCTGCCACAGAGCCAGACAGGCGCTTGGCTCTGGACCGCAGATGCTGTCCCCTGTAGGGTCCAGGCTTAAAGCTTTCCTTAAACCTTTCTTTTATATAAAAGGATTCTGGAATCTTTACTAAATACCGTAAGTCTGGGACGGTGAGGGCTCCCGAGGTACCTGGAGAGTCTGAGGGGGCAGACTCTTAAAATTAGTGCTAGGGAAATACCTATAGCTCCTGACAAACCTGAAATCTTTATTCTATTGCTAACAAGCACCCTGTGATAACGGCATTTCCGTAGAGGTCTGAGTGCAGTATAACACAGAACACTACTCTTAGCCTCACTTTCTAGTGTAACCGTTTACTCAGCTCACTACATTCCTTCTCTCTTCTGATCTCTATTTCAATGTTCCTGTGGACTCTAAGTTTTTATGAATACTTTTTCAATATAAAAGAAATATTAATAACCAATAAAAGAAGTAAACTGTATTCTATGTTTTAAAAAACCATTCTCCATCTACTTATACCAACACTGGTGCTATTGATACATGCAACTTGGGATAAGAAAGTCGGAAACCAGTTTAAAATGGCTTTCACCAGAATCAACTAATATGATTTGGAAGCAGAATTTAATAATTTTTTTTATATGTACAATAGATCCGATTTCTGGCCTACTTCAAAACACTCCTCTCTATGTAATCTCACATATTTATGGATAGGTATGGAAGCTCAACCTTGCTTGACTAGAAAACCTGACATTATAAATGGGATAGGGTGACCCAGCAGCAACGGGCCAGTGTCTCCGCTAGATGGGAACTCAAGCCTTTCCTGGTACGCTGTGTACAGTTAACAGAACTCCAACTACTTCTGGAAACGGAACCTTGTTCCAAGTCGGTCTGTCCATGTTTCTTTCCTATGTAACCATCCCACCCCCTCACGACCTTCTCCACAGGGCCATCTTCCAAAAGAAACGCCAGTGGCCATTCGGGCAATGTCCCTCCTTGTTTCCAGTTTCCCATCACCCACTCTTTCCACCTCAATTCGCTGGCAAAGACACCTCCTTTTTTTCTTTTTTCTTTTTTTTTTTCTGGTACAAAGAAAGGTACAACAGGCAGTTTGGGGATTTAAAACCTCTAACTTCCTTTTTGTTTCGGAGGCTCCGACTCTCGTTTCCAACGATGTCTAGCCCACCTTGATTTTTTTTCTCTCCAACATTTCAGATACGAAACAAGACAGAACCACGTTTCCTCTGGTACGTGAGTGACTCCGACAAGAGGAACAGTGAAGGTGGATGACACTTTGATCTCTACTTGGTGGTGTGAGAGAACCAATTTTTACTCGGCTGGTGACTAATCATTACTAGTCAAATGGAAAAAGGATTAAAACTTTTTAGTAATTCAGATGGTACGTTTTCAATGATTACCGTCCCCACATGTAAAATGGACCACGTGTTTTGCAGAGATGAGCAGCATGTCCATAACCTATCACTATTTTTAAAATCAAATGCATTTTACGTTTATAGACCATGAGCTGCCCTACGACTGCACAACAAGGTGGGTTTTACTTCAGAATGGGTGACATGCAGCTGTAGGTTTACTACTGTTTTGTAAGAAAAGATAGTCAGCATTTATTGCCCTGGTGAGGGATAGAGGCAAAAAGAAAAATAACTATTGGGTCTGGGCATTCAAAGCTTTCTGGATGAAAATTCTCATAGTCTCTAGTTACAGGGGTGTTGTCTAAACAGTGCAGGGGAACCGGGCTCGAGAGAGGAGTCCCCAAGAAGACCCGATAGGGGTATTTCAGGCAGAGAGAACAGAACCACAAAGACACTTGGTGTTAAAAACAGTGAGCTGTTTGGAGAGCTGGGACACAGGCACACCTCGAGGGGGAAAAGGGCAAGACATGAGTGATAATGACAAGGAAGAAGGGACCCACGACCGGAAGGGTTTCACATGCCACGCTGGGACGAAATGAGGGACAGTGACCTAATTAGCTCCATGTCATGGGAGGCAGCTTGGAGGATGGCTGAAGGGGAAAGAGACAGAGAGCAGAAAGGCCAGCTGGGATCGTCTACAACAGTCCAGCCACTGAGCACCCACCAGGGAGAAGGGGAACGATACCCACGGCGGGCCTGGGGCCACCTCGGTGAGCCACTGAGGGACTCACTGGACACGGGGGCAGGGCAGAGAAAAGAAAGACAGCAGGATGACACTTGGGTTTCTAGTGAGGTAACTTAGAGAAACAGCGAGGGGGCACAATAACATCTTGGTTTCTTAGTTTTTTTAATTTATTGGGGTGACATTGGTTAATAAAATCGAATAGATTTCAGGTGTACAATTCAATAATACTTCATATGTGTATTGAATTGAGTGGTCACCATCCAAAGTCAAATCTCCCTCTGTCATCACATATTTGACCTCCTCCACCCGTCGACCTCCCCTCTCCCCTCCTTGCTTCTAGTAATCACTAAAGTATTGTCCCTGTCCACGAGTCTCTGCTTGTCTGTCATGTTCATTTGTTGTTCTCAGTTTTATATCCCACATATGAGTGAAATCATAGGGTTCTCAACTTTTTCTGACTTATTTCATTTAGCATGCTAGTCTCAAGATCCACCCGTGCTGTTGCAAATGGCAGCATTTCATCTCTTCTAATGGCTGAGTAATATTCCATTGTGCATGTGTACCCCCATCTTCTTTATCCAATCATCTGTTGAAGGATACTTCAGTTGTTTCCATGTCTTGGCCACCGTGAATAATGTTGCTATGAACATCAGGGTGCATATTTCTATGAATAAATGTTTTCAAATTTGGGGAGTAGATACCAAGAAGAGGGATTGCTGGGTCTTATGGTAATTCTATTTTTAATTTTTTGAAGAACCTCCATACTGTCTTCCATAGTGGCTGTACCAATTTACATTCCCACCAGCGGTGAATGAGGGTTCCTTTTTTGCCACGACCTCTCTAATACTTATTGCTTGTCCTGTTGATGATAGCCATTCCAACAGGTATGAGGTGATATCTCACTGTGGTTTTGATTTGCATTTCCCTACTGGCTAGTGAAGTTGAGCATCTTTTCATATGTCTGTTGGCTATCTGTATGCTGTCTTTGGAGAAGTGTCTGTTCAGGTCCTCTGCCCATCGTATTTGTCTTGCCCCTAAACCTCCACTCTACCCCAAGCCAACAGCCAAGTCTCCTTTACTGCTCCGCTGTCACATGACTTAGTACTTGGCACATGGTGACCTTCTGTTGAAATGCTTGCCCCCTGCTCTGCACTGTGAGTGCCTCAGGATGAGAGTCACACTACTCACCTTTGCATCCTCAATGCCTGAAACATGTCTTGCTACGTGACAACTAACTGATCTTCAACTTTTAATTATATTTAGCCATAAAAATGGAAAACGACAACGCAAACTTCAGCGAGACATGTTTGCTTCTCTCTCTGTTTATAAAGTTAATCTGGAAATTTTCTTTCAGTCACAACACCCCAGAAGTATAAATATGTGTAATGTGTGAGTCAAGGTAGATAAAGCAGCCACTACTCTTAGTGCTACACGCTTCACATGATAAAGCTGATAATAAGAAGGTTCCTGTGTGTCCTATTGATCTGGATCCTTCCTTCCACTCTCACCACTACTTATCCATCTCCCCTTCCATACATATCATTTGCCACCTAAGTTTCCATATTGATCTATCTTCCTAATTCCTAT
The DNA here is from genome assembly GCA_004027375.1 of Macroglossus sobrinus. NCBI lineage: Eukaryota > Metazoa > Chordata > Mammalia > Chiroptera > Pteropodidae > Macroglossus > Macroglossus sobrinus. Next base: position 242,228 of record PVKZ01001718.1, read on the forward strand.
GCCTAGGACATTGCCCTTCTCCAAATCCAATATATCTATTATTATGGACCAGTCCCCTTGCTTTCCTACCACGGGTCATTATCCTACACTATTCTTTTTGCTTAGAATGCCTTCTCGCCATTTTTCCTACTTGCCAACACTCTATAATTTTTATTTTGTTTAATTACTTAGCAGCACAAATACTTTTGACTATACGCAAACCTGCTTCAATTTCTTACTGGAAAGCAAGAATATATAAAGTTTAGGGTCTTGAATTATTTTCTAGCTGTATTATAATGAACTAAGTACACAATCGCTCTAAATCTCATTTCTTCATCTGCAAAAGACAAAAAAAATAGAACTCACCTCATAGGGCTGGTGTGAGGATCAAATTTTATAATGCGTAAGAAGTGTTTAACACAGAACCTAGCCAAAAGCCAATCGCTGAACACATGTGAGCAGTTGTTACGCATGTTATATTGTCTCACTTCTAATATCGCCACTCTCTACCGTATGGCCCAAGGAATATCCCTTATTCGTCTGCGATGCCTTTTCTTTCCCTTTTCAATTTTCTTCATTTTTCCCTATCCTTCCCCATATCTGATCACATCTGCCTTCTAATGATCCCACGCTTACTCGTCAAGAGTCCAGACCACACATCATAGGCATGAACTGAATAAGAGAGACCTTGAAAATAAGACAAGTCAAGGAAAAAAGTGGCTTTAGGTAGAAAGGTATTATTAACATTATTGATAATTAAGCCTTAATGAATAAGGACAGAAATAATAACAGTGTTTCAACACTATTAACATAATGGGTCATGAGATGTTCTTCAAATTCTTACATCTATATCAAACCTTAAATATCAACGGGTTTATTTTCCCTCTGACTTGAAAACAAGGAGAAAGGAGTGCTTACAGAGCTGACTTTTAGAGCTGGCACTGTACCCTATTTGGAACAGACTGGCAAATTATCTAAAAAGTCTCCTGGAATAGCAAAGTAGGCATACTTATCATTTGGATTGACAGAAGTTACGATGTGAATGAAACCAACATGCCTTCAGTAATAGGAGCTCGGGATCTGCTGTAATGAGTCTCCCAGTAGGGGGCTCCCACAGCGGCCACGAGTCACACATTTCCGTTTTTTGAAAACAGTACTATTGAAGTACCTGCTATTAAACACAAATTCCTTAATGAACATTCACCAAGCACCTGATAAAACCAAAGTACCATGAGACACTGAGGTAATTGTCCGCCCCCCAATATTCGATCACCCCTCTATAATCCAGATACCTAGGTTTCCGATTGCTTTTTATCTTCAAGATTCTCTTTATAGAAATATTAAATCTATTGAACACCCCAAGGAATTTTTAAGTAATTTTGATATTTTTTCATGATAGCTATTATTAATAAAATGTTTTATCATTAATGAGAAGTGACATTAATAAAACTTGAATATATTTATGAAATATGTTTGTTCTTCACAATCAGCCTGTGTTCTGTTTTCAAGAATTTTAATTTATATGATGAGTACAAAGTGATCAAAAAAATATTAAAAGTGACTAACTTATTTAGTATTAGAATCAAATCTTTATTAAAATATAGATGAATTAAGATATGTCATAACATTATTAAAAGTGTGTTTTGTGACCTAATGTACATTTTGCACCAAAAAGTATCATCCTGTTTAATTACACTCAGAGTAAATAGTAGTACTATTTTCTAAAAATACTATTTTCTTAAATACTAAAAACACCTTAATGTGCTATATAAGAGGTGACACCTTCACTTTATATTCTGTTCCTTATTAATTTCCTATGTTTAACTAATGGTTCATTATGAATATTAATTTAACAATATATGGCTTAGAATAAAACTAATCTATAGCTATACAATGGTCAGAACCACAGCATTAGCTTATGGTGTTCCACTCAAGGGGATCTCACTTGATCTCCACGAACTGCCATGTACAGCTAGTTGATACACACTCAGTGGCTCTAAAACTGATTCTTTTTTAAGGAAAAAGGGTTTTTTTTTAAAGTTTTTAAGCAACAATTACATTTGCAGTATTTGAACACTATTAGAACAGATGTTGTCACTGGAACACGTGCATGGGTCCCCCAGGGACTCCAGGAGAGCAGATGAGAAGTGCTCGACCATTCTGAAAATTTATTGCCCAGGACAACATGAGGAGTCCTGGGAAGAAGCATTTGTTGTAGAAGAAAGGACAATTTCAAGTCAGAAATATGATTTCCTGTAAGTGAAAGAATGAGATGAGAAGAAAACTGGAATTATCTCTCAGAAACTAAAAGCTCAAATTAAGGAATAAATAAAAAAGGAGAAGAAAAAGGGGACGGGATAATGTGAAGAAGGGCCGCGTCTTTCTGTCCTTTGTACAGAAGCACTCCATTTTTGTTCTGATGAAGAAACAAGAGAAAGAAAGCAAACTCATGCCCCATCGAACTAAATAGTTCCCCTATGAATAGGAAATGTCTTGTCAAGAACCAGGAATGTTAGTAATCAAAGGCATGAAAGAACACAGGTGGCAGAATTTACCCCTCTCCTCTCTCCTGCTGGGCTTACTCACCTGGTGGTTCAAGAAAATCACTACTAAATGCAAGGAAGGTAAAGTGTTCTAAAACAGATTTGATTTCTGTCACCTGATGAGTAAATATCAAGGACCTATAAGTTCCCTCCAAAGGGATAAGAAAAATCAAAGACTGAACACCGATAAGCACATCATCAAAATGTAATGCTATCTCACCTGTGAGGTGTTAACTTTCCTGGGGATGACATTCCCAGGTCACAGCATTTGTAAGAGTCTCAAAAGGGAATGTGATCCACAATTTTCAAGAGCCACCGTTGTAGATACAAAAGAAAACCTCGGTTAAAAACACAGGATTTTTATTTATTTTAAATCATTAGAATTAGTCATTGTTTTCCATTTTATTATCCTTATTCTCTGTTGTCAGCCCTACCAAATGGGAATTGCAATAAAGACAATTCACCTTAGTAAGAAAACTAGCCTAAAGGGGGTGGGGTGGGGTGCTTAAAAACAGTAAACCAGTTTCACTGGTTTTGAAAGGGATCCTCTATACATAATTCTCTCCAGTGTAGCTACCCACCACCATAATACTTTGGTTCTATAGATGGGAAGATTACCAAAAAAGGAAGGAAGAAAGGGAGAAATCCCAGGAAGGTACTCTCAGCATCTCACCAACCTCAAAATTATGCCTATAAATGAGTCTGGAGCCTCTGGATCTAAACCAGGGACAGGCTTCACACCGACCCCCACCCCACCCCCATTGTGAGAAACCTCATGAGGGATACCTAAGCCTGTGCTAGGGTTTGGAGATGGTCTTGAACAAGAGAAAGAATGTCTACATGTCTATATATCTACAAATGTGTCTATTGATATATATACATACACATATCCCAGTATCCCTCACTTTTTGAACGCTACACCACTTCACTTGAAGAAAGACCTACATTAGTACCTGTTTTTGTGAACTGAAAGAAATCCAGAGAGGGTTTTTGCTTTTACGAAAAAAGGTAAAGTGAAAAAACAGCGCTCAGCGATTCTTTTGCAGCCAAAGAGGCAGCAGTACCTGGAGCACGAGGGTGGCCATCTGTGCTCCTTCCCCGGTGAACCACACTTAGCATCTCAGCAGCAAGTGGCTGCAGCTCTGAGCCGTGTCTGTGAGCATCTGCGCTTTATCTCGACTCATTCTGTACATCCGTTAGCAAGATGTGTCCTAAGGCACCAGAAAAGCCTGAGAGAGCTTAAGGGTGTTATATGTAGCATAAAACTGGAAGCAGTTAAAGGTTTCGATCATGGCAAACAAAACAGACATTGCTCATGTGTTGAATTTGGGGTCTGGGAATACTAAAAAAAAAAAAAAGAAAGAAAGAAAAAAAGAAAGAAAAATTCAACCACAGTTTTAAAATAGTAAATGAAAAATTTCAAAAATAAACAATACATAAGTTTCATGCTGTTCCGAAAAGCATGATGAAATCTCCTGCCGTCCCGTTCTGTCCCTCCCGGGGAGTGAATCTCCCCTTCATCCAGCGCCTCCAGACTGTCTGAGATCCCCATCCACTAATCACTTAGTAGCCCTCTGCATTATCAGACCGACTGTCTCAGTATCCTGCCATGAACACTGTGTTCAAGTCACCCTCATTTTACTTAATAATGTCCCCAAAGCGCAAGAATAGTGATCCTGGCAATTCTGAGACAGCAAAGAGAAACCATAAAGTCTTTTCTTTAAGTGAAAAGGTGAAAATTCTCAACTTAGGAAAAAAAAAAACAGCATGTGCTGAGGTTGCTAATACCTACGGTAAGAAGGAATCTTCCACCTGTAAAATGAAGACTAGTAAAGAAATCTGTGCTAGTTTGCTGAGAGAGAGACCCCATTCACATAATTGTTCTATTTTATTATTAGTTATTCGGTTAATTTCTTCCTGTGCCTAATTTATAAATTAAACTTTATCACAGTTATATATGTACAGAAAAAATCTATATAGAGTTCGGTACTATCCATGGGTTCAGGCTTCAACTGGGGGGTCTTGGTGATGTATCCCCCGCAGATAAGGGGGGACCACTGTAATTGTTTCTTCTCTTTACACCCTTTTGGCTCATGAAAGCTTTCTGATAACAGGGAAAACCCATAGAGTGAATATACAAACGTCTCGGGAATGCAAAAGCCAGCAGCATCTGAACACTGAATTACAAAGGCATTCAATGATGGTTCAATGAACAGAATCCCCCCAGGTGCTGCTTTAGTGCACGACAGGATATTGGAATTCACAGGGAAGCCTCTTTCCTTGAGAAGAGGGAAACAGGTCATAAAAAAAAAGTCCTCAAAGATCTTGAATAGTGAAGTGATGAAAGGACAAGTGGGAGAAGAGCCAGGAAGAGAAGGAGAGAGATGACAAAGTAATTGGCTCGTGCCCAAGGAACAGACAAAACACATGGAAAGCGTATTTTAACCATAAAAAAGCAAAATGATATACAGCTTGGAATATGTGAATATAACTTGAAATCTCATCGGCCTATAAATGGCATTTTGAACAGTAAAGAGAAAGTGTTGCTGAACGGAGCGTGGGGACGGCATCTGAGGAGCACTCCGGGGCCTCCGAGGACACCGGTTATTATTCCATCCTGCCATGAACATTAAATGTTTTCCCTCTTAGTTGCCTACGTTTGGAATGAATTCAGAAATACCATATGGACAGAGTGCAAACATAATAAGCGGTTCACTGTCCTAAAACCTACTGCAGAATAGTCTCTGCTATAAGTTACTTATAGAACCTCCAGAAAGCCCAGGGCTAGTCACAGTGCGTCGAAGAGACGAAGGTCACAGCAAAGGTTCAAGAAGGATGTATTGAGTAAATCCATAATTAAACAGGTGACTTCAGAGGTAGAAAAGAGTCGTCTCTGTAAATGCATATAGAGAGATGAGGTCAACACTTAAAAGTTAACGCAATTCAAAAGCAGTGGTTGCTGGGCTGGGGGCAGAAATGGGAAATGACTGCAAAGAGGCACGAGAAAATTTTCCGTGGTCACATGTCCTAACACTGGATGCCACGTGGTGATGGCTGAGCAACTCTATACATTTGTTAAAATTATCGAATAGCACACTTACATTGGGTAAACTTTATGGGACGTGAATGACACCTTAATAAAGCTATAAACATTTATTTAAATGTTAAAGCTGACATGTTTTAAAATGCAACAATATTCCCTTTCTATGAAATGGTTATATTTCTGGGTGATGAGTTACAGTAAGAATGTTATTTTTCCACTGTTGGGAATGAAAATCTTTATAATAATGTTTTTAAAAGATTTTCAGGTGCTTTTAAAAGTTACTTGAAATGGATTAATTTCAAAAGTAACAATCAAAACAGCAAGAAAAACGTCTCAGTAGTTTTCTCAACATTTACTATTCTCTGGCAACCCACTCAAGCTTTAATATTGACAGATCTCCACAATTTGATGGTTTCAGAAGTATTTTTAAACTCCAGTAGGTAAAGTAGATAAAGCACAGCAATAAATCGTGAGTTTTATTTTTAAAAAATGAATTTTCTTTACTCAAATAATTTTCAAAACACCACACAGAGTCAAGTATGGCACAACACTATGGTTAAGAATGTTAGTTGGCCTTGATCACGTACTTTGCAGAGGGCCAGTTACTTTTCCCTTATTTCTGCATCTGAAAATGGAGATGACAATAGTATTCATGGCATAAAACTGTTGAAATGGTAAAAAAGAAATCTTTAGTTAGTTCCTAGCATATGGTAAGCATTCTAGAAATGCTAGCTGCTGTTCCATGCTCGTTGATGCTATTACCCAGATGATTTTATTGTCTTTTCTCCAAAGTGTCACATCCAGGGACCACTCTGGTCTTTTACCTTCCTGAAAAGCCAATTACCCAGCAATGTTCATGCCAACTGTTTCCAGCCATTGGAACAGAAACTATCTTCCAACTTTGATTCAGTACAAAAGGCGCTATTGCTTGTCTCCTGGCACAGAGCTGTGTGCTACATCCCAGAACTGGTCTGATATACTTTCCTCAGCTGCCGTTAAACCAAATTATAAGGCAAATAGGATGAAGGAAAAGGAAGATGAACAGAATTCATTTACAAGGGGATCATTTATAGTATGTTTCTACTAGATGAGAGAAGCATTGGAGATAGAGATATGCCATAATTTAAGCATACAGGGTAATTATTTTTCCCTTTGAAAAAAATAATTTTAACACCTTGAAAGTAGTGTTATTACTGTTGCTGACCCTCAAAACATATCAATGTTCCCTCTAGGTCTTCCCCTTGTTCTTTTGTGTCCAAAAACATATGAATGAGGGGGATGAAAATCCCCAAAGTCAAGTTTCCATCATGTTGATAATCTTGTAAAGTCTTGGATATAACTATTTTCCACTCACTTCAACTGATGCAAGAAAATAATTGGTGATTTTACAGATGTGACTGGCAGCACACCTCATGGGGAAAGTTCAGGCTAATAAAACTGAGTGTTAGTACATTTAGTATTTTCAAATCTTCTAAAATATGCCACACGCTTTGAGTACAAAGACTAATTTAAAAGTAAAGTCACTTACTAGCACCCTGTTCCATAAAAGTAGGCTTTTATTATTCGGATTCTGAATGCATGCACTAGAAGTGTTAATAATTAAGCTGTAAAGTAGAACGTGGCTTTTAGTTACTTAAAATATAAAGGTAATGTTGCTTAACAGTGTTTTGACAGTCACATTCCCGAACAAGGCAAGGACAACCTCAAACAAGATTCAGGATGTCAATCATTTCTTACTTATTTGAGCATATGGATATGAAACGCAGGTTTCTCTGGCAGGGGATCCACGGAGCCCTAAAAGAACCCAGCTCCCCCTTAGGACTCTGTCGTGAGGAATCTTCCATGTCTTCCAACCACCCAACCCTGGCACAGGGCCAATACTCCATAAATGTCTGGTGAGCTCATAAGTCAAAAAGAAGACACACGTTCTCCATATTAAAGGCACTTAAAATAAAACATTAAAGCTGGACCATCTCAATAGAAGTCACGTGAAACTCTTGACTGAATTTGGCAAAATCAAAGACGACTATTCACCTAACGGACTTTGCAGGTCCGACTTTTTACGACTGCTATAAACAGTGGCATCTTGAGATCATCCTTTCTCTTTCTATAAGGTTAACAAACGTCACCTGCAACCGGAACTTAATAAACGGTCATATTTTTTAAATACACAGTGGCTAAATCTATCACTGTGACATGAAATACAGATAAAGGAGAAAAGGAATTTTTGCTACGAAAGAAAATGAGGATGCTACTAAGAAACAAAATAGCAAACATGTCTATACAATTCTTTCCATGGCACACCAACCTCAGAAATGGCCTGGGAAATAGGTGATTTTATTTGTCCCAGGGCCATAGGACCAACAAATGACAGAAATGAACCTTCTATTGCTTCCCCATGTGGAGACCCCACTTATTTCTAGAGCTTATTACTTTCCCCCCAATTTGGAGCTATAACCCTAGAGATAGAGTTGACCTTCTCAGTCAAAAAAGTCCCTGTTGATGGGGTCACTGGGCATTATGTGGCTGTTTGCAAGGCCACATCTGCCTAACTGGAGAGTAGTCACTGACAGCTGTGGCTGAATTAAGCTGGTGACAAGTCTTCAGTCTCTTAGCCTCCAGGGCTGCATTGTAAGAAAACCACCCTGATCCTTATTACTAGGTGATTACTTCACACCAGGGAACTCTATTCATTGTTCTCAACAGCCCACTCTGTGACACATAAGACTCCCAGCCACTTACTCACTAGGCATGCTGGCTGGAAAGTATTTTCAAAATTTACCTCTCCATTTCCTGCATATATTAAGAAATTCCCCATGTTCCGCTAGACATCCTCCATGTTGTAAATTTTCTCCTGCACAGGGACTCTGCCTGACACAGTCAGAGATCTCAAATCCACTTTAAGAAAGAGGTTTAATGACTTTCAATAATCCCCATGGACGCTCTCCAGAAGAACCATGAGGAAAACATTAAATTCGCGCAGCCTAACTTCGAACAGCATGCATACGGACTTTGTGGCAACCGTGCACCTTAACCTCTTTATCAGGATCAGCATTTCCATTGTAATGGTTCAGCCTTTCCTAGGTCTTTTAACTTTCATTTATTCTCCACACAGGAAGTCATCCATCCTCCACGCGCAGGCATCTCACGGGGGCTAGATTGCAGTGGGCACACAGTTTAGACTAATGGACTGGCCGCTTTCCAGAATGTTGTTACGGCAATCGCATCTTGCCATCTGATGTTAACACTGACATTGAGAGGATACTGAATGAAACTGCTCAATAAGCTAAAAGTAATGTTAACCCTCTCTACTATGTTACAGCCAAGGTTTACCATCCTCACATCTTTGGATTCTGAGATTCCATTCATGGTGTTCAGTTACTTCCCCGACTTTAATATTAATATGGATCATGTGAGGATCTTGCTAAAAGGGAGGGCCTGAGAGTCTGCATTTCTACACTCTCCCTGGTGGCATTACTACTGCTGGCCTTGGACCACTCTAGGTAGCAAGGCTGTTAAGAATATGGGTGAAGCACAGACCTGAGCACACAGTAGGACTTCTTACAACTGTTTCTGTTGTGTAACTAGTTACCAGTTCCCGAATTATTACTCAGAAAAAGCATCAGAAATAAAATGTCTACTTTATTTTAAAGATAATGCTTACCTTGAGTTATTTGCTTCCTAGGATATTTTTACAAATAAAATATTGATTTTTATCTTAATACCTGCCAAGGTAAGTGTAGTCTATGGTCTTCCAGGTAGAGAAAAAGATCTCTCGTAATGGAACTCTGAGCCCGATAATTCTGTGATTCTATTTATCATAATCTGAGCCACGAGTTGAAATCAAGCAATGTCATTTAATAAATATTAAGCATCTAATAAAAGTAATCGAGAATATGGAAGTCAGTAAAGCATCATCTTTTTTCTCTAAGATGTTTTGGTCTTACACAACAATATAAATTGTTATAACACAAAGCAGATGTGATTAGGCACAGGAAAAAAAAAAAAACACGAACACGCCTGGTGTTTTTCCCTCGGGAAGAGCCTCCTAAAGGACCCTGGTAATCAGGCTCCTATTGACTGAAAAGCCTGTTACCTGGTATTTACGGAACAATACCAGACTTATTATCAGACAGGTTTTGAAATACATCTGTATATTTTTTATCCCAAGGGATGCCTAAAATGAGTGGATGAATTCTGAGATACTTTTCACCGCCAGTAATGGATTCCATCGAACTGCACCTTGAGGGTCCCACCCAACACCTCATAACGTTTGCGTCTCAATCTGACTTTAAAACATGATCCCTCTCGGCCACAGTCAGGACACACATGAGAAGTTCTGCAGGTGAGTTACTGGAGAGGAAAGCATGCTAGACAGCTAGGCCTGCAAGGATCTGATGCTGGCCGGTAAAATAGCGACCCCAGAGAGTGGAGGGCTTAATGATTTCAACACATTTCTCACGTGAATATACACAGCATCTTATGAGATTGCAAACAAGAAAGCAAATTGTATATAGAGTAGGATCTAAATTTTTTAAGAAAAAAGCAAAGGAAATAAGCCAAAATATTAACAAGTTCCATCTTGCCAATGAGACTGTGATCATTTTAACTTATCTTAATATTTTCTCATTTGCTTCGAAATTCTTTACAATGATCATGTATTAATCTAACAATGGAAAAAGCCAATTAAAACATGAATCTCCCATCTGTCCCTCTCTTTCTACGGCATGTTGTTTACGACATAGCTCAGGTTTTTTTCTTTGTTTCTTTTTCTGTAACTAATTCTTTAGGAGAGGGGACACCTACTCAATTAGAGATCTTTTTATTTATTTTTCCAACCATTGTGCCATGGATTCTCGGGGTGGGGGGAAGGGTCTCCTTCTCCTTTCCACTGGTCTCACACAGCATGCTTCTCTGGGTGGAGCGGGCTGGCACTTCAGCTGAACCCAGGCACCTGTCTCTTCAGCTTCCTTCTTTTCATGATCATCTTCCTTCACACGTTTCAGGAAGCGATCTCGGCTGTTAGAGGGCTTAATATGCTCAATACGTATGTGAATTCTCTTGGCAAGAATCTTGCCCTTAAGTTGTTTACAGCAATGCCAAGCACATGCTGAGTGACCCTGCAGACTCCTCCAGTTTTGCCATGGGGACAGTGATGGGCGTCCCTTTTTGAACAGAGCCCATCAGCGCCCTTGATGTCTACAACATCACCTCCTTGTGGACTTGCCTGTATGTGGCCAAAGGAACAGCTCCACGTTTTCTAAAAGGCCTACAGAACCCATAGCAGGTTCCTTTCCTCTTTCCCCTCATGTTCCAGCCAAAAGAATATAGTTCAGATTTAAAAAATATATATTTTTAAGTTCCATTTAATTTCCAAAACGGCCTCTTTCATTTAATTTAGTTTCAAGGATTTAAAGTAATCAGAAAAATCCACTGCGGCATACTCTACCCTAGCACCACAAACACCCCAGACACCACAGGTTTGTGTCTCTGCAATAATTGGGCCAGATGCTATTCATGTGAATCTCTGATTGGCCTATCACCAATTTTAAATCCATAGAACATATCGATTAGTCCTTCTCTTTATTCACTGGATGCCAAGGCGATGTCAGAAAGATTTAGGGCAATTCTCCTGACTCTGACGGTGAAGGTTTTTCTGATAGACAAACTATTGTTTCTCCTCAGGATAAAAGTTCTTTTAATAGAGAAAATACTCTAAAATTGGATGTGTGTATGTGTGTGTGTTTTTTTAAATTATTCGAGAGTCATTAATGAAGCAGGACCTTGAGGTAGAAAACAAGCACCACGATAAGCACCTTACAATCTGCGGTTCCACTGCAGAGAGTGTCACCAGGGTGACAATAAACTCCAAAATGGCTGTGACCGATAAGTACTTTGCAGCTCAATGGAAGCACCGTGCTAGTTCCAAAGCTGTGGCTCAGGACAAACTGGTCAATCGTCCAATCATTCAGTCATTCGATCACTGGTTGAACAAGCATTTACCAGGTCAGGCCCTGGAGACCCAGAGTCAATAGCGCACCTTCCTTAGTCTCATCCTATGAATTCTGATGGGGAAGACAGGCCAGCTCAATCAAAAATGGTGGAGCTACCTGCAATAGACAGTGAATGGAGCCTCAGGAGAGGGAGCTGTCAGTTCCACATAGGAAAGTCTGGAAATGTTTCATAGACGAGGTTGCCCTCGAACTATACAGAGAAATTAGTCGGTTCTGGCTTTGCAGAGCCGTGGTGATGATTCAATGAGATGAATGAGTGTGTCATACAGGTTGTTTCATTAAATCCTCATGACAACTTATCAAGCAAGCATTATTATTATTCCCATTATTCGGGCAAGAAAACTAAGGCATATACAAGAATTAACTCCTGCCAATGGGAGAATATATTCCATTGTATCCAGGGGTAGAGGAGAGACCTGAACTTAAGTCTATCAGTCTTAAAACTATGTGTTTCAAACCAGTCCATAAACATGAGTGTTTTTTCCTATAATTATGTTTTGCATATATCAATGCTTAAATGATAGCATACCTAAGCAAATTTCCTTATCACAAGTAAATTCGACGCATAAGATTTTTAAACTTCCATAATCAGTTAAGTAGGGAACTAACAATTTTCCAGGCCTGAAAGAGAAACTCAAGCCAGCTAGATTTTTCAGACTGAAATCTGAACGCTGGCCCAGCTGGCTTTAAAGTTCAAGATCTTTCCATCACTCAGACATGTTCCCTCAGGGCAGAAGAGGCTCACGGGCCCAGACAGGGTCCCCACCTTCACAAAAGCAGAAGCCACCACTAGGAGAGTATCCCAAAGCCACAGTTGTATAAAACAGCTCCAAGTCCCCTCAGTGTACTGGAAATGAATCCTCAGTTCTACAGGACACGACAGAATTCACTTTACGGCAAATTAGAATTCAGTGTACGGAAAACTGACTTTGGCTGAGGCTAATTTGAGCCTTAAAATATAAATCACAGCAAGCATCCATAATTATAATTATATTGACAGAGGAGCTCAGACTGGGGAAAAAAAAGGCTTACCCTCCCAATTTGGAGGAATTACTATTTATGTAAGGACAGGTGTAGCTTGTAAGTCCTGAATATCAACCAAAGGTCTATAACCAAAAATAGCACATTCTATTTTAGACATGCCAATTCCTTAAGTGAAGTATCATAATTATCCTTAAGCTCTTTTTTCTTTGAAAACAGCTAAGATTTTCCACCAATTCAGAGCTCTAGGAAATCATGAGGAGGGTCTAACATGTACTTGGAGCTTCTGCAGGGCATTTTAATTTGACGTTTTACAATGTAAGCTAAATTATTTCATCAACTGCTTTCACATAGATTGCAAACAAAACTAAAGGTGTTACCTTCACTTTCACAACATAGATATTACACCAAATCATTATAGTAAAAAATTCTGTATACTAAGAATGAAGAACTTAAATATGCTTAAAGAAGTTCATTGCAGCTGTCACGTAAGTTTTATTTATTTTTTTTTAAAAGCCACTATTATAGCTATAGAAACTTCCATCCAACCAAATTCTGTCACATCCTAAATTCTTTCCTTTTCTTTTGGAAATCTCTGGTTTTTATTTTTTCTAAGCTCATTAATTGCTATAGCCAAGTCAGATATAGTAATGTATACCACTTTTTTAACTTGTAAGAGGAAGAAATATTCTAAACTCTTTAAACTCAAGTGTGAATCAAATTATTTTTACTTCTGATTAGAATTAGGTATTCAAAACCAAAAAGAAAAAAAACAAGGACCATTTTATGATATCTGATTGGTAGATCCCTATTACCATCACTACCATTTCCTGAATTCTAATAAACTCATGTGTTAGTTACATAAAATAAATGGTTGCAATTATGACTCACTTACAAGCATCTTTTGAATTTTATGTTTACAATAGGCAAGAGAACTCAATAATCAAAAGATAACAGAGAAGACAGGAACTTATTAATTTATTATCAGCTATTGGGATTCCCTTTACCTGGCAGCTGCTGTGGTCTGAATGTTTATGTCCCCCAAAAAAAATCCTATGTAAAACATAACCCCCAAATTGACTGTATTAGGAGACAGGACCTTTGGGAGATGATTAAGTCATATGGGTGAAGCCCCCATGAAAGGGATTAGTGCCCTTATGAAAGAGGCCTAGGAGCCCCCTGGCCAGTCCTGCCACGAGAAGACACTGCAAACACGTGGCTTTCTGTTAACCAGGAAGTGGGCGCTCCCCAGGCTAAATCTGCTGGCACCTTGATCTTGGACTTCCAGCCACCAGAGCTGTGAGAGACAAATTTTTGTTTCATAGAAGCCACTTAGTCTTTGGTATTTTGTTATAGCAGCCTGAACAGACGAAGGCAGCAGCTATGATGCCTGTTCTCACAGTTCACCACCTAAATCAGCTTTACTTCAGCTGAGGTTCCTAGTGTTTTCCATATTAGAAAGACCACAGACTGTTTGCTCACTCTAACATGTTAGTGGTGGGTTTTTACAAAGCGCATAACTTACGTGAAATGCCTATAAGATAAAAATATAACATTCCTGAGTGAGGTTTCACTCTGTTACTATTTTATTGAAGAATAGATAAGATGGAGATGGACATATTTTTTTCTACTTACAAAGCAATCTAGTTTATCAATATCAATATCAATATTATCAATCTATCTAGTTTACCCTATTTTGAAATATTACTCTGTTCCAGTGGGGAAGGGGAGATGGTTGTTGAGAAGTGCCTTCTCTGTGATCGTTACATTATAAATTGCCTGCTTGGGCACCAGCTGTCCTGAGACTTGCTGTGGTTTATGTTTCTAAAGCAAGGCTTCAGAAATCACAGATTTAGCAGCTCAAGACAGCCAGATTAGCTGTTCCCAAAAAAAGAAGTCAGGAGATATGCAAGTATATCTTTGCAGCAAATCTCGTACCTTTTGGGCTTATTTTAATCACTTAAAAAATAGTCACAATCCAAATGACCCCTGGGAGTAGCTGCCTCGCTGGGGTGAGGGAATAATCCACAGAAAATCCCAGCACTGGAACCTGGACCGGGGCAAGAGGGAGCCTCTCACTCAGCCACGGAGAAAGGGGACATGACTGGAACCTTCAGCTAGAATATGCCCTCTTCCAATTTTCCGGGGCCTGAATGAAGGCGCAGATAAGCAATGCATCACTAAAATTAGGACATGGCAAGTGTTTCTTCGACCTCCCAGCCCTGCCAGCAAAAGTGCCTAATCTCACGGTGAGCACAGGCCCCTGAATGACGTGAGTAGGGGGTGACAGGGGGCAGCAAACTTTGATAGATGGTTTCAGGCCGAAATAACGAATGGAGTTGAAGTAATTAGCAAGTATTTGCTCACCTATAGGCTGCTGGGGAGCCACAGGGTCATCGGGGAAAACTGCAGCTTCCTGCAAAACATCTTCTACGTGGTGTGGCATTTTCAAAATGTTCATTTCCTTATCTCAGCCTAAAAACTGAAGAAAGCGCTGTGTGATGAATGCTTAGGCTGGGGCTCCAGGCAAAGCCAAGAGGCCGATGAGCACGTAGGCTGAGCAGTGGCAGGAAGGAGCGAGAACGGGGCGTGGTCTGCGCCC
Source organism: Macroglossus sobrinus (assembly GCA_004027375.1). NCBI lineage: Eukaryota > Metazoa > Chordata > Mammalia > Chiroptera > Pteropodidae > Macroglossus > Macroglossus sobrinus. The sequence goes on from PVKZ01001718.1 coordinate 257,390, forward strand.
CCTGGTACCACCTCTGAGTAACGCACGCACCCACAGGCGCGGCCCTTGCGGCTCCACTACCAGGAACCCCAGTTTCCACTCCGGGGGGATACGTCTGCAGACCACACTAGGGCAATCTGAAAAGCCATAACTGCTTGCACATCTTCCCATCTACTCACTTAGCCAAAACACTCGAGCTATCGATTTTTTAAAACAATTTTACTTCTTCAATGCAAAAAAAAAAAAAAATTACCTTTAAAAACTTTATTGGCCATTGGATTTCCCATATCTGTTCATGGACTTGAGACAAGGGCTCAGCTACAGTAATAAAAATAAAAGAGGTGAAACAAGTGATCTTAAGGGTGACGTCGGGCTGACAGCACGTGGACCGTACTGCTACAATGGGCAGGGTAAGATGGTGGCAGCACCACCTGCCACCCTGCTATGGCAGAGCATCATGTCCCAGGAAGGCTTGGAGGAAAGCCGTTTATTCTCGGAGGCTTATCAAGCCTTAGTCTCTGCAAGGCTGTCAAAGAAATCTACTCCAACAAACCGCTCATGAGGACGGATCTCTCTTTTGAACAGAAATGATTCTAAAGACTCCTGGGGTCCATGAGGAAGCATCTTTGTTCCTCCTGAGAACCCATGCAAAGAGTCTTTATATTCTTTCCACTTTATCATCCAGTTCCTCTGCAGCTTTTCACCACCCTTGCTATGAAGAGAATATGCCACAATGGAGGAAATGCCACAACAGCAAACTGAATGTTTGACAAAAATAAATAGGTAGGTAGATAGATAGATAGATAGATAGATAGATAGATAGATAACACAGTTTTGAATATAACAGTCAGAAGAATGACTGCAGGAGAAAAATACATAATGGAAAACTTTCAGATGATATTTTTTGGACAAATTACTTGAAAATGCTCAGGACACATACACCTGTTTTGGTCCTTTAATATAATCTGCTGTGGTAACAGTGGTTACACGCACAGGCTCTGGAGAGAGACTGGTTCAGATTCCAACTCTGTGTGGTCTTAGACATTTTTTAAAAATAATTTCTGTGCCTTAGTATTCTCATCTGTTAAATGGAGATAATAATAAAGCTGTTATGATGATTAAAGTGCTAATATATACAAAACATTTAGAACAATGCACAATAAAGCTCTGATCATTATTACTACAGTTCAAAATGGCTTCCACATGCATTATCATAGTTGCTCCTGCAAGCACACTATGAAACAGTGGTGATCATTTCCTCCATGACTTACTGATGAGTATAATGAGGCTCAGGAAATTGCTAAAAACATAAACTTACACCAGAGTCAAAATTTGAATCCTGTTTTTTCACATTAAATCTAGATGTTTTTCCCATTAACTTGGATTAGTTACGTTACATTGGATTAGTTTCACCAAAACCAGCTATTATAAAATATAGACACTAGATAAATTCCTTAAAAAGAAGAAAACTATTGAGAACATCGGAGTACCTATTCCAGGAATTCATTCTTAGAATAAACAAATGATCAGTTGATGGCATAATTTACTAAAGTAGTTAAAGCAGATTTTTAGAATTAGTGTGTAGCAATTTGGAATGTCCTAAATTGTGAAGTGAGGGGTGAGTTAGAAGATTTATTAATATGTATTCTTTGCTGTAAATTCTACTTCTTATAAAAACAGGTAAACATCTTGAGAACACTTAATACACAAAAATGCAGAACTACAAGATGGCTGAGCCACTCATTACGGAGGGCACCCCTAAATAGCTTAAATGTTTAATGAACCTTGTTGTCTTATTGTTGTTGTAACTCACAAGCCAGCAGTGGACTTTCTGATCACTGATATGTTGTAATATTCAGGATACATCCTCCTAGATCTAGAAGACTGGGTGTTTCACCCCTCAGAATCCTTATCCACATGACACTTAGGGGAAGTTTTATGAAGCAAGCAGAATATTGTTGAATATAAATGAACAACTGGCAGATATTCCTTCTTTCTTAATGAATTTTATAATTTAGAGCATTTGAATGGATCCCTAGGGCAATAATTCTTTCGAGACTAACACTCTTCTAGTACTTTATCTATTTCTAATTCATAGTTTGAATGTGTTAGCCTTCGAGAACCTACATTAGTCTTCTATTTAATAACATTAACCTTCTAATTGTGAATCTGATTTTGATTTTTAATATGTACTGTACATGCAAATCATTCAAATTATCCCTCAAAATAATTTTTAAAAAGTGTTTGGACAGACCCACATTAAAAACTAAATTTTAAGCAAAGATTGTGTGCTAAAAATGATCATCTTTAAAAAATTCTCTCAACTCTCAATGACCAGCAAATTGCACTGTACATATATCTGTGTTTTTCTATTCAGCTCACCATCAAGGGTTTGTCAGACCTTTACATAAGTTCATCTGAGCAACTCATATTAAATGTCCACTCATCCAAGTCAACTGATGCACATTCCATAGCTGAAGAAACCTCTTTCATTTTAATTCTAAAATTATGCTTTCAAAATAAAATGTTTAATATTCTAGAAGTATGCATCTTAAGGCCATCTGGATGGAAATATTTTGTTCTTTAGATAGGTACATAAAAATCTATCAAATTTAAATAAATCTCACTACTGAACATGACTGAGACAGTAAATTATAAAATATTATTTAGGCTAAAGAAAGCACTTAGATTTTCCTCTACTTGTCAGAGTTTACCTCTACATCTTAGTCAGGGTCCAGGCTATAAGACAACACTGAAAACAGATGGCTGAAAAGCACCATTATGTCAAGCAACCAATAAGTAGTTTTTTAGTTATTAATTGCTTAACATAATGGCATAATCATTTAAGCTTCAGAGATGGGCATTTTCCTTTATTCCTGTGATTAATACTGTCTGACACTATCCTTGGACTGGTTTGAAGCCAATAGTGATATATTTGTTGACTAAATGACCCAACTCTCCCAAAACCAGTAGCATGTATGTTTCAGATCCCTGCCACAGGCCACATAAATTTCCCACCTCCCTGGTTCTTGCCTGTAAAGTCAAGGTTATAGCACAATACCTCTCTTACCTGTTTTCCATCCAGGGTATACAGGCGTTTCACCACTCCCGAGTCCAGCTTGATGGCGTCGGTTATGTCAGTGAGAACCTGCTCGAAGGAATGAGCAGTCTTCTTGTTCAGGAGAATCCTGACAGCTTTCCGTGGCTTCACCCCACTTCTGATGATGGTGACCAGCTTGGGCCGAATGAAATCCTTATTCTCCCGCACCTCTGAAGGGCTCCCTTTGGCAGTAGCCAGTGACGACACCGCCCGGGACGCCGAGGTGGTCTTGACATTCACAGACCAGTTGGGGTTCACATTCTTGGTGTACTCCAGTTTCTTGAAGGGCTCAATTGAGCCACACACATAACTCTCTCCTAAGGAAGAGAGAAAGATATTTAAGCTTAAGCTAAGGTTTTCTTTCCTGTAGGATGTGATATTTTTCTTTTCGACTTAGAGGTGAAAGCTAGTTGTGACTTTTAAACAATGGAAGTATAATTAAGAATTAAGAAGAAAGATTTTTGACTTCTAATCTGATGCTGTCACTAACAGATTGGTATCCTAGGGAGAAACATCATCATCCCTCCCTTTCTTCATCATTGATATTGGTAGAAATATTGGTATTTAATAAACTTCAAAAATTTATAAAACTGAATTCAAAATAGAAAGTATTCTTTGAGATTTAGAAATATTTCAATTTGCAGAAAAGTTCAAAATCAGAGGTACCTACATTTGCCACCTGAAATCATTTAAAAACTGAAAATGGGTCAGAAAACAGCTTCTTAAAATAGCTATGTAATTTATGTTTGATGAAAGTGTTTGCTAAACATTTTGTAAAGTCAAGTAAAATTCCAAAAACAAGCAAAATAACCACCCTTCCTCCTCTCCCATCTACATAGGGCCAAGCACTCGATCCATAAACACTAGGAAGCCAGTTCACACCTGTTCATAGATAAAAAGTCAACTTACAAACTGTAGATTCTTAAACTGACTCCAAAACAAATATAATTAAATAAGATGAGTAAAAACTGAGGACCTAGTATAATACATGGTGACTATAGTTGATAACACTGTACAGTATAAAAGAGAATTCTTGCAAAGAGTAGAACTGAATTGTTCTCACACATAAAAAAAAGGATACGCATGTGAGGTGATAGATATATTAATTAGTTAAATGGGAAGAATACTTTCACAATGTGTGTGTGTACCAAATCATCACAAGGTACACTTTAAATATTTCACAATTTTATTTGTCAATTGTACCCCAGTAAAGCTAAAAAGAAAATACATAAAATTCTTATTAGAAATAACTCCCTAACAGAGAATCGTTTAATGAGAAAACTCAGACTATTAAGTAGGTGTGGATCACACAAAAACGTAATACACATACCAAGCGATAACAAACTATCAAATGACTGATCTTATCACCGGTCTCCAACCTTTCTGGCACCGGGGACAGGTGCTCCTATGAGAATCTAATGGCTGATGATCTGAGGCGGAGCTGAGGCGGTGATGCTAGAGCTGCTAATACAGTGAAGCATCTGCTTGCTTGCTCACTGTTCGCCACTCACCTCCTGCTGTGTGGCCCAGTTCTGCAGCCCCGGGGGTTGGGGACCACCTATATATATTTCATAAAGTCAGTCAACGCATTTTGAAATTAAATGTTTTATAAAGGCCTTTTTCTGTGTTAGCAAGTCTTTGTAACTGGGAATAGGTAAAAATGCTAAAAATCCTTCATAATTACAGGTAAAGTGACCTAGACAGCCCTCCACAGCCCTCCACAGCCCTCCACAGCCCATTTAGTTTTACCTAAATCCTCATCCTATTCTTAAATTAATAGTGCAAGCATCCAATGCCACAGGATAAGTATTCACATAAAAAATAAGTGAACCAAGGCTTCAAAAATAGAAAAGCACAGGTATACAGGTTATCAAACATTTGCTTTACAAATGTTTCTAAAATATACTTTAATGTGTGTTTATACATTGTGCCTCACGAGACGTTGTATAAACAGTACAAATTTAGCAAACCGGCTTTCAATTCTCCTCGTAGATCATGACTGGTCCCACCCATGCTGTTCTCGAGATTTATACAGATATAAAAAACGTCTACAAGGGAACCGCAAGAACAGGTAAAAATCATCTGAGACTGCAGTGAGGAGCCTGAAACGAAAATTTAGAAATGAAATTACCAGAAACCATTAGGCAGATCTTATAAAGTGTTCGTTATGTCTAGCTACATAGTTACACCAGCAGGCAACACTTTGTATTCATCTCGATGTAAGGATGCCCCACACATTCCCTAAGGAGACCTATAGCTCATGCTTCAGCTGGCAAAGCCAGTCTGTCAGAATTCTGTGCTAATCGGAGATATGCAATTGTCCAATTATTTGTTTTAATTTTTCTTTTCTTTTCTTTTTCTTTTTATGTTTTATGCCTACAGCACCTGACCTTCCTAAATGGTCTCACATCCAAGTACCAACCAGGCCCAACCCTACTTAGCTTCCAAGATCAGATGAGATTGGGCATGTTCAGGGTAGCATGGCTGTAGACTTTTAATTTTAATTTTTTTATTTGTTAAGCTTATATACTAAGGTAATAATTAAAACAAAACATGAAGTGGTTTATATTTCAACAGAGAAAAATATTTTTTAACTTTAGAAAGGAAAAATTATTTTAAAAATAATTTAACAATTATTTAATATGAAATAATTTAATATAATTTAAAATAATTAAATAATTTATTTTTTAAAAGAATTTTAAAGTATTCACATAACAATATGGAATGGGTTTGTTGAAAGAGAAAAGAAACACTTTATTTAACATCTTAGATAAGTTATTATAATTTTTTAAAAGATTACCAATGCTGAGGAAGTAATATTGGTTTGTTTCAAGTGACAACAATGAGAAGAAATTTGTATTTAATCTATGCTGTCACTTTGAAGGCCCTCTGCCTGGTTTATCTGCTATAAAGACTTGAATAAAATCTTGGAGAAGGGTGCGAGACTCCAATAAAGGACGATATTGTACTAAAAGGACAGTGACAGCTAAAAGGAGATCCAGGAGCTGGTCACCAAATCCAACACTGCACACCATGCAACACTGTCATTTATTATTCCAGACTTAGGAAAAGTAAAGATGGGTTTCTTTATGTTAATAAGCTTCTATTTAATTGTGCGAATATATTTACATTAAATTTATTTGACCCCACATTTTGGCTACTTTTAATCATAATTTTGAACTCCCCCACAAGGAGACCTGGTCTCTGTTCTAAATCAGTTAAATTAAAATTTCATAATTTTGTTTTTACAAAAGCTTTGTAAAGGTGATAATATCACTGACAGGTGTAAATTAACAAATCATACTTGTTCTGAATGGGAAGAGTACATAGTCTTGATTTGGTCAAATAGCTCTGGATACTCAGTGTTTAATCTCTTCCATATTGGGGCCGAGAGTTAAGGAATACGTTATATTCATGAATACAGCATCATCAATGGAGTATATTCAAGTCTTTACATGAGGTATGTGGGTTAAAGGTCATTGAAAAAATAACAAAACAAAGTAAAACTTACAATGACCTTTAAAAATTTATAACTGATCATTATAATACCTATAATTACATACCTCTTTTCATATACACTAAGCCATCTCAAAGTTTTATGGTGTAATTTATACTGCGACAACAAAATAAAAGTTAATTTACCTAAACTAAAGTATATTTGAGCAAAATAAACTGATATTGTGATTTATAATAATACATATATATTTGGTATTCACACCCTTTCTGGCACAGATTATCTAAAACCCTTGAAATTTCTTAAGTGAATATAAAGCAACAAAGATGTCTTGCTATTCATAACAGACCCCTCTAAACCACACCTGAGTTTATGTCAATGAGATGACTTTTAGAAAGCATCATAGGATGGAGGCTGGATGCCAAGGGAACCAGCCATGTGATAGGAGGATTGGAACTTTCGGTCCCACCCCACTGGCCTCGGAGAGGGGAGAGGAGCTAGAGATTGCATCAATCACCAGTGGCCAATGATGTAATCACTTGTGCGTAAGTAAGAACCCTCAATAAAACCCAAAAGGACAGGGGTTGGAAAGCTTCCGGCTGCTGAACACATGGAGATTTGGTTAATCTATCGTGATCGAAGAGAGTACAGAAGCTCCGAGCCCTTTCCCCATCCATACCTTGCCCTGGCTATTCCTGAGTTACACATTTTTATAATTAACTGGTAATCCAGTAAGTAGAATGTTTCTCTGAAAACCAGGAGCTGCTCTAGCAAATTAATAGAGCCAAAGGAGGGGGTCATGGGGACTGCCTATCAGCTATTCCATCAGAAGCACAGAGGACAACCTGGACTTACAACTGGCATCTGAAGTGGGGTGGGAGACAGTCTTGTAGGACTGAGACCCTAACCTTTGGTCTTTGATGCTGTCTGCAGGAAGAAAGTGTCAGAATCGAGTTGAATTGCAGGACATCCATTTGGTGACACTGAGAATTGCTTGGATAGGTGGGAAAACCCCCAACGAACACTGAAATTTTATAGCCCAGAATTTGCTTAGAAAGTTTTGGATTACTTACTACAGGTGAAGTGAGACAAGGACAGAAAATGGCAAAGATCACAAATGGTTTAAAGAGAACAGTATAAAAGTCCATTTAGAAGTAGAGCTAGAAGCTACTAAACATAACAGCTTGTGGGTTGGTTACTGTGCTGTCACTCTGGTTCCAGTTTATTTCAGCCCAAAATCTTTGTGTTAAGACAGATTTTCAGTTACAAACTTAATACTCTGGGTGTCCAAGACATCCCAACAAATCTTGGGAACTACAGAAGTGGCATCTGCCTGAATTGCTGCGGCATTCACAAAAGCCAGAAGACTAATATTTGCTTTTAAACAAAGATAGAGAAAAATAAAATGACAGTTAATAAAAAAAGAATGAAAGGTAAGGAAATAAAGCATAAAATTATGTTTGGACCCAACAAGTACCTCTTAAACTATCAGAATATTGTAGATTCTTCTCCAAAAGATTTAGGTAATTTGGGAACTTTGGAGAATGGAATAATTTTTATGAAAGTATATTAGATAATTTTTAAGATAATAAAGAGTCTGTGTTTTGTTTAAAAAATCACACATGCATTTTTAAATTATTATATTTGCTGTTACTCTTCAAAGTTTGGAAATATATTTCCTAACAAAGTTTTCTATTTAAAAAAATGCAAAGGTAATTCTACTTGGTTATAGACTCTCATTATTAAATTAGAAGATTTCCACTTAAAAGAAATTCTCTAAGTCACTATCAAAAACTTACAGTAATATGGTACCAGCTCCCTGGTTGATCAGACCTGTGGTGAGTCAGCCAGGAAGGTTCCTCAAAAAGATGCCATATTAGAAGATTCTAGAAGTTTTCCTTGTGTCCCCTTATTTTGGCAGGGTTTTCATTGGCTAAAAGTTGTGACTTGTAAATTTACAACTGATGTCAATGAAGACATAGCTTGACCTGTCTTAAAATGACTTAATCTCTGTTCTTCACATTAGTAAAACTTGTTGCTACCTCCTCTAAGATTCCTTTAAGTTCTAAAAGTGGCATACTTAAAACTACCTTAAGTGAAGGATACCCATAATATATTTCATTTTTCCAGACTATAAACATTCTCATTGAAAACTCTGACAATTAAAATGTACTATTGTGAGTTATAGTAAAAGCTGAAGAAGCTCAAATATATATTAAACCCTCTGAAATTGAAGCAGGTTAAATGACATGAAAGACATTATTTATAGAATAAAATATCATATAGTATCTTCTGGATATTGTATTTTATGAGACCGTCTCAGATATACACAACAACATTATCATAATCTATCCAGAGGTTCTGGTTTAAGAAGATTTTGATAGCATTGTTAAAGGCAAGAAGAAAGATTCCCAAAGACATTTATGGATCATTCTTCCATGGAAGTTTCATAATGTAATAGTAAATAAAAATAAGCTTACAGAACATAAAAATTTGGATCTGTACGTCAACTCCCAAAGGCAAAGCAACAGAAAAATAACATAAAGGGAAAAGTAGGCAGATCCAACTCTTTTAAAATTTAAAACTGATATAACTGAAAAGTAAAACCAAAATAAAAAAGGGAAAATAGACTGAAGACCTACAATACAACAATGGATCAATATAATGTGAAAACATTATAATTTACTAAAATGAAAGGTACTAAAATATATGACAAAGGATAAAAACACAATAAAATATAAATATAAAACACCATTATAATTTGATAACAACCCTTTTGGAAAGCAACATGGCAAACTGTATTGGAAGCCATGAAAATGTTTACTGTCATGGCTAAAACTTTTTTCAAACAAATTACAGAACAACAACTCACAAAATTGCAACGAGTATATACAACACTGGCCATGAAATATGAAAAATTATTACAAACTCCTAAATCGTAAATAATAGGTACAAGACCTGAATGAGCCACTCTGGGGAGTGATAAGAATCCTGTCATGAATTTAGTCTTTAAAAAGCTTAGAAGGGAATAAGTGGTCATTGCTAAACACATGGTCCAGACAATCCTAATTCAAAGGAAAAAACAACCACTCCACTTCCCACTGGCCCATCAACAAAGAAGTAGAATTCATGCTGTCCTGGGAGGTGAAGCAAGAGTCTAATTTTCAGTGACAAAAAAAGGAAGAGGACTGCATTCCAGATAAAAATAAAATAACAGCATCCTTTACTCCACAGTACCATAAAGGGATAGTGAGATATTAAGACGTCCTTCTCAAAAAATAAAATAAAAACGGACAAATTAGAGTAAGGCTGCAGTAGGCAATAAGGTCAACGTTTTATGCACCAGATCCAGGTCTTAGATCACATAAGCTGCAGTGTGAGGGGATGGCTGGAGGGAAGATAGAGTCAAGACACCACTGAGAAAGCAATTCTCATAGAGCAGGAGAGAAGATGGAGAACTGAACTTTACACACCTGCACAAGGGAAAGAGAGGAGCAGATGCTCTAAGGAGTTCTTAGCGGACAGAATCAACCACAACTGGCAATTGACTGGATGTGGGGCCCGTGAGAATGTGAGTCCATAACACTGAAAAAAACGACACTGAAACTTCGATTTTGGCTAACTTCCCAAATACCACACTAGATAAAATGAGAAGGGGAAAATATTTGGATTAGATGCTAAGGAAGAAAATTAATTCAGTTGTGACATATTGAAGGTGAAGCTCCTAGGAGCCCACCAGTTGGAGATGTCCAGCAAGCAGCTGGAAATATAGACCTGGAGTTTGGGAGGTAGATGCATGTGGCAGCTGTAGCTGCCACATCCAGCTGGACAAAATGAAATCCAGGGCAACACCAGTTTTTAAAGATTGCCCAGAGATGGAAGAGCCACTGAAGGGAATCGAGAGAAATCAGATGCCAGGAGGCATGGAAACGAAGGGGTGGTGAGGATGTGGCTAGGAGAGATCCAGACACCAGCATTCAATGTTCCAGGGACAGCAGTGAGAATAAGGATTCCTAAGGGATCAATGGCCTGGACATTAGGAGGCCACACATGATCCTGTAATAGCCACTTCAGTTGGGTAATGATGCCAGATTGCTTTCATTCATTCATTTATCCATTCAGTCACTCTTGTCTCTTTCCATCAGTGATATTTATTGAGTGCTTGCAGCCAACATGTTAGGCAATAGGAACTCCAATGGCTCCCTGACTTCTAGAGACTTTGATATAAAATAAATAAGTATCTCACAGTGTAATAGTGCTAATTAAGGGTGTGAAGTACTGTTAGAAGTTGATTAAGTAGAGACAGCAAATGCTGATATTTCTTCTCATGGACAAGTTCTGGGTTTGAGAGGTCAGCAAGACCAAGGCAAGAATTTTTTAGATTGTGAGAGACTTGGATACCTGTAGGCTGAGGAGATAGGAATGGAGATGCTATTGGCAGAACAAGTTACCTGAATGTTTGCCACAGAGCAGATCCCATTCTTATCCTCACCACAACCCTATGATCTAAGTATCGACACACCACTTACACAGGGCACACTGAGGCACAAAGGGTTAGGCGGCTTGCTCAAGGTCACATGGTTAGCAAAGGTGGAGCCAGGACTCAAATGCAGGTGGTCTGACTCCAGGGCTGTGACTTAACCATGAGGCCATGCACCCTCAGGAGGGCACCCATTTTACCCTTGTTATGGAGAGGAGGGAAGACCAGAGATGGGAGAGCATGAGAAAGGAGAGTAGCTGAGCTCAGTGCTGATTGTATCAATGGGTAACAGGGGACGAGGCCACACAGAAGGTGGGGGCAGGAGCAGAATCCCTACAAGAAGCACTTTAAAGATTGTGGGTGTATTTATTCCATATATAAATAGGAGAGCCATTATGAAGCAAAGGTATGGCACAAAGTGGTTGGTTCGTGGCCAGGTTTATAGGCAGGAAAACATTTTGAAGATTATTGTATGGGACACATGTGTGCCCTAAAGGACCTGATCTACAAGAGGCTGTAATGGGAATGGAAAGGCAGGGGCAAATACAGATTCTATAAAGAAAAGAAGAACCAACTGAAAAAGAAAAACTAAGATATGCATTTTTACCTTACCCTATTCCAAGAGTACAGAGGAGAAATGACAAGAGCTTAGTGATAGGAATATAAAGAGTTACTTCATTTTTAAAATTTATTTGCATCTTTCAAAATTTTGTACAATGCTCACTGTAGAAAAATGTATCACTCCTTCAGTCAAAAAAGTAACATGGTTAAAATAGTAGTAAGGACTTGAAAACCGTAATAGTGGTGGTGAAAAGGGGAGAACAAACTGAAGAAATGTCTTAAGGAGAATCAACAGAATTTGGTGACAGCTTAGAGTTGAGGGTGGCAGAGAAGAAGTCAAAGGCAATGTTAAGTTGGATGGTGACACTATATAACAAGATCCAGAACATGAGAAAAGGGATGAATTCCATATAATGGAAAGGAATGAGTTCGCATTTATACATGGCAAGTTTGAAAGGTCTAATAATTAGAGCATCAGTTTAATATGCCCAGATGGCTGGAAGTAACAGCCTTAAAAGAGTGGTTAAAACAATGGGGACTGACGATATCATAGTAGGTGATCCAAAGACGGGAAAATGTTTAAAGTGAGGCAAAAAAAAAAAAAATAAGGAAATAAAAATTCACCATTGTTAACACCACAGTAATAATTGCTACAGGCAAAATCGACCAATAAATGCCAAAGCGGGCAAAAGTTTAAAGAGAAAATAGATGTGTACATAGCTTTAAAGTTTCTCTCCCAAATATTTATTAATTATAAAGGTGGAAATAGTAACTTACCATGAAGACAACTGGCAGACATCACCCAAACCTACCGATCATGGTTAATCCCACCAGTAACGACACAAAAACATCATTTCCCTTAGAAATGCTGAATCAGGAGGACACATCACTTCCGTGGAATTCTTGCCACAAATGCATAACTGCAGCCTAATCATCATAAACCCAAACTGAGGGACATTCTACAAAGTAACCAACCAGTACTCTTCAAAAAGGTCAAGTCATTAAAAACAAGGAAAGACTGAATAATTGTGACAACTTGGAGGAGATGAAAAAGATATGACAACTACATGTAGTGTGTGATTCTGGAATGAAAAAGGCATTAACAGAAAAACTGATGAAAGCTGAATAAAGTCTATACTTTAGTTACCAGCATTGATCTAAAGTTACTTCTTACTTTTGATAATTATACCTGTACTTCTGATAATTATACCCACAGTCATAATTATACCTTATGGCTATATAAGATACAGGAAGCTGGGAGAAAGGCATATGGGAATTCTTGTCTTTGTGACACTTCTATTGAGTCCAAGTTAATTTCAAAATAAAAACTTTTAAATATGAGGCAGGTAGCCTGGAAAAGAATTGAATTCCTGCCTCACATATTCTACTAATATAACTTCTATTAGAATATATTTTTAAATAAAAACATAAAAACACTGCATTATAATCTAGGATTAGGGCCAATGAAGCATGAAAAATCAAATCATAAGAGACTGATATATATGATTACATAAATTATTTTAAAAAGCTGAATGGCCGAAATTACAAAAACAAAGTCACTAGATAAAGGATATTATTTTCATATATATATTTACAGCGAAGTATAAATAGTGTAAAAATTGGGAGAAAAGACACAATATTGGGAAAAGGAGACTAAGTCTCAAGGTGAATTACTTGTAGAAATAGGCCTGCAATTCAATTTTCCTTATTTTCATGGTTTTTAAAACATATTAAGTCTAGGATTTCCATTCAAAATGGCAGAATACATAAATGTTGTTCTCAACTCCTCTCATGACCACATCAAAAAGATAATTAAACTACAGAACAACCATCATTGAGACTCTCCTGAAGTCTAGCTGAACAGGAGTCCTGAAACTAAGGACACACAGAAGCCACATGGAGACTGGTAGGAGGGACAGACACACAGAAGGAGCTGGTCCCACATCCATGGTGTGACAGTTTAAAATCAGGAGAAATATCTCAGCTGTGGAAGTCCCCACTAAAGATAAAGGATCCCACGTCCCATACCAGACTCTCCAGCCCAGGATTCCAATGCCAGGAAGAGAAGTCCCCACAATGTCTGGCTATGAAAACCAGTGGAGATTGTGATTAAGTGAGACAGATGGTGGCTGGAGTACCCAGTGTTCCTCTTAAAAGGCTCACACAACAACCTCACTTACGGACTCACTTGCTCTGAGCTCCAGCACTGGGGTAGCAGCTTGAAAGGCCCAAGGGACATAGAGGGAGGAACCGAACTGTCTGGCTTCAAGGTTAGGGCTGGAGAGGCAACCACTGTTTCTTTGTTGCACCCTCCCCTTGCCCATTGTGCAGACACAAGCACCAAGTCTGAGGCTTTATCAACCTGGCTCACACTGCTGGTCCAGCCCTGGTGATTCCCTGAGACCACACCCCATCCAACTTGTGGACCCACCCAAGTTTTTCCTTACAAACAGCCTGTCTTGACGCATACTGTGGACTTTTCTAAAATCTCTCAAAGGTTCATAAACCCCAAACAAGCAGCATCTGGCCTTGGTGTGCCCCATATGTTTTACAAAGCAGCCCTAAGCCAAGAAGTAGTGAAACCTGACATCAGTTGCAGCTTTGCTTCTCCCAGGCACCTCTAAGCCCAGTAGTGGCACCCATCTACAGATCACTTTGTAGCTCATATCAGGTGGCCCAGACTGGGTACAGCCAGCAGCTGACCTTGGCCTACACCAGAGCCCTTCCTAACAGGCTCCAGAACTGATACCTCCATTGGTCAGCTTCAGATCACACCAGAGCACCACCCAAGCACTTACACAATTGACATACCCAAAAGGTGAACTTAGCAGGCACCAGAGACCCACTACAGTGAGTCCTGCTTCATGAGGTCAGCATCAGCTCCTCTACTATACATAGCCACTCCTGACAGCCAATCAGACTGAGAGTCAACTCCTCCCATTGATGAAGTACCAACAGCAATTAAGGCTCAACTACAACAGGAGGGCACATACAGCCCACACAAGGGACACACCAGGGGCACCCAGTTCATATGACCAGGGAGACTACACCACTAGGCTCCACAGGACACTTACTACATAAAGCCTCTCTGTTTAGACCAGGAGACGTAGAAGCTCTACCTAATATATTGAAATAAACACAGGCAGGTGGCCAAAATGGGGAGACAAAGAAACATATCCCAAATGAAAGAAGAGAACAAAATTCCTGAAAAAGAACTAAACAAAATGGAGACAAGCAATCTACTAGATGCAGAGTTCAAAACACTGGTTACAAGGGTACTCAATGACCTAGGTGAGAACTTCAACAAAGAGATAGGAAACATAAAAATGGACATAAAAAATAACCAGTCAGAAATGAAGACTACAATAACTGAAATGACAAATACATTAAAGAGAATCAATAGTAGATTAGATTAATCAAATCTGCAATTTGGAAGACAAGGTATCAGAAAACACCCAATCAGAACAGCAACAAGAAAAAATAATACAAAAAAATGAGGGTAGTTTAAGGGGCCTCTGGGACAATATCAAACATAACAACATTGGCATCACAGAAATACCAGAATGAGAAGAGAGAGCAAGGAATTGGAAACCTATTTGAAGAAATCATGACAAAAAACTTCACTAATCTTGTGAAGGAAATAGACACACAAGCGCAAGCTCAGAGTCTCAAACAGGATGAACCCAAAGAGGCCTATGCTAAGACACATCATAATTAAAATGGCAAATGTTAAAGACAAAGAAAGAATCTTAAAAGCAGCAAGAGGAAAGCAGTTATCTTCAAGGGAGCTCCCATAAGACTGTCAGTTGATTTCTCAACAGAAACTTTGCAGGCCAGAAGAAATTGACATGAAATATTCAAAGTGATGATGAAAAACAAGATTACTCCACTCAGCAAGGCTATCATTTAGAATTGAAAGAAAGATAAAGAGCTTTCCAGACAAGAAAAAGCTAAAGGAGTCCATCATTACCAAACCAGTATTACAAGAAATGTTAAAGAGACTTCTTTGAGAATAAGAAAAAAAAAAAAAGATAAAATATATGGATAATAAAATAGCAATAACTACATATCTATCAACAATTACTCTAAATGTAAATGAATTAACTGCTCCAATAAAAAGACATAGGGTGCTTGAACAGACAAGAAATAAGACATTTGCATATGCTACTTACAAGATTCACTTCAGATTGAAAGACACACAAAAACTGAAAGTAAAGGGATGAACAAGATATTTCATGACAATGGGGGTGGGGGAAGCTGGGATAGCAATACCAATATCAGACAAAATAGACTTTAAAACAAAGGTTATAACAAGAGACAAAGAAAGACCCAGTAATCCCACTTCTAGGTTTTTATCCAAAGAAATCCAAAACACTAATTTGAAAAGATATATGCATCTCCACATTCACTGCTGCACTATTTTCAATAGCCAAGATATGGAAGCAACCTCAGTACCCATCAATAGACACATGGATAAAGAAGAGATGGTACATATATACAATGGAATATTACTTGGCCATAAAAAAATGAAACCTTATCATTTGTGAAAACATGGATGGGCCTAAAGGTTATTATGCTATGAAATAAGTCAGACGTAAAAGACAAATACTGTATGATTTCACTTATATGTGGAATCTAAAAAACAAAATAAAGACTCAGAACAGAAACAAAGTCATGGATACAGAGAACTTTTGATTGTTGCCAAATGGGGGAGGTGAAAAAGGGGAAGGGATTGAGAAGTGCAAAATGCCAGTTATAAAAACAGTCCTGGGGATGTAAAGTACAGCATAGGGAAGAGAGTCAATAATATTTTAATAACAATGTATGGTGTCAGATGTGTACTAGATTTATCAGGTCAATTCATAAGTTATATGAATGTCAAATCACCATACTGTACACCTGAAACTAATATAATCTGGCATGCCAACTGTAATTGAAAAATAAAATAATTATTAAAAAACATTTTAAGTCCATTTTGAAAGCAAACAATTAAGAATGTCATCCATAAGTTGTTACTCTGAAGTTTGCATGTGCATCTGCATGTATATCTACATACATGCATAGAGGGCTAATCGCCAGCTCTCTCAACACACGCAAACCAAATCAGGCAGCGTAATCTGCATATAATAAGATAGCACAAGTGACCATGAGACCATTATAAACAAAGAACTTCACATAAATCATTGCAGTTCAGAAGTTTTAGTCTGAGATAAGTAAGAAAGAACAAACTTAAACACTTACAAATCAAATATACTTGTCTTTGAGCCCACTAAACAGGTTTAATTCAAAACTCAAACATCATCATTTTGGAAGGGGAAATGAGAAGCTAATAGCATGCACTGAAGTTTATACAAAATTAGTATGTAAAGTGAGAGATATGAACCTAATGACAAGTGTGAAACAACGGTTTGCATTTTGACAGACTAAGCAAAAAATGTAATTGACAAAGAGGCAAATCTAAATGAATTTCCAGCTATTTCAACACTAAGTGCAGCTGCATGCTAATTATGAGTGTATAAATGAAAAAAAAGATCTGTTTAAACTAAAATTTTTTTTGAAAATGCAGTTAATATGTTAACTTACACACTGTACTAAAGTTACCATTCAATCAAAAAAAAAAGTATTTTTTCCAAAAAGTATTTTTTAAATATCAGACTATTCAATCTGCAGTTACTTCATATTGATCAGTGGCAAAAGTATTTGGAGGCAAATGAAAATATGAAAGTATTTCTAGGGAGAGAGGGAGAAGGAGAAAAAATAATAAAATGTTTAAAAAATTAAAGTGTTTCTGGGAGCAGTTTTTGTCATTCCTGGAATTAACTCAAGGTCAAAACATTTTTTAATAAGAAGGAGCTAATACAATACAATTTTATTTAAGAGACATTAAGAATACCCCATTCGGTGTCCTATTAGTGGCAGTTATGACCTCAAGCTCTGACACCAGACTTCTTGGGTTCAGATCCTAATTCTACCATTTCTTGCTATGTGACTTTGAGCAGATCCCTTAACCACACTGTGCCTCACTTTTCTCATCAAAGTATTAGGGTAATAACAGCACCAACTTCCTGAGATCACTGTGAGAATTAAATGTGTTCACATATGCACGGCCCATGCTCAGTAACAGTGAGCTATCCCTTTAATTCTTAGGACAACAGTCTCTCAGAGCAGTCATTCTTTAGTGTTACAAAAATAAACTGACAAGGAAGATTGTGGGGAGCATGCCATGACTTTGCTGGTCCCTGGATGTAAAATGCTGTCATTTCCCTCCTACCTCTTACTCCTTCTCCTTGATGAATGGGAATCATGGGAATATCTCTGGCTGCCACTCAGTAAAGATCAAGTCTTGGTGAGAAACCGACTGATGTGACGACCCTCCCCCAATAAATGTTGCACCATGTGACTCTAGAACAGGGTGAGGAGTAAGCCCCAGCTCTCTTAACATGTGCTTTGAAGTCCTGGCAGACTTTTTCCCTACAATGCCATCAGCCCTCAAAGAGATGCTCTGGTGACTGCTCAGGTCATGCACCTGACTTTGCATGTGATCTTTATCAAGATCCCCTGGAATATTCCACCAAATGTCTTCTTTATCCTTGTATTTTCCAAGGTCATGAAAAGGACAGGGTACAAAAATCAAAGCCCACGCAGAAAGATTTCATGTCCATTCTTCCCCTTTAATTTACTGGAAGTTCCAACATCTGAATAGAAGAAAAAAGGCCAAGTCTACAGGCATCTTGGCAGGGTGACGAGTCATCAAAAAGAGATGTGAATTTCCACAAAATAAACACACTAAAGCCAGGCTACCCCGCACCATCTTGAGTCCAGTCATACTGTGACTGCACCGGCGTGCCTGCCAAGAGGCAAAGAGAAGAAAACCAGGAAAAAGACACAAAGCCCTCAGCCTTGACTTACATACAGATTCTGGCTCCAAAAGAAGACAAGCGGGCTTGCCTCCTGCTACCTGCATGAGAGAGGAAGGTCATTACACGCATGGGATTCCTCCAGGATCCAATAAGACAACAGGGTCTGGGCAAATGTATCTGGAGTGAAGATGAATTCAAAGTGAAGTCATGCACTTCGACCACCAAACTGCCTTTCCCACGTTCCTTTGCGCTCTGTATTACTTCATTAGGAAGTAATTCACTCTCTCCAAAGATCAGCTACCTTATTTATACTCTAGCATGAATGGAATCGCAGTTATTTCTCTCCAAGTCATTTTCCTTTGCTCATAATTTCTAAGGTGACTAGAAGCTTTATGGCCTGCTCCAATGGGGTTGATGCTGTGGCCAGTGTAGCTCAAAGCAGGACAGCACACCTTGTCCATGGACCCAAATAGTCCTACTTCCACATGAAATGTCTAAAACAGATAATTACCGTTAACCTAAATTGGACTTAAAAATAAACTGAACAGATTAACTTCTTTATCTTTTCAAATAACGTAGAAAGACAACAATCCCTTAAACATAAAAGAAAGCATCATTTTGGAAAGAATTGTCAGAAAACCTAATTAGTGGCCCAGCATCACCACAAATACCATGTACCCATAGACATGTCACTTGAATTTTCTGGCACGATAAAACTGGGCTTGATACCTAACTAAGATTCCTTTCAACTCTACAGTGTCATGATCCATTCATTATTTTCAGTTCAAGCACTTGCAAACATCACACTAGCAAAAGTTGAGTTTGCGTCTAGAAATGAATATGAGCTATGTGATTAAAGATGTGAAAATGGACTCTTAAGATCCACGAAGCATGGGTGTGAGAAAAAAAAGACTAGAGTCTGCTGTAGAATTAAGACACTTCTTCCCTCAGCCCATTATTATGAGCTATCCGACCTAATACCATTAGCATTATTTTTTTATACGGCAGCACATCCACGTGAACTCTCAAACGTGTGAACCGATAAGGACCAGAGCCTAAGGCGAAATGCTACCTCAGAGACCCAGCAGGGGACGCACTGTGTGCCAACAGGGGACAACTAGCCTCTGGGGCCACTGGAAGTCACCGCATAGCACTCACCTTCCACCAGCTGGTCCAGGCTAGAAATTTTCTTGAGCCCATCGATGGTGTAGATTGTTCTCACTCCCTGCGGCAAATTCACGTTATCCGACAGAGTTCGGGTCAAATCAGCCAGCAGGGCCTCAAAAGACCGGAACCGGTCTGGGGAGATGGCATACACAATCCCTTTGAAGTATCGATCGCCGTTTCGATAGAAACGAACTTTCTTGGCCTTCTTCTCGGAGCTGAGGGTCTGCAGCGTGCGGGTTCGGTAGAAGCTGCAGTGGGCGCTGTGCGTGGGGCTGGGCAGCCCGTTCACCCGCGACCCTCTGCTGTACCTCTGCGCCTTATCCCGCTCATCAAAGTGCTCCAGCTCCATGTCTCTGCCGAAGGACATGACGGGGTTAAAGTTGAACCTACGAGGCACAGCAACAAAGACAGACACATATGGATGTTATTTTACGATCACGATTTGAAAGGCTCAGCTTGAGAGCAGCTGGTGGAAATATTGCTATAATCGATGGTATATTTAATATGAGTTATCAAGTCGGGAGAGGAAAAGGACAACATAGAAAGAGAAGATGCAGACCCAGTGGAAACAGCTTAATAATCAACCCCAGTTTTGTTAGAAACTGCTCCTAGAGACTGGCCACCTACACCGTATCAGCCTTTGAACAGCTATTATTTCCAATAGTCACAACAAACCTTTCAAAGTATTTTTACCGTTATTTACTGATGAAGAAACGAAGGCACAGAAAATTTTCTCCTCAATTTCTTTAAGTAATGCAATTGAGAAATGCTTGAACCTAGAACCCCAACCCAGGTTTTGTCCAGCTCCAAAGCTCAAAGCTGCCTGCAGGGCAGCGTGCTAAGCCTAGTGGCAGGCAGAAAACAGGCTTCCACATCACCATGCAGCTAAAGATAGGTGGTGGGGGGCCAGGAAACAAATAGGGCACCAGCATTTCAGTCACACTGTCAACATCCGGCAGTGTTTGCTCCCCACGGCCAGATGGAGAACAAATGGACTCAATCTGTAAGATCTACCAACTTAAGGAAGATATTCGCAAGGTCAATGGAAATTATTTTAAAAAGTGAATTCACCATAAGTCATTTACTTGATAAACTGGATTTAAAAAGAAGCAGGAAAAGGAGAACAAAAAACACAATGACAACAAGAAAAGATAAAAGTTACTTCTTCATTACTTCTGCCTTTCCTTCCACTAAGGCTCCCTCTGTCCTGAGGTTGAGGAAACTGTGGCTTAAGGATGTTAATCCAGCCTTGAACCCGTACTAGCTGTGCAACCTTGAGAAATCTACTTGATAAACATCTTTAAGCCTCGATTTCCTCAGTCACACATGGGACTGACAATGGTACCTACCTCAGAGTTACTATTAACTACAGAATAAGTTAATATATATAATGCACTTAGGAAAGCGTCTAGCGTATAATAAGTATTAACATTTTTTATTAATGCGATCTGATTCTGTCACAGAAAAAAACTAGTAGGAACAGAAGCTCCCCTTTCTGATAAGGGAGGCTCCTGGTGAGCCCTCCTGATTTCCATTCATGAGCTCTGAAAAAGGTGCCTGCACCCCAGAGTCCCCATCTTACTTTCTATGGAGCCTTGTCATCAGCAAGCTGCCTCTGGGTTTAATACATCCTTGCTGAGGGGTCCATTGATAAGGCTTGTGGGTGTTGCCCCTTGCAGGGGGATTCATGTTTTAACAGGTCAATCTAGAAAGTGGAAAAACCCTCGGAACTCAAAGAAAAGAAGTTCTAATGACAAAATTTCAGGCACATTGGAATAAAATATAAGGAAAATGGAAAATCTGAGGCAAGAACCTACAAATGCTCTCTAAATCCCACCAGGTACATAATGTCCCCTTTCCAAAGGTCAGTCCAAACTAACCAAAGGCATCGCCAAGCCTCCCTGACCCTTCTGTGACCCTCAGTAAACTGCCCTCTGAGCCATTCAGAGAGGCTAAAATTTCACGCTCAAAAGCACTGCTAGAGACGGTGTCCTTCTGAAATGAATGGAGTGGAAAAAGCTAATATTTAATGAATGTCTGTGATGTCCTGACACTATTACTCAGCAATCAATTGTTGCAGAATATGCTCAAAATTCTCTTCTAAACCTCATGACAATCCAATGGGGTAGGTAATATGATCATGACTGATGGTGATATACCCAGGGTCCCAAAGTCACAATTGAGGGAGTTGAGATTTGAACCCAGTTTACTCTGATTTGGAAGCTGGCACTCCCTCCCTGCTGCCCCATGTTCTGTGTCCTAGAGGCCTCGATCCTCTGAGATTGGACCCTTGTCACATGCAAAGCAGAGATATTTTAAGCCCTCACTCCTAACTAGCTCTGTGACCTTGGGCAGGACATTTAACTGCTGAAGACCACATCTGCAGACAGAGGCACTGGTGGTGTCAGCAGTCCCCTAATGCCTTTACCTGCGCATGTGTCTACTGTGCAACGGAGTGTCATTTAAATCTTCAGTGATTATGAGTTCAGGGTTTTTCTTTTTTCCTCCAAGTTTGAAAACTGCCTCATGCCTCTTAGTAACTCGCAGTAGTCTAAATTTGCATTTTCCAGAAAAAGATCTAGCATAATAGGTATAAACCAGTTTCATTGATTTTGACATTAGATAACTTCAAAACAATTATCAGTTGATATCCCATCCTTCAAGCATCTATTGAGTATCAGAACCAATATGTTGCCATGATATTACAGCTGCTCCTACTTTAAACATGTATTTGTTTTTAAAAGGGCCCTCTCATCTTCCAAAAGGGGTGGTGGGGAGATGATACTGCCCATATCATACCAACTCACTAAACCCTTCAAACTTTGTAAACTGTAAGGGCAGGATTGGCTTTTGAAGGTTTTATCCTATTTTTGAAGCCAGTGGTCATTCTTCCAACCATAGGGTTTCCTCCCCAATCTGTATGAACCCAAAAAAAAAAACAAGTAGGACCCTAGCAAAGGATGGCAAATTTGTGTCACCAGAGTAAAAATCTATTTTGAAGGGGCTCTTGTCAAGTCACAAATAATTTAGCAATTATTGGAATTCCTTAGAGGGAACAGGCTTTTAGAACCAAGAATTCCACAGCAAGTGAAAAAAAAAAGATCAATTTAAAAGAGAGAAGAGTTTGTTTTTTTTTTTATTTTATTTGCGCATTTCCTCAAATTGGATCACACACTCAACCAAGGCAGGAACCACATCTTGCACTCCCCATCACTGAGCCTGCCCCAGAGTAGGCAACAAAGAAAAACCACACTCAGAGTGAAGTCATTTTCAAGGCTCCAGATAGCGCTAAATGAACGTCACAGACCACACTACACACCCTAACATTCCAGTAATTACATGTGGCTTCAAAATAGGTGTTGTTCCCCTTGCCTCCGCTGGCTCAGCTCTCCAGGGGGCTTAGTCATATATCTGACCAAGAAGATTCACTGGGCCCCCACAGGCTCCCACTTTGTGCACAGGAAGCCGGCTCAAGCACCACGTAGCCACGTGTTCACCCACCGTAAGGGTTACAGGCCCTTACATGTGTCCTGGTACCCAGAAGTTCACCACACCATCTCAGCCACAGAAATGACAGAAACTTGAGTGGGGAAGAAGGGGACCTTTGCTCTCATCAGAAATTTTCATAGAAACCCAGCCAGGCCAAGAAATCAGCATCCTCGTGTGTTCTCTGTGGGCTTTCTCACCATTTTGAGGAAACTGTTCATCCTCCTCTAGATGAGCATACGAATTCCTGTTTTAGAGATCCCCGCCCCAACACACACACACACACACACACACACACACACACACACACACACCAAGAAATAATTTAGCATAAATGCTACCACATCTAAACAGATGCTGGACCTGGAAGTTCCAAGGTATATTTTCCCCAGCAGGGTTAGATTGCAAGTGGACGGTCGGGCTAGAATGAGAGGCGCGCACACACCTTCAGAGGGCATGCACCACCCTGGACGTAGACAGGATGCGCGTGGATCCTTTATAATGTTCCTACATGTAACCTCTCTTAAAATCCCTTCTGACCCGCATTCACGTGATATTTCATACCTCAAACGCTGTCCTACTTTCCTTTCCCGTCGAAAGGCGACCTTTTTTTAAGGAACATTCATAAAACGTATCCACGAACAGTGTGCTCCAAAATCTGGACACACATTCACAGGTGCGGAGAAAGGCAGCTGCTTTGAATGAAACCTTTCATCTGCTCCATCTCCTGCAAACACCACCTTGCCACATCCAGCAGTGAGTCGGGGCAAACCCGGCTTGCAAAAGCAGCCTCTTTTGTGGAGCAATGCAGGGCTGTGAGTGCGCTCCCGCTAGGAGCAAAATGCCGCTTCCCCTCCGCGTGCTTTTAGCGCTGCAGGTACTAATCTGCACACGAGTAGCCTCGCTGTCCCTGAAGGAACTTGAGACCCTGCAAATGCACTTGCAGCAGCCACGGTGCAGCCACCCTCCAACGCGCAGATCGCCCCATGCCCTGGCGCGCACCACCCTCCCGGGCACACGGGAAAGCGCACACAATAAGAGGCCTGGCCCCGCCACTCCTAAGCGCAGACTTGGTCCTCGCTCCGCGGCCAGTTTTGACAATGACATACCCCTCGCCCAGCTCCTCGGCCCTGGCTCTCCTTCTGCACTAACAACGTGGCGAAAAGCGACCCACCCCCGCCTCCAGACCCCTGCCCCGCGTCCGACTCCCCGTGGTAAGCCCCCGCGCCCGGCTCCCCATTTTAAGTCCGACTCCCCGTTTAAAGCCCAGGGTCGCCAGACAAAAGAGGCAGGTGCCGGCGGCCCCGGGCCGCCCGCACGCACCGCACCCCCACGCGCCCCCCTCGGCCCGGGCCCGGCCGGCCCGGCGGGCACAGCCTTTCGAGGAACGGCGGGCGGGGCGGCGGCGGGCCGGGCGGGCGCGCGCCCTGCCCTCGGCGCCCCTGCGCGCTGGCCGGCCCTGCCCGCAGCTGCTTCCCCGGCGAAGGCAAACCACGCACCGGTCCGCGAAGAGACGCCGCCGGGGGTCTTTGTGGCGGAGCGCGGGGCTGCCTCCTGCGGGCGCTGTCCTCGCCGGGCTGGGCGCGGCCGCGGCTGCGGGGCGGCGGCGGCGGGGCCGGGCTGGGCTGCGGCGGCGGCGGCGGCGGCTGCGGGCGCGCGGGAGTCGGCTGCAGCCGCTAGTGCGGGGCTGCGCCTCGGCCGCTCCTCATCGAAATGCGGCGCTCCGCACGGTCTGGCTCCAGCCTCTCTCCGGAGGAGGGCGGCGGCGGCAGCGGCGGCGGCGGCGGCGGCGGGCGCGCTCCCTTTTCTTGCAGCTCAGCGGCTCACACGCCCTCCCGGCTCCCTCCTTCTCCTCCTCCGCGTGCGCGCCCCCCGCCCCCGCCCTTCTCGGCAGGGCACACCCACCACGGCTGCGCCCCGTGCTCCCCCTCCCCGCGCCCTTTCCCGCCGCAGCGACCTCAGTGCGTCTGGCTTGAGCGAAATGCCAAACCTCCCCGGTGCCCGGGAGTGGGTATCTGGAGATAGGGACCGATCGGACGGGGGACCTGGGGACAGAGGACGAGAGCGCGGGTAGGGCTGGGTCTGAGCCAGGCAATGTGCAAGAGAGGCGAGCGGTGGTGAGACGCCCCCTCCTTCGGGGGACGCGAGGAAAAGGATTCCTCCCTTCACCACACGTACACTCTGATGTGACCTCACGGTTGCTTTGACGCCTTTCCCAGGAGTATGAAGGCCAGTGTGACGGCCCTTTCATCATTTCTTGCCCAAGATAACGTCCATGCAGCCTCTCCTGAGAGGACCAACCCAGACCCTACCAACCTATCCACTGTAGTGTCACTCTCAGCCGCCCCTCCCCCAACTGGGAAGGTGCAGATGTACGCACAGATCCCACCCACCATGTCCACTTGACCCCAAGACTTGAGTCACCCTTGAAATACTACTTGGAGCCGAGTATGTCACAATAGGCCCTTGCTAACTTGAGAGTCAGGCTTCGCCATCAGACACCTCATGGCTGCCAACCCCGCGGTCAGCTCTGGAAAGCCCCGTGAGCTCACACAAGCTTTTCTTGCTCCCGGGAGAGGAATGTTCTCAGAGCCCAGGCTGTCCACGGCTTCCTTCGGGTTTTGCACTAAAGTCCAGGGAGTGGGAACAGGTGGCAGGCGTCCCTGAAACCTTAACCTGCTTCAGTGGGCAGCCTGAATTTCAGTCCAGTTAATCTACTGACATTCAGTCACGTCTTCTGAGACATGTATTTGTCCCAAATGTGCATACCTATAGAAAACACGTGTGTATTTTTTTCTCTTCCTGAGCTGCCCGCACCTTTCCATGGAATATCAACATTTTATTTTTCTCTTACCCTCTGAGCCCAGGTACGTTACTTGACTACTTATTAATAAAAACTATTCTGAAATGCTTTCAAAGTATTATGTAAATACTAAATAATTACCATTTGTTATAAACACAGCTTAAATGAGATGAATATTTCATATTCGACAAGTGCTGCAGTATTTATTTTTGGACTATTGGCTAGCTCGGGGCTGAGAGTACAACGAACTCACTAAATTAACTAAACGCAAAGTACTGTGCCTATTCCTTCAAATTCTAATTCCCAGGTTATGTGTAGAGAAAGTAAGGAGCCAGCAGGTTTTTTTTTTTTCTTGAGAACAGAAATAAGAGTTTCTTTATCTTTCCAATGACAAATGCTAAGTGATTTCTGTCAAATGCTAAACCAAGAAACACATTCCATCTTCTAATGCCTGCAGATAGTCTACCAGAGTCATTTCTTACGCATTTTAGTAAACCCAACCGTATCTTGCCTCTTTCTTACATAGGACATGCAGTTAATGTGTTCAGAGAAACACCTTTGAGTTTGATTCTGTCAGTTGCAATGTGATCTCACTAGAAATAGTCGGGCATCATAACCCTGTCAGGACCCTTAATAATTAAGTAGATGAGCACGCTAAATAGTCCCCACTCTGTTCCTACCATTTAGTCAGGACAGCAGACTGGTACTAAATGATGCTCAGTGACCTGACACAAGTAACTACAGAAGTGCCTAAGTTACTTCCAGGGTCCCCTATGGCAAATCTAACTTTATTCAACAATAATTCCTAATTGAAATGAAGTTCAACCAGGAAACTCCTCATTCAAGTAATCTTCAAAAACCGATGTTACTTCCTTTACATTGCCAGGATACTTATCAAAGTGACCGGAATTCATGCATCCTTTTCCCCTTGAAAATCTTAAGTTAACAGAGATCTCATTCTAACTCCCCAAAGCTAATGTGACTTAAGCCATAGACCCCAACTGCTGTTCCTAGAAGCCACAGTTCTGCATCCTGCATGATGATAGTGGCTTGGCCACAGTTATGTCATGGCTTCTATTAACGGAGTACTTGTTTTTTGCTGTGCTAGGTGCTTTTATGTATTTTCTTATTTAATTCCCACAAGAACCAGTCAAGGCAGGCATTATTATCCTCATCTTACAGATGAAGGAACTTAGGAATGGGAAGGTTACCTCATAGTCACACAACTGATAAATATCAAGCACAACTCCATTGTTTAAAATTCGTGGTTTTAAAATTAAAGTCAGTTTTTCAGTTGCTGTGGTCATATGCTCATAAAACCTAGAGTGACATATAACCTTTTTTAAAACATGCAGGCTTTTAATCAATGAATTTATTGTTTCATAACAGAGAGGACAACTCTTGCGATTGTGAACACTGCTTCCCATAGTGATACACACTGTCAAATATGTCTACTCTGATCTAAAATTTCCATGAGGACATTTGCACTTCATGCTCTGACACAAAATTGATGGGCAATCTTATCTATATGTGCTTACCCCTACCATGAAACTAAGTTTTCATGTGCAAACCAGGGATAGAACTAAAGAATAATAATTTTTAGTTAACCATATGTCTCTTTTCAGGTACCATTAGTTTCTTTATAGAAAATATGCTCAATTATACAGATTCAAAGAGAATTACAGAATAAAGGATAGTAGCAAGAAGGGATGAACTTCCTGCTTTTCCCCTCTAGGAGGGAGAATTTACCCCTTCTTATTCATAATCTCTTTTCAGTCTCTCTCTAAGGTCAAGGGCTTGCAGTGGGTTCCAGACATATTAAGTGCCCACCAAAATCATGAGAAACAGCTCTATAGACTATGATAATTCTGATTGTTCTTTTTATTTCTTCTCATATAGTAAAGGTTCTTTATGGCATTCCCTATGCCATTTCACAACTGCCCCTGATTACAGAACACATACTCCTGCCCTCCACTGGAATGACAGAAACTCTGTGATGAGAAACCTAGGCAGCAGCCTGTCCAATTTTTACCACATACACGAATTCCCTCCACAGCAAGTGGTCTTTCAGCCTCTCCCCTGTTGCTTCTAAAGGTGACATATGTGACAAAAGTACAGAGAAATAAGATTTATCCTCTGAAAGTTAGTATAGATCAGGGGATTCTAAACAAAATGAATGAGATCTCTAAAAATATTTTTTTAATTGGCCATTTAGCTCTGGCTTGGCACTCCAAATTTGCTGGGGGTCCAACCTACAAAAGGTTCTGAACCTACACCAAGGAGGAAGGGACCCTGCCCCCCTGAGATGCCTTCCCTAAGCAGACAGAACTTTCTAATCTCATTTCTCCCTTTCCTGCCAGTGATTTCTTTCAGTAGAGAGGGGAACTCAGCACAGCTCATTCCCCTGTTGGGCAATGCCTCAAATTAAACAGAGAGCCACTTCCCTAGAATGTCCCTGGTGGCCCACACAGCTCCTCTATCCAACAGAGAATAAATCTAGTGGCCCCACCCTTTGTCTCATAGTCTATTATATTCTACCAAATTCTACTCCTCTTAACTAAGAACCCCCAGCCCTTTGACTGTTTCTCAAATGACACGGTTTGCAAGTGTCAGCGATAGGCAACCGTCAGTACCTTCCTCAACTTCCATCTCTCAGAACTGGACTGCATGGCAAAGGTGGGCTGATGGAGAAAGCTCGGTGACGTCAACGGTTCTCTACACATCACCTCTATTGAAAGAAGCTGAATGTGAAATTAGCATCTCTTGCAGGCACGCCCCACTAGCCATTTATCCTGTCACCTAAAGTCTCCATGCATTTCACATGTTCTGCTCTCAAGGTCCCTCAATCTGTTCATTTTTTTTCAGTTATATTTGGGAGTTCTAAGTCTAGTGGTCTTTATTTTCCTTATTCAATTATGTGTTATTATTTGATCCAACTTTCTAACCTGTTGAGTGAGCTCCTTTTGAACACATTAGGTCCCCTTACACAGGAGTGACCCCTCCAGTGCCCTGTCAGTCTAATTACTACCTCAAGGACATCCTCATCTCAGTCGTTGATAACAGCTTTCAACGAGAATGTGGTCACAGCAGGTTCTGTCAGCTCACTGCCCAGGATCTCTCTCCAGGTAGACAGCTGATGGCAAATGACTCTCTCAATGTACAGGGGGTAATTACAGAGGTTCACGTGTTCTCTACAGCAAATAAATATCTAGAGATCCAGTGATAGCTAAATTCACATTTTTACATCTAAGATTACATCTTTGACTTCCATGCCACTGTGAATATTTCTAGACCACACATTCATCCATTTATCCGACAATTTTCGAGTGTCTCCAGGCATTGTGCCAGGCAGGAGCACCACGACTGCGAGGTAGAATTACCAGTGTCCTCTGCCCACAGCACTGACAGATGTTAAATCTACTTACACAACTAATTACTTAAGTTCAATAGTGTTAAATTAAGCGCTGTGAAGGAAAAGAACAAACAACTTCAAAAAAAGCTTCCTTTCCTTGAAGAGGTAACATTTAAGCAGAGACCTGAAGCTCACGAGCCAGGCTCTGGGGTGGAAGAGTATGATTTTTTACAGCAGAAATAGCTCAGGAAGACCAAGTAGAAAGCGGCTTGTTCTAGGAGCAAGAAATGGACAGAGAGGCTGGAGCACAGTGAGCTGGGCAGAGGGGACGTGTGGCTGCCTGGTGGGCAGACGCCAGCACGCTTGGGTCCATGGGTCATATTAAAATTTTTGGATTTTGTTCTAAGAAATTGAGAAATCACAGAAAACTTGCAAGATCTGATTTGCACGTTTAAGAGTTCCTCTAGCTTTTTTGGCTGGTGTTGGAGACTATGGAAGAAAGACAAGGAATAAGCACAATTTTACTGTCCAGGTGTTGATTAAAGAGGGTATCCGGGGAGAGCAGGAAGTGGCTGGGAAGCTTTGAGTGGTCATGTGTCTACTATGGTTCCCTCGTTTCATTTAATTGATCAAGAACATATAACAGTTATGAGTTGGTGTGTGCAAAATAACATGGCCTCAATAACATAAAGCAGAATTGACAGAATTATAAGAAGAAAATGGCAAAAATTCAACAGTTTCAAGTATTGATGTCATACAGTCAATATTCCCTCTTAAGTGCATTTTAAAAGAAATGAGTAATTAAAGAAAAATTAATTAAAAACCCATACATTTACAATTTTTCAATATACTTTTAATAAAACATTGCTGAAAGAAGAACCTATCACAAGTTTTAGAAACTACATTAGAATACCAATGAACTAAGCATCTAATTAATTTTAGAAGTTAAAAAGAAAACACAATAAAATGTGTTTTAAAACACAATGTAAGGTGTTGTTTTTTTTTTTTAAAGGTGAACATAAGAACTTTTGGTAGAAAAAGTTCTAAAGCAGCTCTTAAGATTCCTGCCTCTGTGAGCACACACCTGATATAATCCCCATTTGCTGAATGTGGGTGGGCCTCACCCATCAGGTTAGCACCTCTAAATGAGGCTCTAGTGTCAGAGATGGAAAGCTCTCCTACTGGCCTGGAGCAAATAGCCATGCTGTGTATTGGCTATGGGGACCACATGACAAGAAACTGTTTGCATGTTCCAAGTTGAAAGTGGTCCCCAGTCACCAGCGAGCAAGAAAATGGAGACTTCATGTAACCAAGAGATAGTGGGTTCTACCAAAACCAGTGAGCTTGGGAGAGGATCCCGCACCTTAGATGGGGATCAGAACCCCGGCGAGAATCTTAATTTCAGAGCCTGGTGGGACCCTGAGCAGAGGATCCAGCTATGCCACACCTGGACGTAAGGTAATAAATGGGTTGCTCAAGGGGCTAATTTTGTGGTTATTTGTCACACAGCAATAAAATACTCATATAGAGATGACTTAATGTTATAGAAAACAGAGATACAAATACAGAAATTATCAAAGACAGTTGTTTAAAAAAAATACTAATAAAATAGACCAACCTTTGGCAATGTTAAGTATGAATAAAATAAAGAAAAATGAGTAGTATTAGGAATAAAATAAGTAGTACCAAGAATAAAAAAGTGAACATAACTTTAGATTTTACAGTTATTTAGAAGATAATAAAAGGATATTTTAAATAATTTTATACCAATGTCACCACTGGGGCTGATCTGAGTTCAGTGTCATCCTAACGGTAAGGGGGGAGGGAAAAGAGAAATAACATCAGTACAGACGTGTAGTTAGCCTTTTCCCTCAGTTCTTCCTCAAATGACAGCAGTGAAGGATCATAGGTCACTGAGATTTAAGAGTTTTATTAAAAATGTATTTTAGAAAGACAAAGAATGCCCCAATGAGGCACATGGTCCTAAGTGCTGTAACCAGCAAAAAGGCCACAAAAAAGAGAACCCAGAAGGGCAAAAAAAGGGCAAAAAAGTGGGAATGTCTGCCTTACATTTGGGCCGTAATGGGTGATTCCAAAAGCATTCCTCAGTGATTGGCAAATGAGGTCATTTTGATTGACACCTGGCTGCTATATAACTCTTTCTAGTGCACATGTGCGTACCCAGAATTCTGCTACCTTTGGGGCGTTCTTTGGGTGGCCCCCGGGCTGCCTTTGTTCTCCATTGTTGCTCAAGTCTGACTAGCTACCTAACCGAAACATATTAAAGCTTAGAAGAAATAAATTCTTAGAAAACGTAATTTACCAAATCTGACTCTAGAAGAAATAGAAATTGTGTCAGAATCAAAATCTTCTGACAATGAAAACAACAGGCCCAGAAAAACAGGTAAGTTCTACCAAATATTCAAGGAACACATAATTTCAGTCTTGTACAAACTATTTATTCCTAAGTAAAAGAAAAATAAAGGTCTTCAGAAGAAAAATCTCAATAAATATAGAAAAATATTAAATAAATATTCAATGTGCATTTATAATAAAAAATACCTTGGAAATAGAAGTGGAGTTCTAATAAAAAAGTTTCAAAATTCTATAGCAGTTATCGTATTAAATAAATATTGAAAATATTCTTTAAAATCAAGGATATATAACAGTACTCATTATTACATTATTATTTAAACATAGTAAGGTAAGATTAAGAAAAAACATAAAGACTAAAAAGGAAGAAACAGAATTTTCATTATTCTTAGATAATCTGACCATCTGAATAGAAAACTCAGGTAACTGATGACAAATTATTAGAATTAATAAGATAATTTAGCAAGCTGATACAAGATGAATATAAAAAAATCAGTTACTTTTTTATACCAGCAAAATAGCTAGTAAATGTAATTAAAATTATATCATTTAAAATAACATTAAAATACGAAGTACCTAAGAATAAATATGAGAAAAGATGTATAAGAGATACAGAGAAAATTATAAAATCATGTTGAAAGACTTTATAGAAGACTAAATAAATAAACATATATCGTGCTCATATATTGAATGAATTAAATAATACACATGTAAATTTTTCCCAAATTGATCTATCAATTTAATGTGATTCCAGTAAAAATGCTAGCTATTTTTTTATGGTTTTCATTTTTTGTGAAATGTGAGAAGCTGATACAAAATTTCTATGGCAAAGCAAACAACAAAGAATAAATTTCAAAGACTCTACTGAAGACAAAGAACAAGGTGGGGAGACTTGTTTTAGCAGCAGTTATATTAAGACATTGTGGTATTGGCACAGGAATGTATAAAGAGAAAAATGGAATGGAGAGCCCAGGAAGAGAACACTACTATAAGAAATTGTTTTAAAACCAAGTGGGCAGTGAAGACAGAGGAGGAAAGAGAAACTTTTTAGTAAATGATGTTTTAGGTAATCGATTATCTTGATGGGAAAAAAAATAAATAAAAATAAGCCCCTAGAGCATATCATAGTCAAGAAGATATTTCAGGTAAAGACTTTCATGTCATTGTAGGGAAGTATATTTTAGACATCAGGGCATGAGATCATTTCTTAAAAAGATACAAAAGAAGCAAAGAAAGAATGAAGAAAAAATAAATAACATACTACCTTAAAATTTTCTATTTATCAAAACATATAAAAAAAGTGAAAAGATAAGCCATAAACTGTGAGTGGACACAATGTGCAACCCATATAATTGACAAAAGAATAATATCTAATTTATCAACACTTCTACACGAAAGCAACAAATCAAGAGAAAAATAGGCACACAGACAAACTTGAAAAGGCATTTTGCAAAAAAGATACATGGTCCATAAATGTAAACAAAAAGTTAATCCCCTTAGTAATCAGAGGAATTCACAATAAAATCATAGTGTACATTTTGTACATATCACATTGATAAAAATGAGAAAATGTTGGCAATATTAAGTGTGGTGAAGATGTGGATAAACCAGAAATCTTATACAGTGCTGAAAGAGGTGTATATTAATATAACCACTTTGGAAAACTATTTAGTATTATGTAGCAAAATTGAACGTAAGCATACTCTATGTGTTATTATATGTACTTTAAATATATACCTTAGGGAAAGTCTTGCACATGCTCTCCAAAAGATAGGTACAAGAATGTTCATCTACATAAAAATGGATAAATCACATGTGATATCTTTTTATAATGATAAACTATACTATAGTTAAAATAAAAGGAACTACAATTATCTACATTTACTTGGATGAATCTCACAAACAATATGTTGAGCAAAAAAGCCAATCAATTTCCATTTGTTTAACGAATATGTATTCAGAAAATTAAAATACATAAAGGCATTATTTGGAAATTATCTTCTTAAATGCCTATCTCCCACATTAGATTATTTCTTTAGCTGTTGAATTGGTTAACTAACAAATGTTCACTAAGTATAAACTGCATACATGCATACACACACTATTAAAATTATGTTTCCTGCGTGACACTGTGAAATACTCTTGGATAAGCATCTATCTTTCCCAGCTTTGTTTCCACAGTATTTAGCACAGGGTATTATACATAATTTAGCCTGAGTTCCTCCCAAAGCAGAGCCTGAAACAGTCTTGGGTATGTAACTGTACCCCAACAGCCAAACCCTCTCCTTTAACTGCTGCCACACACACCCCGCCTCGATTTTAGGACTAACTGAAACTTAGCTTCTTTAATCCACATTTGTTCTGTTGTAATCACAAGTTGCCTAAAATCCTAACCAGAGACTCAGTAAGTTTGCAATGTTATTTAATCAATAATCTGTGACCTGTCACCCAACGATCTTAGGGGAACTAGAAATAACATCTTAACATAATATCTTTGTTCTTTCACATAAAATAATTAAAGAGAAAAAGTTCATGAGGCAATGATTTACAGGTTTGCTTTGTAGAAAAGAATGAGAAAGAACCAAGACCACCCCAGACGCATGTGATCATCCGATGGCGTTTCAAGGTCTGCGTGTTGAGATCTTATCATGATCCCGGAAACCCAAGACATTTACCTTAACTTCTCACATTCCACTTCTGGTGCTTAAAAACCCCTGAGTTCAACGAGCAAGATGGATTTGAGGCATTTCTAAGTCTCTCGTCTTCTTGGTTAGCTCCTTCTCAATCCTTTGTTCCAAACTCTGACGTTTAGGATTTTGGCTCTGTGGAGCATCCAGCACATGAACCTGAGTTTAGTAATAGGTGCAGTTTACTCGGAAAGCAAGACTAGGAAGCAGCAGTGAGAGAGAAAAAGTGGAAAGGAAAGAAATCTAATACAAAGATAAGTTATCAATTGGCTACTACTATGGACGACTGGCGAATTATTCCACTGGACCATCTGAGAAGCCTTAGAAAACACCTTCAGATTTTTCATTGTCTTTCCGGTGAAAGGTGGAAGCATTGATCCTTTTGTTTCTTACCCATGTGTTCAAGGACAGCCATGGCTTTAACTCTTCTTGAGTCTGAGTTGCACGTGGCAGAGTGTTTAGCAGATTTCTCTGGAAACCGAATCTGGAGTAAGATGTACTTGGCATGAAGCTTTAAACCAAGTGTTGAGGGACTCCACATTATGCTTGGTGATTGTCAGAGAAATAGCTACAATAAAGGATGGGAACCAGAAGATTTCTGGTGAGCGTTGAATTCAGACAGTCAACAAATAATGAATGAGGACAGCTGAAATGATGCAATTAGCTTGAATTTATGTTTAAAGTTACTCGGAAAGCAATCCCAGGAAACAGAAATAAAGCACTGGCAAAAGAATATCTTCTCTTTACATTCCACCTCTCAATTACAGAACATACAATACAAAGTAAATGTCATGTTTCCCCTTTATGTTTTTTTTCATAGCCAATACAATTGCACAAAAATTATTAGGAAGGCATAATTCACCGAAAGAGTGAACTGTATTAGCCCCAAATCTATCTACTTATACGTTAAATTCTGTATTTCCAACAAGTATCAGGAGCCATCTCAGGAGTTCACCTTTAAGTATAAATTATGGATTTAAAAGAGATTGAAATTAACAAAAGTATTGACACTTCATGATAGAAGTAACAGTTATTAAAAAAAATTAGATCTAATCTTTTAAATCTATTGTATCACAACTTCAGATCAAAATATTATATTAATGTATTTTCATTGTTACATAATGAAAAAAGAGAACATTTACTGAGGGTCTACTCTATGGCAGCCACTTTGCATGTGTTCTCTCATTTAATCAATGCTTTTTAGCACCATTTTTACTAAAAAATTATGCTCAATGAGAGCTAAATTTTCAAAGTTCTCATAATTATGAGTGGCAGAGTAAGATTTGGGAGCAAATCTCTCAAAAGTCAGAGTTCCTTTTGCTATGCCATTAAGTCTAGAAAGTGCTTAGAGAAGAAACTTATTTTAGGAAAGACAAAAATGCAAGGAGGTGGAGAAAATGAAAAAGAAATGTTGTCGAGGGCAGAGTGACATAGTGCAACTCACGGTTGGAAAACAACTAAGGTTAGTAAACACGTCAAGAGAATTTGTCCTGCAATGGTTATCGTGTTCGTAAAGGACTTACCAAAACCCAGAAATCAGGCTGTTCTTTATTTTTTTTTTCTTCCTAATGTTGACTATTGTTCAAATTATATAATTCATCACATTGGTAAAAAGTAGAACTTAAGATTCAGAATGTTTAATTTGGACTGTGTGCACAGCCTTTATACAATTTTACAACATGCTACATAAAGCACAATATTATTTTCTCTTTGTCATTTCTTTTTGACCTAGCTCTCAATTAATGAGCAAATAGACCTGTTTTTCTTCAAGAAATCAATGTTGTCTACAGCAATGCTACCCTGAACAAGTCCAATCCCGTCTGATTTTGGAAGCTAAGCAAGGTTGGGCCTGGTTAGTACTTGGATAGGAGACCACCTAGGAATACCAGGTGCTGTAGGCATAAAAAATTTAAGAAAATAAAATTTTAAAAAGTCAATATTTTTTCTAAAGCCATATATACATGATTTTCACTACAAATACTACAGGTACCTCACTGTCCAACTAGCTTCCCAAATTAAAAACTAAGAAAGGAAATAATAAATATCAATGTCGAACTCAATGAAATACCAAACATAAAAATGACAGAGAACACTGATGAAACCAAAAGCTAGTTCTTTGATAAGATCAATAAAATTGATAAACTTCTAGAGAGATTCATGAGACTAAAAGATACAAATTACCAATATCAGTAATATGAAAGGTGATATTAATACAGACTTTAGAGGTGCTAAAATAATAATAGGGGAATATTACTAACAACTTTATACCCATTAATCTCAAAACTTAGAAGAAAAAGACAAACTCTTTAAGACACCAACTACCAAAGCTTTGTCAAAAATAAATAAATAAATAGCCCTTTGCCTATTTAAGAAATTGAATTTATACTTTAAAAACCTTCCCACAAAGGAACTCTAGGCATAGATGGCTTCACTGGTGAATTATACCAAATAATTAAAGAAGGAATAATACCAACTCTGTACAAACTCTTCCAGAAAAATGAAGAGAAGGGAATACGTCCTAAATTATTCTAGAGTCCAGTGTTACTCTGTATCAATTTTTGAACTTAGAGAGAAAAAATAACTATAAACCAATATCTCTCATGAACATATATGCAAAATTTCTAAATAAATTTTAGGAAATCAAAACAAACAACATATAAATAAGATAATATGTCATGACCAGTGGGACTTCCAAGGAATGCAAAGTTGATTTAACATTTACAAATCAAACAAGGAAATTTCACCCTATTAGAAAAAAACTAAAACCATGCAATCATTTCAATAGGCTCAGAAAAAGCATTTAATGAAATGCAACATCCATGGATCTATGCTGAGTATATTTCTCCCCATAATAGGAACAGACAGGGACTTCCACAACCGAAAAAGGTCATCTACAAAAAACTTACAGTCACATTACGCTTAATGGTGAAAGATTGAACACTTCCCTTAAGGTCAAGAACAAGGCAAGGATGTTGATTTTCACAACTTTCATTCAACATTGTTCTGGAGTTTTAGCTAATTGGCATAAAGTGATATAAAGAAATGAGCCATCCAGACTGGAAAGAAAGAAGTAAAAGAATCTCTATTCACAGACAATGGGATGTAGAGAATTTGATGAAATCTATAAAGAAGCTATTAATAAGTGAATTTAGAAAGGTTGCAGGATACAAGATCAATGCACAAAAAAATACATTTCTATATATGAGCAACAAACAATCAAGAGCAAACATTAAATAATTACAGTTACAGCAGCAACAAGGTATAGGAAATACTGAGGGGAAAAAACCTGACAAAAGATGTAAATCTGTACGCCAAAAACTATTAAGCATCATTGAGAATAAGTAAAAGAAGGCCTAAAAAATGGATTCATATGTTGTATTCATAGGTTATTAAAACTAATTCTGTTAAGATGTTAATTTTCCCTACATTGATCTAGATAGATTCAATGCATTCCCAACCAATCAAAATGTCAGTAATACTTTTGAAGAAATTGACAAAGTGATTCTAAAATTCATATGGAAATGCAAAAATCTGGAGCCAAAACAACTTTGCCAAATAAGAATAAAGCGTCAGCTTAACACTACCTGGCTTCAGGACCTATAAAGCCATAGGAATTGTGACTGTGGTATTGGTGTGAAGAAAGACAAATAGATCAATGGGGCAGAATAAAGATTACAGAAATATAGCTACATTCATTTGGACAACTGATTTTCAGTAAAGGTACAGAAGTAATTTAATAGAAAAATATAGGACTTTTCAACAGATAGTGCATGTGCAAAAAAATGAACTTTGATTAATCTTTCATGCCATATATAAAAACTAACATAAAGTGGGTCATAAATCAAAATGTAAAACCTGAATTTATAAAACCTTTATGATAAAACATATAAGAAATCTTTGTGACCTTGGGTCAGACAAATTTTTCTTAGATACAGTGCCAAGATCACAATCCATCAAAAAATTTTACTTTATCAAAATTAAAGAGATGAAGAGAAATTAAAGGAATTATTAAGAGATAGAAAAGAATGAGGCTGAAAAGAATTATTAAGATATTAAAATTAAGAGAATAAAAAGATAAGCCTGTGATTCGAGAAAATATTTGCAAATCATATTTCTTATGAAGGACTTGAATGCAGAATATGTAACCAACTCAAAAGTCAATAATAAGAATAAAAACAACCAAATTAAAAAGTGGACAGAAGATTTGAATGGATACAAAGAAGTTATATTGATGGTAAATACTCTCAACATCATTAGTCATTAGGTAAATGCAAATCAAACCAAGATGTCACTAAACGTCTATTAGAATGTTGGCTAAAATTAAAAGACTATTGTTAACAAGTATTGACAAAGATATGGAGGGATTGGGACTCTATACCACTGGCAAGCATGTATGTAAAATGTATGACCACTTTGGAAAATATTTTGGCCATTTCCTAAGAATGTAACATACACCCTATTGTATAATTCAGCCATTCTGATTCTAGTTAATTATTGCAGAGAAATAAAAGCATATTTTCATAAAAAGCTTGGAATGTTCATAGCAGCTTTATTTGCAATAGCTCCAAACTGGAAATGAGCCAAATGTCCATCAGCAAATACCAGATCAGTGGTACATCCATGCAGCGGAATAGTACTCAGCAATAAAAGAAAATACTAATACATAAAACATGGGAAAATCTCAACGTAATCATGTTGAGGCATTTTTTAAATCTAGATTTAAAAAAAAATAATTAATGCATAAATTCATATAAACTCTAGCAAATGCAAATTACCCATAGTGATTTAAGCAGATCAGTGGTTGCCTTGAGATGGGAAGAAGGACCAGAGGGAGGAAGCATCACAGGCAGAGGAAATCTGTGGACCAGGGATATGTTCATTATTTTGAATGTGTTGATGATTACTCAGGCACGTACATTTGTCAAAGCTTATCCAATTGAACACTCAAATGTGTACAGTTTATGTCATTTATACTGAAATAAAAGTTCAGCTAGCTGGTTTCTCCCCGCTTCATCTAAGGTATATTTCTTGTCTTCCCATCACAACACTAGCAGTGAAGCTAAAACATAAAATAATGACATATTCACTTGTTTCCAATTGAGATGTAACTTGTTGCCAAGCTTTCCAGGAATCATGCTTGACTGTAAGATAAAAAATAACACATTACTCAAAAGACATAAAATTGTTCTTAAAATAAAAGAAAAGATGGGAATTCTCTCAGGGATCTATAACAAGGACCCTGTGGGATAAAACGAACATCTTAAATCTTTCCAGTAGATGCAGCAGTAAATCCCACAAGGTACTTCTTTCAGCATTTTTCAATATATTTGGGGATCTGGCATCAAAGCACATTTCAGTCTGAGCAGTTCTGCAGGGAACCAGATAATGTGTGGAATCTAAACAGCCCAGAGTTGGTCGATCTGCCTTTAAAAAAACAAAGATGCTTTAGCTATGTTCCTTGTAAATAACATAGAGCTGGGTTTTGTTTTAGGGGCCAATTGGAAAATTGTTTTTCTTTTAATAGCTGAATTAAACCCACTCACATTTCTCAATATGACTGATTTGTTTGATCTCAATTCTGTCATATTATTTTATGTGTAATATGCTATATTTGCTTTTCTTTTCTTTATTTGGTGTGTCTTCCTTCTTTGAAACATTTGTTTTGGTGTTTAGGAAGATTTGTATTTTTGTTCTAGTGGATGTTCCATATTTTTGTCATTTATAGTGCTGTTAATCTTTTTCTTTCTTATTTAATCTCTTACTATTTCGCCTGTCAGTTTAAAATGATATTCTCCAATACCAACCAATTACCTGTAACCGATTTAATGAGTTTATTCTTTCTCTCTCCTCAGTTTCAGTTACATCCTTTCCACTTTGTGAAACATATTTCCTTCACTATTGTTCTTCCACCAGTGTCCCCACCTCAGGTTTAATATTAGCTTTATACTTAAATATATTAAATTCTTGTCATCTTTTGCCAAGTTTCCAGTTATTTGTTGGTTGGATAAGCTCATTCTTAGTTGATTCTTCAGAAAATAATTGTGTGTACAGTATTCTTTGAGTTGTTGCATGTTCAAAACTGTTTTTGTTTTTATTCTTTTAAATAGTCTTGATACTTGAACATCTTGGCAGGATAAAAAAGAAATCCTTGGCCCACACTTTATTTCCTCGAATTTCTTAAAAACGTTGCTAGACTATTTCTTTCCCTTGTATGTTGCTCCAGATGAATCTGATGTTAACCTTACTTTTTTTTTTACTTTAATGTGATCTTTTTGCCTGGAGGCCCTGAGGATTTTTCTTTTTCCTTTGTTTCTTTGTATACATCATAGATAATTTTTCCTGGTCAAACTCCAGGTACTTGGTCATCTCTTTCAAGTAGACTTAAGTTTTCTCTTATTTACAGAAAGATGTCTTATAGTGTATCTTTAAATATTAGTTCTGTTCCACTGTTTTGGTTTTTTTCCTTTTTACATATTATATTAGTTTTGGGAATACAGTACAATGGTTAGATATTTATATAATTCATGAAGTGATTCCCCTGATTACTCTAGCACCCCTCTGGCTCTATATATAGCCTTTAAAGTGCTATTGATTATATGCCCTACACTGTATTCTATATCCCTGTGACTGTTTTGTAACTATTAATTTGTATTTCTTCATCCCTTCAACTTTTTCACCCAGCTCCCCAACCTCCCTCCCCTCTGGCCATCTGTATCTGAGTCTATTTTTGTTTAGTTTGTTCATTTCTTTTTCCTTATATTGTTTTTCTTTTTAAAAAACTCTATTATATATATAATAGACCTTCATTGCCTGCTGTTCACTTCTACTTTTTCTCTAACATTATTTTATATCTTTCTGTCTCATTTTCATTTTCTTTGCTGTTTTCTAGCTTCTTTGTTCATTATTATATTTCCATTTAACTCTGGTCTTTCTTGGTCTCTAATAATTTATTCTTTAATTTCTTTCTGAACTTAATTTTCCTCTTATTACGTTTATTCCTATTGGGGTTTTTTTTGCCCATTTTTAGTTTTGGTTTTAGCATTTTGATTGTGGATATTTTTAAAACCTCAGAATGCACATTAGGGAATATTTAGTTCAGAGTGTAGTATTCCTGTTTTCTGCTTTGTTGTTGGTTTTCAAGGTATAAATCTTATTAGCTGAAATATTTTTAATTTGAATTTTCTATTTTCTTATTTCACTAGCTTTGTATGGGGATAACTTGACATGTTTT
This sequence comes from Macroglossus sobrinus, assembly GCA_004027375.1. NCBI lineage: Eukaryota > Metazoa > Chordata > Mammalia > Chiroptera > Pteropodidae > Macroglossus > Macroglossus sobrinus. Next base: position 298,923 of record PVKZ01001718.1, read on the forward strand.
CTATTCCCAAGCACTTTTTGGACAAGGTTTCTAGTTCTTCTCTGTCTGTACATGTGAAGTGCAGTCTCTTTAATGTTGGTAGGGGGTGAAGTGTTAGTGTGTCTTGTTTATCTTATAATATTTATTATATCATTCTTGGCCTGCCCAGGTACCTCATACTCACTCCGAACTTCCTACATGTGGCAGGTTACACCTGTATTCTCTCTGGCAGGCTAATAAGAACATTGATCATGGAGAGTTCTGGAGAGTTTGCCGGAGGACATCTTAGCATACTGTGGCCTGATTTTATCCCTAGGGTCCTAAACAGAGACTTGAGATCAGCAATGACATCAAGCTACCAGTTTATGCCTTAATTTCCAAATAAATCCAAGAACAGATTGGAGTTTATTATAAAGCAGATTTTATGAAACTTGCCTCTTGTTATGTTCAATAAATCACAATCAAAGTAAAAAATGAATGGAAGAGATTTAATAAATATGTACAAATCAGCAGCAGATCCTGAATAAAGATTAAACCTATCCAGTGTCAATTCCATATAGGACCTATTCAAATCCTTTATTTACTAGTTATAAAATTTTGGGAAACTTAAGCGACTTTTATAAATCCTGATTTTTCTCTTTGTAACATGAAAATGATAATAGTTGTCATACGATACTTATAAATGTTATGTGAGAAAATGCATGGAAAGTACTTAACAGAATGTCTGGCACATTAGAGTTTACTATTACTTATTATTATTATTAACTACATTTCCAAAATGCAGTTGAACATAGATCTTCTGATTTTCTTAATTATAAAAGTAGCTATTACTTATTGAACCTGCTGATGTACCAGACATGTGTGCTTTACATATATTATCCTATTTTTTATTGCTAATAACCTGTGAGGTAGATGGTAGTCCAGTTTTACGAATGAGTAAACTGAGGTTGATAGGTTATGTCATTTGTCCTAGGTTACATGTCTGCTTAGTTGTTACAGAACCAGGATTTGTAGCAAGATTTATTTGACTCCAAAGCCCAAGATGCTGTCTAACTCCTCCCAGGTGACTGCTTCTTCCTCTGATTCCTTCGTCACTCATATTCTGAAACATCCAGTGCTTCGTGTTTTTATTTTGTTTTATTTGCTGTTCTCTGAGTTTTGGGGGTGATTCCCCAAGAGATTGCAGTGTGTTCTTGAAGAAAAGATTGTATGCATAGTATAGTACAGTATAGTATAGTGAATATAATTAATAAATATAATTAATATAATATAAATTAACCTCAGGATGGTGTAGTTCCTCTTCCTCAGGATGGTGCTATATTCCTGGAAAATTCTCAGTATTTGCTTTTTGACTTGACAAAATCAACTTGAATAATTTACACTTTTCTCTAGGAAAATACAGTTAATGACTTTCCTAGCTGTGTTCCATCATCTATAACCAAATGAACATTCTTTTAAGACAAATATCATGAATGTCATCTGCAGAAGGAATGTTAAATCCGAAAACAAAGGAGAATCCCAATATATAAAACACTAGACATACTTGGTTTTCTAAGACTTTTGAAACAACTTTGAGTTATTTGAGTTCAAAGTTTGTAGAATAATGTAAGTCCATGGATTTAGAAAGAAACTTTACAATTACTAAGACAATATTTTTACTGTAAACCCCAACGAGTCCTAGACATGTGGCCCTGTGACCGTTCACTCTGTGCTGTTGGCAGAGCCTACTTTCTAGAGTCTCTTTCGGGATCACAGCACACGCTCCGTTGACACCCACACTCCCATAGTCATGTGACTCTATGACCGCAGTGTCACCTCAGTGCCACAGGTTACTACCTCATAAGATGCTTTAGATATGCAGATTTTTAAAAGTTAAAACCCAAATAACTCCAGTCATCCAATAGAGAATAGGGCTTAATAGGTAAGGTGGTCAACAAAAATGCATTCACCTAATAGGCACTGTGCTAGTTGCTGAGGACACAAAGGCCAAAAAGACATAATTCTTGCTCTCAAGGAGACTGATACATGGACAAGTGTGCTAACAATTTACAGATGCTGTCTGTGATTTTAAAATGCACAGAGCACAGCAGGCATAAAGGGAAGAGTGGTCAAGTCTAGGTGGTGAATTACAAAAGCCTTTGTAGAGGAGGTTACACTGGAGCTAACTTTAGAAAGAAATCAGTATTGAAACAAGAAAGCAGAGATAGCCAGTGCAAGATTTTAATTTATGTCCCATCTCCCAATCCACTGATTTCCACCAGCCGAGAGGTGCAGGAGAACTGAGTGCCGTTCACCACTCATATTGCGTCTCTGTATATTCCAAACACCTGCTCCATTCCAACCACCTAGCATCCTCCCCTTCCTCTGGTCTGTGCAATATCGTATTTCACCTAAGATCCCTTTTTGCTCCAATATCACTCTGGTTTTCAATGTCTCAGATGATAATCTCATTAGAAAGCTGATGATAATATTCACATTTTCCAAAAACCAACTTTGAGTCTACCTGCTTGAGGAAGCAATCAAAATCTGCCCAGAAAGGAAGCAAATGACTTTCTATGCATTCAAGTGTAATGTCTACATGTTGCCTGTAATGTGTCATGTTGGATAAAACCATCTCTGAAGGGAAGACACACCTTCTTCACCTTTTGTTCTCCCATTCTTGAGTACCTAACACTTTACCTCATAGTCTGGGATAAAACCTTTGTCAGCTCTCAGCAAATACAACTTGTATTGAATCAATTAGTTAAACAGATTTTTTGTGTGCCTTAGTTTCTTTGCATATAAAATTAAAATCATCCTTGTCTCTTCTTATTTAAAGAATTGATGAGTAAGCTATCTGTCCCTTGAACCTAAAGCAAAAACAGCTATGCAATGGGACCTAAGTATCTGCTGAATGAGTAAGTGAAGAGGCTTAATTCTAAGACATTTGCAATGAGACATTATATATGAACTCAAAAAGTACTAGAGCTTTAATTAGAAATAGGCCTTATAGTAACTACTTATCTTTTAATAAAACATTTCTACAGTTTTTACAATTCTACATTAATAGTATTATTCAACAAGTAGGAGCAGAGAGAGTATTCTACCTGGAGGAGAGGTGATAAGCAGAATATAATTCCGGGACTTCTCCACGGGGTACATGTCCCCTTTACTAGGAATGACTATGAGTCTTGGAGGAATCTATGTGCCCAGTGAGAACAGCTTCCTGCTAAATGTTTGCCCCCACTGTACTTCAGAGAGGAAAGTCAAGGTAAAGTAGATTTTTAAAATTCATATAGAAAAATGCGTATACACAAGTAGCTAAACAATCTTTAAAAATAATAGAAAGTAGTATACTTGTTTATTACAAACAATTCCATAGTAAAAGTCATTATAAATAAAACAAAATTTTGGTGTCACAACAGACAAGTCAATGGAATTTTTAGAGAGTCTAGAAACAATACACACATATGGAGTCTTGGTAGGTGACAAAGATGGCACCAAAAATCTGTGAGAAAAAAATGCAATCTGCAAAAAGTAGACTGAGGATTAAGGTTCATCAAATAGAAAAAGTAAAATAAGATCGATGCCTTCATATCATACACAGAAAGAAACCCCATATATAAGAATTAAATATAAAAATGCAAAATTTAAAGCTACTTTTAGAAAAAATAGGGTAACATTAAAGATTTTGATAATGAGGATGGCTTAAGTCTCAAAATCACAACTCATGAAGAAAAAAACTGGCATATTTACTATATAAAAATTAAACATTTTGCCAACAGCAAAGGATACTTTAAGCAAATTTAAAAGGACAAATAAATGAGAAGGAAGAAATTTGCAGTGATATATCATTTAAAGAATTAGAATATGAAAGACTCAAAATAAATCAAGCAAACCAAGTCAAACATTCCAATATAAAAATTAGAAGGGTATGAACTGGCAATTCTCAGGAGAAATCCAAATTGCTAATAAATATAAATTGTTAATAAATATATAAGGATATGCTCAACTTCACTAACAATATGAATATAAAAATTAAATAATGGGATACAAATTCTTTATATTATCAGATTCATAAAAACGACTACATTCTATCAAGTGTTGGCAAGAACATAGGGGAACAGAAACTGTCACAAACTGCAAGAGGGAAAATAAATTAGTACAGCTTATTCAGCAGTTTTATTACACGTGGTAGATCGCAAAAAGCGTTGTGATCCATTATTTCTCCCTTTGAAATATGATTTTGCAGGTCCTGTCTTCAAGAGGTGGGTTCTCTCTCCTCTTCTCTTCTATCTAAGCAGACTTTTCATTCTGTTTTCCAACAGAATACAGCAGAAGCAGCATGTGTCACTGTAAAACCTAGGCCTCTTTCACTCCTTCCCTTGCTTCTTGTACCTGCCATGAGGACAAACCAACTGAATGAAAGGAGCCACAATGGAGCAGAGACTGCTGTCATAATTGAGGTGACCTCCTGCAGACAGCTTCCAGAAACCCAGCAGCTGATCACAGAGGCATGAGCGAAAGTAACTATAGTTAGTTTTCTATCCCAGAAGCAAGTGTTTTGTGTTCAGAAATCTCATTGTCTTCAGAAGGGCCACTGCGGACACAAAAGGCGTGCCCCATGACAGCACCTCCTGGAGTTCTCACTCAGATGCAAGGTGACAGCTCCCAAAGAGGATCTCAAATGACTTTAATGGTCATACCTATTGTGAAGCCTTTTGGTTTATCAGCAAAGGCTCTTAAGTTAATATTATTTGCTAAACTGTTTTCTCAAAATACTGCAGGTCTCTTATGCCCTTGAAAAAATCTTTCTCTTGGAACAATCTAAGAGGACTGAGTCTTCCATGATTTTCCTGGGAAATTCTTGGTTGAACTCAAGAATCAATGGTCAAAAGAAATAATCTCAGCTGCTGAGATAAAAAAGCTGGCACCCTAGCCTTTTATGCATTTTCAAACTATTAAAAATATTTCTAAACACTGAGATTAAAAACAACAATTTTATATGCATTTATTACTAAAGATAAAAATTCTGATGTGGATAACAAAAGGAGATAAAAGTCTAAATGGCCCACTTTTGAAGCCAACAACATCCTCTGGGCCAGTGATGTTCTTTTAATGAAGGAAAAATAACCATCATAATGAGAAAATCAACTGCTATTTATTATAATACATTAAAATTATTTTAGTGCTTAACATACATGATCTTCCTTAATATTTTAATAATTCTAATATATAGATGTTGTTATCTCCATTTTACAGATGATGAAGCTGGGGCAAAAAGGAGTTAAAGTCACTCCCCCACACAGTCACAAAGTCAGTAAACAGTGAAGCTTGGCTTTAAATAGAACTCTGACTCTGAAAAATTGTGCTCCTAAATTGTCACACACTATTGCATTAAAATAAACAAACATACACAAACATAAACAAAAACATTTTATAATGCTTTAAAGTCCAGAGAATCTTCTGCCATACTATATTTTATTTGATCCCTATAAAACACTTATTACTTCCATTTTACAGAGAAGCAGACAAAGGTTTACACCAGAAGTGTCTGTCCCAAAGTCATAAAATTTGTCTGTTGAAGAGCTAAGATTCAAAGTCAAGTTTTCAGTTCCCAAATTCCATGTCTTTTCCAGTAAGCTAGGCTCCCAAGTTCGTAAGCAGGTGTTATGGAGCACGGTGGACTATGCAATGGATTATCCCCAGAGTGTGGAAGAAGAGATGATGGATACAGGAATTTTCCCTGAGACTTGACTCAGACAAGCATTATGTAAGCCGCTGTGCAGGAAACACTTCAGAGGAAGCTCAGGCCTCTTGCAGTTCGATGGAGAAGGATCAGGACCCGACTCTGAGGCTCCTGAAATTAACAAAATAAACAAATGAGGGAAGAAGATGGAGACTGTTCTGGAGAGCAGGTGGGGTGGGCAAAATATTTGACCCAGTCTCTAAGTTCTCTTCCTCTGGTGCCTGGGCTGAGTAAGGACCAAGAGCAGAGAATAGAGTCAGAGTGAAAATATGGACAAAGCATATAAGATATGGGAGCTTGCTTGGGAAAAGTTCAGGATAACTAAATAGAACCATGTCTCACAGTGACTGTTAACTTTCCTCTTTTCTCACAAAGGTGGAGTGACCTTGGAAACGTTAATGTAATGTGAAAAATCAAGACAAAATGCAAATCCTTAACAAAATATTAGCAAACCAAATTCAACAGTAAATTAAAAGGACCATTCATCATCACCATGGGGTGTAAGGATGGTTCTAAATATGTAATACACCACATTAACAAAATAAAAAATAAAAATAATATGATCATCTCAACAGTTGCAGAAAAAGCATTTGACAAAATTCAGCATTCATTCATGTAAAAACATTCAACAAATTAGGTATAGATGAAGTATATCTCAACATAATAAAGGCAACATCACACACAGTGGTGAAAAACTGAAAGCTTTTCCTCTGAGATCAAGAACAAGTCAAGAGTGTTCACTCTCACCATTTTTATTCAACAGAGTACTGAAAGTCCTTGCCAGAGCAATTAGGCAAGAAAAAGAAATAAAGAAATCCAAATAGGAAGGGAAGAAGTAAAATGGTCTCTGTTTGCAGATGACATGATATTATATATAGAAAATTCTAAAGACTCCACCACAAAACTGTTAGAACTAATAAACAAAGTCAATAAACTTCCACAATAATTAGTTGCATTTCTATACACTAATAATAAACTACCAGAAAGAGAAATTTAAAAAAATCATTTGCAACGTCATCAAAAGGAATAAAATACTGAGGAATAAATTTAACCAAGAAGATGAAAGATTCTTATACTGAAAACTACAAGACGTTGATGAATGAAATTAAAGACGACACAAATAAATGGAAAGATATTCTGAGATCATGGATTGGAAGAATTAATACTGTTGAAATGTCCATCCTACCCAAAGTGATCTACAGATTCAGTGTAATCCCTATCAAAATTCCAATAGCTTTTTTCCCCCACAGAAATAGGACGATCTTAAAATTTGTATGGAACCACAAAAGACCCAGAACAGCTAAATCAATCTTGAGAGATAAGAAAAAATCTGGAGGTATCACACTTCCTGATCTCAAACTATATTACAAGGATATAGTCAAAACATATAGTACTGGCATAAAAACACATAGGTATGTGGAACAGAACATAGAGCCCAGAAATAAATCCATGTATTTAAGATCAATTTTTTTTTTTTACAAAGACACAAAGAATATACAACGGGAAAAGAATAGTCTCTTTAAATGTGTTGGGAAAACTGGACAGCTACATGCAAAAGAATGAAGCTGAATGCCTATCATACATTATACAGAAAAAATCTATTCAAAATGTACTAAAGACTTGAACATGAGACCCAAAGCTGTAATCTCCTGGAAGAAAACAGGGGGCAAGCTCCTCTTACAGTGAGATTTTTTTAAACACTGAAAAATAAGCAAAAACCAAAAGCAAAGGCAACAAAAGTGAAAATAAATAAGTGGGATTCAGTCAAACTAAAATGCTTCTGCACAGTAAGGGAGAACATCAATAAAATAAAAAGATAATCTATGGAATATGAGAAGATACTTGCAATAAGGAATTAATCTCCAAAATATATGAGAAAATGATACAACTCAATAGAAATAAATAAATAACTCAATTTTAAAAAGGGACAAAAGTCATGGACCTGGACCTTTTTCAAAGAAGATAAACAAATTGCCAACAGGTAAATTATAATGGTACTCAACATCACTAATCATCAGGAAAAAGCAAATCAAAACCACAATGAGGTATTACCTCATACCTGTTTGCATATTATCAAAAAGACAAGAGATAACAAACTCTGGCAAAGATGTGGAGAAAAAGGAACCACTGTGCTCTGTTGGTGGGAATGCAAACTGATACAGCTGTCACTGAAAACAGTGTGGTGTTTCTCAAGAAATTAAAAGTAGAACTACCATATGATCCAGCAACCGCACTTCTGGGTATGTATCCCAAGGAAATTAAACCATTATGTCAGAGATTTCTGTACTCCCGTGTTCATTACAGCATTATTGGTGATAGCCAAAGTATAGAAACAACCTGTCAACAGATGACTGGATAAAGTGTGTGTGTGTGTGTGTGTGTGTGTGTGTGCACATGCGCATGTGTGTGTACACACAATGAAATATTGTCCAGTCTTTAAAAAGAAGGAAATCTTGCCATTTGCAAAAATATGAATAAAGCTGGAGGGTATTACACAAAGTAAAATAGGCCAGACTGAAAAAAGACAAATACTTCATGGAATCACTTACATGTAAAAAACAAAAAACAAAAACAAAACAAAACAAAACAAAAGTCAAACTCATAGAAATGGATAGCAGAGGCTCTCTCCAGGGGTTGGGGTGAGGGTGTGGAGGAAATGAGGAAAGGTTGATAAGATAAGATAGTTATAAGATAAGAAGAAGGTCTGGGGATCTATATATAACGTGGTGACTATAGTTAATAACACTGAATTACATAACAAATTTGCTAAGATAGCAGAAAACCGTTCTCACACATGCAGAACCGGTAACTCTGATGAGGTGACGAATGTGTTAACTTGATTGTGGGAACCCTTCCACAACGCACATGTATATCAAGTCATCACGTTATACGCATTAAATATATTTCAATTTTATTTGTCAATTATACCTCCATAAACTAAAACAAGCAGACAAAAGATGGTAACATTTTTACCAAAATTGATTCCTGGCACTTTGATCACGATTAATCTTCCCCTTACGTTAGAGAGGATATTGCTGTGTGGAAACAGCAGATGAAATTGCTTCTGATCTTAATCTGAGGCTGCCTCAATTTTTGGAGTCTGGTGGAGGCTCAAAAAGCAAGTCAAACTTAAACGATTTATTTAAATGCTTTACTTTATAATGAGGACGCTGAGGATTATTGGCCCAGGCGTCCAGTGTGTGGTGGTAACCAGCACGGGGGCCGCCCCAGTCTGCCCCTGACCCAACTCTACAGTTGTGCTTCCCTCTCTGTCTCCCTGGTCAGGGAAATAAAAGTAGGGAGACAATGACACAACAACTAGGTGGCAGAGGCAGAAACAACTCTTCCTGGGAAGAGTGGTTTACTGAGTTATAACCTGCTCCCCAGCCCCAGGGGCAAGAGGCAAACATATTACCTTAATAATCTTTGGTTTCTAGATGCAGAAGCAGACGGAAGGAAATTGCCAGGCACTGGCTCACAAGCTGCACGTCAACCTGGGGCACGTGCCTTTCCCGGGGATGATGGCGGCGACTACTAATCACTGGCCACCTACGAGTGACAGCAGAGGCTGCAGGGGCCGGGCACCTGATGTCATTGTCAAGGGCTGAGGTGGTGACTAGGTCACCGCAGAACAGGGGTGAGTTGGGCCTTGAGGGATCAGCAACCTGGCCGCTGTCGGGGGAAGCGTGGTAATCCACCTGTGCCAGGCTCCCCACATGGAAATGGCCTCTGTGCCCGCCTCTGTCCCCACCAGGGCCTCTTGGGGCTCCTTCTCACTCAGAACGGGGCTCATCAGACTCCACGGCAGCTGCTCAACCCCCGCCCCGCCCCTCTGAGATGCGAAAGGTCTGTGCTAACGCAATAAGGGGATGCATATTTCCATGAGGAATTCATGCCCGGGCATAATTTTCACCCCGTGATTGAATTGGGTGAATACAAAATACTCAAAGCCTCATAAATAAATAGCTTTGGGGCTTTAATTTCTCAAAATGAGTTATGACTTTCCTGACTCCACATCACATTTCACCTACCTATGTTTGGAAGAAGCGGAGAGGAAAAAAAACCATCTTGAATATCTTAGACTCCGTGTCATCAGGCCTATTAATTTACTCTTTTCTTCCTCATCAACACAATTGGCTTCATCTGCACTTCCCTGGGTATCTTCCTGCAATTAAGTGTCTCTGGAAGGAAGAAGGGATAAAATGCAATCAATGCTGATGTGAAAAACGAGGGTTACAAGAATTCATGTTAAAAAGAAATAGATTTAAGTTCCCTAATTCCTCAAAATACCATACTTTATAACAAATGAAGAAGTTTGAAATGGGAAAGCAAAAATGTGCTGAAGATAATGAATAAAAAATGGGACCTTAATCTCTAAGACATAGGCTTTCCATGTTAGATCCTTGAAGAAAACTTAGAAATTTTTCAGAGTTTGACATTGGGCCTTTTGCTCACAGGTACTGATAGCTGAAGCAGGTGCCGGTGATCACCGTGCCATGAGGAAGGGCCAGGCCTCTTTGGTCACAAGGCCCTTGAGCAGTGACCAGGGTGAAATAAGTTAGCCAAGCAAATTTCTGGAAGAAAATAGTCATGCAGAAGGAACTGCAAATGCCAAGTCCCTGAGGTAGGCCGCTCAAGGACACCCAGGTAACCGCTGGGATTGGAGCGGAGTATGGGAGGGGAAGACTCGTCAGAAGTGGTGGGGAAAGGTTGCAAGGATCAAGGTCATACGAGGTCTCTTAGACCCACGGTAAAGCATTTGGTTTCACCAAATAAAAGGAGAGGCCATTGAAGGTGTGCAAAGGGATGACATCTGATTCAAATATGTAAAAGGTCACTCTGGCTACTGTGTGGAAGAAAGAAAAAAAAAAAAACAGGCCATTGCGGGGTGAGGGTAGAAGCAAGGAGACTCGTTAGGAGACTGCTGCAACCCAGCTGGGAAATCCTGGTAGCTGGGACCCGGGTGGGTACAGTGGAGCGGGGTGAAGTGCTCGGGTTCTAGCTGTGTTGTGACACTTGAGCAGACAGGATTGCTCATCGATCAAACGCAGGGTATGCGAGAAAGAGAGAGGTCAAGGACGAGAGTTTTCTGGCGTGGTGAGGAATGGATTTGCCATTTCCCAGGAGAGAGGGAGAGAGGAAGGTTCTGGGGAAGAAACTCAAGACTGCGGCTTTCGTTTTGCTTTTACTCACAGCCCTCTCTTTAACCCACTGTCTTTTTCACATGCTCCTTGGCCCCAACTTCACCATCTTCTCCTGATCCAGCTCCTCCCCGCTACGATGATCATTGTGCATCTTCTCACTATGCAGGAAACATCTGCCAAGTGTTATTTTCAGAAGGTGGTACCATGAGAACATTGGGATTATTTTTTATCTTAGACGTCAGCCATTGAGAAACACTGCTCTCACCTGAGCCATTCCTGTTTCAACGCAGGTTCTGATCTGCTGTAGAGAAAGTAAGAGACCTTTAAGACCCTTTGGAGAGAAACTCCTGGTCCTGCAGGAGGCTGACGCTGAAAAGAAAGGCCTGTGACACTTGCTGGGAGCCACAGATAAACATTTCCATGCTGAACTCATCCTGTCTCCCTGCAGCTCCTGGAGTCATTTTTTAATCATATCAGGCCCAGAAAGAAAGCTGCTTGTTAAAATGGTAAAGACTGTCCGTGGGAGGTGTCAAAAGTAACTTATTACCAACAATAAAGATAAGCTTACAAATTATTTTTTTGAAAAGTGAATTGGAGCAAACTAAAATGTATTCCTATGTTAATGTCACTCTCTGTTGCATTCTAGAGAGAATAGGGTCCAATTATAGCCAGCTCCTATGTTGGGAATGTCAGAACCTTGAGCATCCCCCTGAGAGCTAGTGCTCATGGGAATGGCAGCCATAGTGCGAATCACAAAAAAAAAAAAAAAAAAAAAAAAAGACCGAGGGCTGCTGACTTAGCTATCTAAGGGCAGCAGGGTGCAGGGACTCAGAAGAAATAGAGGGACAACCTACCTAAGTCTTTGCAAAGCTTAACATGTTATTGGAGACTCCAGATGTAAAGAGACCAAGGCCAGTTTCATGCTAGCATCTCCTGTATCCATGCGGTGCTGGGTTTATAGACCTGCCACTGCCTTTTCAGTGATCGCTCCCCTCGCTCATCATCTCCCTCCCCTCGCCTCGTCTCACACACAGGAGCAGCAGCTATCATCAAAGTTATTGATTGGTGCCTCAAGCAGGCAGGAGGTCGAACAAAGCAGTCTGATAAAGAAGCAGAGGCAGCTGCTTACCCAGTAGGATATGTAAGTAGGGATTTATGGCACAAAACTGATTTGCCTCCAACTAGCCTCAGATGGGAACCACAATGACATCATCATCAATGATAATAGTAGCCGTGGAAACATAAAAAATGGTTTCTGTGTGCTGGGCTCTTTCTCTCATTTAATTGTACCACAGCCTTGAGAGGCAGGTTCTCTTCACTCTTCATTGTCACAGATGAGAAAATCAAGGTATAGAGGGGTAAAATAATCTGTTTATAGTCACCCGCTAGTGAATGATGGAGCTTGGACTTCATGTCAGGTGTGTCTGACAATTCAGTGTGAACATGTAAGCTCTACTCTCTTAGCAAATTTCAATTATACCATACAGCAACTGTCAACTATAATTGTCATGTTACATGTTGGATCCTCACACCTTATTTATCTATTACTAAAAGTTTATACCCTTTTACCAACCTCTCCCAGCTTCCTCCTTCCTTCACTCACCTCCACCCTCCCTCACCCCTGGCAACCACTTTTCTACTCTATTTCTATGAGCCTGACTTTTGACTTCTTCTTTTTTTTTTTTTTTTAAGATTCTACATATAAGTGATATCATGCAGTCTTTGTCTTTCTCTGGTTTATTTTACTTAGCATAATGCCCTATATACCCAGAAGTGGAATTGCCAGATCATATGGTAGTTCTATTTTTAATTTCTTGAGGAAGCATCACACTGCTTTCCGTGGCAGCTGTATCAGTTTGCATTCCCACCAGCAGTGCATAAAGGTTCCTTTTTCTCCACATCCTTGCCGGTGTTTGTTATCTCTTGTCTTTTCGATAACAATCATGCGAACAGGTGTGAGGTGATAGCTCATTGTGGTTTCAATTTGCCTTTTCCTGATGATTGGTGATGTTGAGCACGTTTTCATGTACTTGTTGGCCATTTGTATGGCTACTTTGAAAAAAACATCAATTCAGGTTCTTTGCCCACTCTTTAATTAGGTTATTTGGGGGTCTTTTTGCTATTGAGTTGTATAAATTTCTCATTATATTTTGGATATTAATCCCTCATCAGATACGTGGCTTGCAAATATTTTTTCATATGTTGCCATTTCATTTTTAGTTTCCTTTGCTGTGTAAAAGCCTTTTAATCTGATGTAGTCCCATTTGTTTATTTTTGTTTTTGCTGCCTTTCCTTTAGAACTCAAATCCCCCCCCCAAAAAAAAAAATCAATACCAAGACCAATGTCAAGTTGCTTACACACCACCTATGATTTCTTCTAGGATTTTAGGGTTTAAGGTCTTAGGTTCAAGTCTTTATCTATTTTGAGTTGATTTGTGTGTGTAGTGTAAGGTAGGTTTCTGTCATTTTCCCAGATTTAAAATCCCCGTTTCATCCTCATTTCCTGCCCAGAGTGCTGTGAAAACCAATGCAGAATCAAATATTTGGATCTGAGTAAAAAATGTTAAAACTTCCATTTTAATCAAGTCATTTAAAAACACTTGTTACCAAGGGAAAAAAAATCTTGGTAATGCCAGAAGTGCTCAGAATAGCAAAATTAAATGCAAATAGTAATGTAAAACCTTACAGCTGGAGAGTATGTTACTGTATTTTACTTCAACATGTATATCTAGCCAATTCATAGGTTTAGCACTGCTTATCAATCACCTTTTGGTGGGTCATCCCCATCCCATCCTTCTAAGCTTCTCATGTCAGTCTCTCACCATTACAGCTCTTGTCATCTTCTGCTTGAATCCAGTCTCCAACTCTACTCTGAACCCAGCTGAAATTGGTTTGGTTTTCTGGCCTTGAGCATGCTTTTTGTGTTTGATGACGTGCTCCTTTTAAGACTTAAAATTTTGAAGCTTCTATGTATTCTCAGCCATAAATTATCCTATTTTAATTTATAAAATTACAGTTGCTTCCCAAGGCTATTTTTGTTGTGAGGTTGTTATTTTCTGGGCCTAAATTATGATAGCTGGCCTAATTATTGCAGGTCCAACACTGAGCCTGATTTATTATTGCTTTGTTTAGCTCCACCGAGGACTGACCTCAAATGCCTTTTCTTTTTAAAGCCGGAGAATTTAACAGTGTGATTGGATTGTTGAAGTAGTTTTTACCAGTGTCTCGGCTTTCATGTTCATCCTCACCATGCCTCCACCCCCAACTCACAGTCTGTTCTCAAGGTAGCAGCGAAGTGGGCCTTTAAAATCTTCCAAGGGCTTTATTTCACTCAGGAAAATAAACAAACAAACAAACAAAAAAACGAGTAAATCCTTAGGCACTACCAGGCCCTATGCGTTCTAGACCCCACTACACACCATGACGTGAACGAATCTCACAAACATAATGCAGGGCCAAAGAAGACACACACAAAAAACACACAAGGTATTATTCCAAAGGAATTTTTCAAAAACAGGCAAATAATGTGTGCCCTGGGTGTTGGCACATGGTATGCTCACTCTGTGATAATTCACTGTGACTTGTGTACCTACTCTCTGTGCTCTTTCCAGTAAAATGTTTTACTTCAGTAAAAATGCTTGCTAGAGAAAGAACAGGAAGTGAAGAAGTGCAAAAGAAAAGCATAAACAACTCTTCCAAGGAATTTTACTCTCAAGGAGAAAAAAAAATGGAGCAGTAACTGGAAGGAAGTAGAATTAAAAAAAAAAGTTAAAAAAGTTTCATTTGTTTTTCTTTAAGTGGGAGATACTAAAACATATGTATTGTGCTATGGGCTCTATCCTATATAAAGGAACTATTCAGTGTTTGAGAGAGGAGAAAACTGCTAGAAGAATGTCCTTGAGTTGTTAAGAGATGAGACCCAGGATAGAAGTGCAGGGGTGGACCCAGACAGGCGCATGGTCTAAAGGATTTTGCTGAGCATGACTGAATTCCAGGAGGAGTCTGAGGTCAGAGTAGGGTGGGAGACGAGGTCCAAACAGGAGATGTCAAGCGCTGTAATGGTGGGAGACTGACATGAGCAGCTTAGACTAATGGTGGTGACTGAATGAAACGGGCACGGAAACAGCGACTGGACTAGCTCGTCCCCAAGGGCTTTTAGGGGAAATTGGGCATTTATAAATTATAGCCTCTTTGGGGATTGGTCTCTGCTTATGGTGGTGGGGCCGACTGTGTTGTGATAGGAGGAAGGAAAAATAATGGCATTTTTTGTGGGCCTTACGTCACCTCTGGAGGAGGAGGAGGTCTTGAACTCATAATGAATCCCCAGACATGGAATTGTGGAGTTAAAAGGACATACACTCAAAATCTTGATGAATGCTGCCAAAGAGGTGATGAGAATTTAAACTTCTCTCCACATATGTCATAGTCGTTCCCCACGCCCTTGCCAGCACTGTGTTAAAGTTCATAATATTGACCAAACCTAGTAGGGGGAAAATAGCTAATTGTTTAAATTTGTTTTATCAATGAATATTGTAAACATCTTTTCATGCTTCTTTGGGAAATGCTGTTCATGACCTTTGCCCATTTTTCTTCTGGGTGTTTGTCTTTTCCTTGTTAAAGAATTCTTTGTTGATTAGGGAAGCAAGCCATTTGCATCATACCAATTGAAAATATGGTGTGTGTGTGTGTGTGTGTGTGTGTGTGTTTAATCACAAAGTCTGGGTTTCATTGGCATTCTTTAAAAGAAGTCATCACTTCATGTTCATAAAACTACATTATTGGTTTCCTTTAATGATTTTGTTTTCTTTTTTAATTATGAAATCTTTGCTATATCAGGAATTAATTTTGCTGAGATAGGAATACAGCTTTATTGCTTCTATTTCTTCTTTCGAAGAGGAGGCAGTGGTTCCATCACTGTTTCTAGAATAATCTGTTTTTCCTTAACCTACTTGAAATGCTAACTTTATCCTCCCCAGTTTTAAATGCTCCTGCCACTGGACCTGGAGGAGGGGCCGTCAGCACCCGGGCTCGCCCCATCACTCCATCATCGCCTCCCCCTCCATCATCGCCTCCTGCTCCATGTCCTGGGTACTTGGTGCTCACTCCACGTTTTGAATTGTGCCTAGAGCTACATTACTGAGACTTAGTGTATCTGTGTCTCTAATATAGTAATTTCCTACTTATCGCTGTTGACTGAAGATAAATGAGTGATCAGCAAATAATTAATGAGTCCGCTTTCTGCATCCATTATTAAAACAAATTTATTATCATAGGAACACTTTCTTAAGTAACTGGAAACAGTTGATCTTTGAAGATATTCACCGATGGTATATTCTTAAAGTCCTCACATATCCTCTCGCTCTCTTGTGTTTTTTCTCTCTGTGCATTTTCTAATAAAGTGCAATCTTTCTTAGTAATATCATGAAGCTATTCAGTTCAATGACCATTAGAAAATGTCTATCCAAATTATTAAAATATATGTTTTCATGATATGTTTTCTGGAACATTCATATGAATGGGATTCTCAATTGCCGACAAGGCTGGATAAAGGAAGCCTTACTGTAGTTACCAGTCCTTGTGTGATCGCACTGCACTTTTCCACAAAAAAAGGAAGAACGCCTTCAAGGTTATACCAACAGCAGCACCTACTCACACCTACACGTCAAGTATCCTGCTCTCTAACCTTTACACCTGATCTTACCCCCTGCCTTATCCTAACTTCTTATCCCTCAGTCCGGTTCTTTAATGCCAACGATTTTCAGCCACACAGGACCAAGACCTTGATCTCCTGCCCCTTACCCTCCTAGCCACGACACCCCAGTTCTTCACTATCGTGACTCTTGCACAGCCCTCAGCTTCCTGGCCCCATCTTCTTTGCCGAAAGTGCTCAGTGAAACCTTAGTTACATCTTTGCCTATTCAACACCAGCATCCAGGCAACTGAGTCTGCCTGGAGAAACGCGCGCACACACGCGCGCATGCACACACACATGCACGTGCACGGTCTGACTGGTCCCACTTAAGGTTTATAACCATGTACTTCAAGTGAACTCATGAGCTACACAGCAAGCCTCATTGCCGTAGCTTATTCACTCTTCTGCTCTCCTGGGCAATTATTTCAAACTTTTCTCCTCTCTTCTCCAAGCTTCCCTAACTCCTACCATCACGGTTGCCATTTCTCCCGTGTCTGAGGCGTGAATGCTGCCTTCCCTCTGGGGACGGGGATGGGCTGCAGCTGCTCCACAACCCTCTGGCCTGCTCAAGCACATCGCTGTGGCAACCGCCTTCATTTCTTTCCTTCTTTACAGGATAATTTCCATTAACATACAAACATACAGAAGTTACTCTTACCATAAAAAGCCCTATTCTAACCCCACGTGCTCCCAGCAACTGCCCCATTTCTCGACCCCCCTTCATAACAAAACTCCAATAAGAGCTGTTGACTCTTGCTGTCTCCACATCTTCTTCCATTCTCGCTTGGATCCCTCCAAGCAGAATTGTATCCTCACTGGGCCACCAAAACCATTATTTTCAATAACTGCTTTTCAGACGCACAATTAAAGCACCTCCATCAGTTGCTTAGAAGACAGAGTTTTGATCGCTCTGCTTCTGGTCTCATTCCCCACAGTCTGTGCTCTGCCCAGCAGGCAGACTGGGCCTTTCAAATGTCCAACAGAACATGCGCCTCCTCTGCTCTGAATTCCTTCTAGTAAGAAACCGAAGTTCTCACAGAGGCCTCTGAGATCCACCTCAGACTGTTCCCCATTCTCTCCTCCCTCACGGTACTCCAGCCTCACTGCCCCACCCCTCTGCTGCTCTTCGAGGGCATCAAGCTCATTCCCACCCCAAAGCCTTTGCAGTCCTTGTAAATTTTACCCGGAATGCTCTCTTCCTAGATCGCCAAATGGTTTACTCTCTCTTTTCAGTCAAGTGCTAACTTGACTGAATGATAACTTCTCAAAGAATCTCTTCCAGCCCATCTCCCTGTCTAAAATAGCATCCAACTCTATCCTGCCCCTCCCTCTCTCCCTTTCTCTTTCCTTCCTTCCTTCTTTCCTTCCTTCTTTCCTTCTTTCCTTCCTTCCTTTCTTCTTTCCTTCCTTCCTTCCTTCCTTCCTTCCTTCCTTCCTTCCTTCCTTCCTTCCTTTCTTCCTTCTTTCCCTCCTAGGTGTTTACTGTAGCTCATGACTAGCTAACATGATATTTTGTATTTAATGTATTTCCCCCTGCTTAGAATATAAGTTCCTTGAAGTTAGGGGGTTTGCCAGAACATTGTCTGTTACATAGAGGGTGCTCAATAAAATTTGCTGAATATATCATGCAGATATATTTACATAACTGTGCAATAATCTAATTATGATGTTTATTGTAATATTGTTTGCAAAAATTACAAAATAAGAAAACAATCTCTAATATTGGGAGGCTAGTTAAATACATTTTAAAAGTCTTAAAATAGAACACAGTGTCATTAAAA
This sequence comes from Macroglossus sobrinus, assembly GCA_004027375.1. Taxonomy (NCBI): domain Eukaryota; kingdom Metazoa; phylum Chordata; class Mammalia; order Chiroptera; family Pteropodidae; genus Macroglossus; species Macroglossus sobrinus. Next base: position 317,247 of record PVKZ01001718.1, read on the forward strand.
CGAATGAAATCTTGACATACTGTTATGAAAAATGTCTACAAATAAGTTGGGGGAAATGAGTGCAGAATAGAATGATTCCAAATTTTGTAATAAATCTAAATGTTTCTATATTTGCACAGTATGTTTTTATATTCATTTAAAAAATCTGGAAGGAAAAACACCATTTTGTTAAGTGGTCACCTCCAAAGAGTGGGATTTCAAATACAGAGTATTTTACTTTATACAATCTTGTTTTGTTTCAGTGTTCTAAACTTATATTAATTTTATAATGCAAATTAAAATATCTTTCAAAAGATAAAAAGGTACCAGAGATGAACGTTGTTTGTTGATGGTGCGAACGGGTCTGAGCAGGAGAGGCAGAGGTGGAAGTTATGGGATGGAGAGTGGGACGTGGTGTGCTCTCAGCAAGGAAGAGACAACAAAGCTTGTGCAAACAGGAATAATCAGGTTTGATGAGCAGCGTGTGCTCAGAGCCCCTACTGTGAGGAAGGGCAGCCTTAGTCACAGGTTACACACGTTTTCCAATCCTCAAAACTGACTCGCACGTTAGGCATTAGCTCTACAGGTAAGAAACATGAGGCTCAGAGAAACCAATTGCTTAAGATCCCCGAGCAAAGACCAGAAGCAATGGAGCTGGGGCTCAAATCTACACGCTGCCGGCCACACAAACGAGCCCCATAGACCAGGGTGGTGATAGCGGAAGAGAAACCCTGGACCTAGATTCCCAACCCAGGAGTGGGCTCCTTAGCAACCCCGTGGAGAATCACGTGGAGAACCCATGCAAACAGCTTATTCCCTCCCTGCTACAAAAATACTTCTGCCTGACTGGTGGGAGGTGTGAGGAGTGGCCCTGGGTGGGGAAAAGGGTGTCAGATGCTAAGTGTGCAGCTGGGCGGACAGTCGTGAAGGGAGGGAGGCAGCTTATGTGCAGACAAGCACCCTGGTGAACACAGAGGCCATGGGAAGGAAGGGCAGCAAGACAATAGCCGCTGCCTTTTGAGGAGGATCTACAGCATGTCAAGAACTTTATAAACATTATCTCAGTCTTCAGAACCTGAATAAGTAAATGAATGCTGTAACCACCATTTTACATAAGAAGAAACAGGCGCCAGGAGGCAAATCATTTACCCGAATGTATGCAGCTTGTGAGAGGTGGCACTAGGCCACCAACACACGGTCCTGACTGCATGCTATTTCCAAGACATGAAGCTGCCTCTGTGCATAGCGTAGGGGCCAGGTGTAAGGGGCCCAGGGCTGAAAAGTGAGCAAGGCACTGATGATGAAGAGGTAAGGGCCAGGGAGATGTAGAACAAGTGGTATTGGGACATGTTGGGGGACGCCTGGGCTGGCCATGGGAAGAAGTCACCACTGGCACTGGCTCTGTCCTGCCTTTGTGTAAGTGGGAGCAGAATATCCAAGGGTAGACAGTGAAAAATAATTTTCGGTGGGGAGGTTGCCATGTCTAATTTGGCTTTGCCAATGGAATCTGATTAGTATTCTTGAGCTTTCATTAGCATTTGAAGGAAATACCCAAATGACACAAAGCCAATTCTAGTAGCTGAGATTTCACATTTTAATTCAATTTCTCTAACGTAGTTAACCTGGTCGGCGCCTTTTCACAAACGATTTTGGGCCTCAACGAGCCAGTTATACAAGCACCTTCACGTTCCCCTCCACCGCACCAGGCCAGAGGACACGTCTCCTTGTACAGTGGATTTACATCACTCACTGCAGGGCTGGAGCACTGGAAGTGTTTTTCCCAGCCGTGGCTGGACCAGAGCCATGGTTGCAAGTGCAAACCCCTTAACATGATCCCCCTGTAACTGGCCCTTGGGCTGACACAACCCTGCCCCAGAAAGCAGCATTCTATTTCATCCTTGTAGCTTTTCCATTTTTGGTAGAACTGATAATGATACTAAGTATAAATAAACATATTCCCTGCCAGTCAAGTTTGTGGCTAGGTTTCTCAAAAAGAGCTGGCAAGCCCGGTGGCCAGTAATAATATTTATATTGAAATTCAGCTCTTGCTTCAGAGGGTGAGGGCAGTAATGGTCACAGAAGGAATTCCCTTCCCCGTGAACTATTCTTTTCACACGACTCAAGGAAGCAAGGGAGTATTTTGAGCCCAGAGTAAATCGTGAAGTAGTTACTCAGTTGCCTAGAATTAGGATCAACCCTTTAAAAACTCTTCTTATACCAAGACACTATGTTCATAGTCAAATTTCTCCAAACTATTTTTCGTTTCTAAAGAAAAATAAATTAACTGATACCTCAGCTTCCCTCGACTATTAAGGGCTTAAGGGCATTTTTGTCCAGGTCTTGATTCATTGACCTTATAAAAGAGTTGAACTTCTCGTTACACTGAAGAAAAAAAGTCTGGACTTTTAGCAAATATTTAAAATCTTTAAAAGTCCCCTTTAGTAAATATTTAAAATCAGTATTTTACCAGCTAAATGTCATAAAAGGTAGTTCAATTATTATGTTCCATGAAGAGATCAACATCAGTGCTTAAACCACTTTTTCTTTTTGGTAATAAAATCTAAAAATATTAAACAAGTATTATCCACGGAGAAGTGAACCTATGGGTTTTCATCCATACCTAATGCTTTCTAAACCGTGGGTTCAGGAGTATTAGAACACCACAGCATGAGAGAGCCAGGATTAGTCCGAAGCAGCAAGAGGAAAAATCCCCGTGTTTATTCTTGTTTCTGTGCACCTACCCTGACATATCCATGGCTGTGGAAAGTATTTTCTCCTTTCCAATAGTTTCTAGTTCAAACTTGAGATCAACTTCAGATCTACAGGGAAAATAACCTGCAAGTTCTCCTAGTGTTTGCAATATTGACACCTGTTACTAGGGCGTGTGAGACGGGCATGGAATCTCTTAAGTCCTACACTATAGAATTTTTAAAGTTTGTTTATTACTTGAAAGACACAAGAACATAGCCTGAGATAGGATGAAAGGAGGAATTCCGAGTTTCAGACAATATACCCTTCTCAACACCCTCACAGAGCACTGACAATTTGGAGGAAAGAAATAAGTGGAAAGGAATATTTCTTGGCAAAGCCTTCTTGGCATACACAGTCTGGCAGACCACATTTCAGAACAAGTTTATCTGTGCATATGAGAGATCTATTTCCCCGAATTCTCTTCCAGTAGTGCCCAAGCCCACTTAGGTTATAATGTGACTTTTTGAAATCTTTGCTTTGAGCAGAACTGAAGAATATTTTTACTAGAGTCTGATGTGTAGAAGTCAACAGTATACGACTTAGTACGTAATGTAATTGTGTGTGTCTTCCTGCTTTTTGTTTTCAGAAAGAACATTGTTCTTGGATGTAAAATGACCTTGAAAAGTACCTAGATAAGTGACTTCTCTCTTTTCCATAGAAGTGTCATGTTTCCATTGGGATAAAACAGGCTTTTGATGCAGCCAGTTAACCAGGGTGCTCCGTGGGCTTCCTCGTTCCATGTAACAGGGAGACAGGTGGAGGGCGAGGGGGAAACCAGCAGCACACCCAAGAACAAGACAAACTGCCAGGAGGCTCGGGTTCCCGCTTCAAAATTTTATGAAATATCAACGACAAGTATTCAGAGAAGTGGCATATTTTTCTGATACTATTTTGCAAAAGTGACATTTTGCTTTTAATAATCCTTTGAGAGTAATTTTATAAAACAAAAATGAGAAAGCACCTCGGCTCACGGAAGCCGTCTCCACTGCCATCTAGACAAACGAGAGTGAGTGAAGCCCTACCTCTTTCTTCATTTGTACTCATCTTAGTCACACTTTCTCCAAACTCCCTGGGTCTGTTCCCACCTTTCCATTTCCCCGCAACTACACTCTGTGCAGAGACGTTTTTACCTGTCTTTGCAACTTACCAAAGCAGTTTCTTCGATTCACCTCCTCGGCAAAACCTGCCTCCATCAGCCAACGTGGATGGAATTTTTCTCTCCATGCCTAGCTGTGGCAATTTAGGACAGTGCTCCTGGTGTCTCACCTCGTGCTGTCAGCCCTTGCCGTGCACGTAATCAGCATGTTATGGATGACCAGCAGCTTCCGAAGCTGGCTGCACATCAGACTCATTCGGAGCGCAGCACGAGGCCCCTTTCCAGGACTACGAAATCAGAATCTCTGGGATAGGGTCCTGATATGCATGGTTGGCATAAATCTACAACCGCTCCCAATGCTGGGTTGGGGAGCTGACGACCATGGTTGCGGTTTGTGCCTGTTCTGTTTTGTGTCCCTCACGGGTATCTGCATCTGCTTACGCGCACTGGGTGTTTTTAAGAAGGAAAATCAGATAACTTGCAGCACATCTGGCTGCATCTGTTGAAGTGCTGGTTCCCTGGCACAAGCCCAGCCAAGGATCCTGTGGCACGTGACCTGGGAATCTGCATTGCAGCAAGCTACTGCCCACCCACCACGTGACTCCCCGGCATAGGAGTCACTGGAATACCTATGGGGCCCAGGCAAGTCATGTCCATGAATGAGGCAAGCTGGGTGGGAGTGACCAGAGGGAAACCAATGTCCTGTATAAAGAGGTCGGCACTACCTGAGTTTGTTGCTATTTTGCTGTACTAGAAATAGATCCAGTATTGTCTAAGTTTTGAATTTTTCTTAAGCTAGAAATCCACAGAAATTCAATTTCTCACAATTCAAAGACAAAAACAAAAAACAAAAAACAAACAGTGGCTACGGGCGAGCTGTGCCCTCTGCCTTGAGGGGTTCGCCCGCGCACCGCAAATCCCTGGTAACTAATTGGTAACGTCACGTGAGACTGGGGGTCTGACCAAGTGACTTATGATGAATGACAGTGGAATTGTAGGCTTAGAAGTCCATTGATGTCTGAACGCCCCACTTTAAAATTCTACCCACCCTACAGTGATGACTCCGCAAACCATGTCATCTCTCCTCCAGATCTCCTGCCTGTGCTGCTCAAACCTGAACGTATTCTGGTTACCTTCATGAGGATGGAGGTAGCGCGCCCAAATGCAGCATGTCCCCAAATACAACTGTCATCCAACGCCATCCAGTCAAATGCTCTTTTCTTTGTTCCCTCAGTGAACATCGATACTATCCATCCAGCCTCTGAAGCCAGACACTTGGGTGTCATCCTTACTTCCTCACAGCCCTCTGTTGGATCCACCAAGTCTTGCTAATTCTTACCCCCTTAACGTTGATTAAACTTGTCTGTTTCTCTTTATCCTCACTGCCGATAACTTATTTGGGGCCAGCTCTTGCCTGAATTCCTAGAATGGCCACCCCTCCCTCCAGCTGGTTTTAGCCCCCTTCAATTCATTCTGCCTTTAAATTCACTGAAGCCAGAGTGGTCATCCTGAAATACAGATCTGATTAAGTCAATATCCTGAGAGCAATGAGGCACCATTAAAAGTTCAAATAGGGCCATATCATGTGGCTTGTGCCTGTTTTTCTCCATTCCTGCCTATCTTCTCGCTTTGCTCTTCCCCATCCCACACCTAAACTCTATGCACAGCCATGTGGAACTACCTTCACGTCTTCAAATGTTTTATTCTGTCCTGTCCTTGGGATCTTTGCAAGTGCAGTTCGTTCTGCCTGAAAACTCATCTCCTGTAGCAGTCCCCAAATTTCTACCACTTGGTTTAGCTATGCCTATTGGTCCTTAAAATCTCAGCTTAATCATTATAACCATCATCACACTGTTCTAAGGGCTTTTATACATATTATCTCATTGGATCTTTACAATAACCTTAAGAGGAAAGTACTATGATGACCATTTTTAGGGATGAGGACAGCTCTGTCACTAATCCCCAAAAGCTTCGTGTGAATCTCCAGAATGGGGTGGATGGTGCTTTTAAGTTCTGTAGTAGTACTTCATATTCTCCCCTTTCGTAGCACTCAACAAACTCTACTGCAATTCTGTTTCACCCATCTCTTCCAGTATGCTCTAAGCTCCTATGCATAGAAAGTAAAAAGGACTATGCCTTATAGTTGTATTCCCAGCATTCAGGACAATGTTGGTCAAATAATCACTTTACAGATTAATATACTAAATGATATCTGAATTGTTGTTCCACCTCTGAGTGTTCTCCACTGAACACACATTTTCTTTATAAACACTGCCAATCACTGTCATGTCTGCTATGCCGAGGACCATCCAACTCATGTATTAGAAAAGTGTGGTGAGGGGTAAGAAATAGGTATAAAAAGATTGACACACATGGATAAAAACTATAACGATGGTCAAATATCAACTTTCACTCTTCCCTCTCTCTTGACTCTAAATAAGTCCCTAAGTGCTTAACTACATCCCTTGCTCTCCATCCTCAACCATCATCCAAGGTCAGACCTGTCCTTCCTCTTGGCTCCCCATTCACTCAGGTAGCCACCTGAGACTCTGCACATCCATCCATCCACCCAGAAAGGTGGTTGAAATTGAGAATACAGAAATGAATAAGACTAAGTCCCTCTTCTCAAGGAAATGTCTACTAATTTTCCTGGGCCACAAAAAGGGCTCAATAAATGCGTGTTTTGACCCCTGCTCCCTGTTCAGAAAGGACTGTTATACCACCCGTGTGACTCCTGCAAGCTGTTACCTTTCTAGGCAAACTCCTTGCATTTTGACAATAACACTACAACTGTCTCATTACCAGCTGACTTGATTTGATAAAGGAAAATCCTGCTCTTTTTCTGCGGCCTGGGGCCCAACTAACCTCCCCTCCTTGGCTGAGAGTTGAACTTACTTGGAAGAGCATAAATTATTGAAAAATAAAATTTTAGTGGGATAAATGAATTTGGACATTGCATGAAGTTCATGGGAACTTCACCTTTGGGGAAAAAAACAGATCTTAAATGACAGATCTGGTGGCCTTCTCTTCATGTCGAAAGAAAAAGGGACCAAGACTAGCAAGTAGACGGTCATCTGTGGCTCGCACTCTAGAGGCCCGCTGCTGAATTGCCAGCCACGAGCTGTCTCTCACGGTCCACGTGGAGATCTAGAGAAACCCGATGCAAAGCAAAAGTCCCAGTAGCAAAAAATGACCAGTGTGAGGGCAGGAAGTTGTCTCAGTGCCCAAAATACCTCAACGGGTTCTTTTACATGTCAAAGCAATTACTCCTGAAAACGAGAGTAGTAAGAGTCAGCACACGTTAGTAATAAGAGGCATAGAATCTTAGTTAGAAACTTCTAGTTCCTTTATAAAGTTTGACAAACATCTACAGATTCCATCATTGTGATATCCTCTAAGGAAAGTTACACAATTTAACATGAAAATCAGGCTATGCCTAACCTAATTTTTAAACATTTCAAAAATCTAGTAAAATTAAATTCCCTACCTAGTACTACTAAAAAAGGGAACACGTATTTATTAAACAAAATAAAAATGAGTTACTCAGGGTCAAAACTGAATATTTGACAATAAAACATATTATGCATAAGAACATTTCAAGAGAATCTGAAACAAATATTTTTCTCCCCTTATTTTCAACAGCCTTTTCTAATACCTATAGGAAGGAAGAGATGAAAAACAAATGCCTGCTGGTCTGTAACTAATGATCCATTACTTTACTCAAGGGATTATGAAACAGGAAACCAAACACGTCAGTTTATTCATTAGTAGTCACGTGGGGAGGTGAGCACCTCTCTCAAACTAAGGTATCTTAGTTTGAATGGAGAATAACGAAGGAAGAAACCACCTAGAAATAAGTGACAGTAACTCACAGTGATACTAAAAATAAGAATCAAGTTAGAAGGTCTGTACTCAGTGACATCAGAGTATCCGTGTACCTCCCCAATCTTATAAATCGTGGAATATTTTTTGAGAGAAAGGAAAGTCTGGATCACCAAGGCCATCTGTTCTGTAGCTCCCTGGGTGGGGCAGATCCAAGCAGTGTGGAGACAAGGGAAGGCACGTGGCTAGCACTTTCACTGCCTGTCTTTCTACCCACAGAAGCTTTTAGCACCTTTATCAGAAGCCGAGCGATGCGAACTCTTTTGATGTTGGTCTCTGGATGTAGCTTTCAAGATCGTTCTTTGTTCCATTTCCCAAATTGTCAAACGGCGCCCGATAGGTGGTCTAGAGTGTGACTTTCAAACGTGTTCTATTAATATGCCCAAAACTGTTGCTGCAAAGGGGAAGAAAAACCACATCAACTGAATCCTGGCCTGTTCTTACTCATAATGTCATAAGTATATTTCCTGTGTCCTAAAGCCATATCAAATGATGTGCAAAACCATGTGAAATCTTCAGGTGAGTAAACCGATAGCTTTTAAGATACATGTTATTTACCATTATTAAAAGACATTTTTTTTCTTACAACAAAAACTACATACAGGAAGTGAAGGTCAGCAATAAAAAGATGTTGCCATTCTTTTTCGTTCTCTCTGGATTTCCTGTAGCATCCTGACGGCCATGAGCAACAGCAGGGCATTTGTAGACCCTTCGTGTGTTAAAACTTCTTCGTACTTCTCTAGAATATTTTTCTCATACATTTTTTTTGGCAAGGTCACTGTTATTCCCCATTTCATTGATGCCATATGGACATAACAATACCTACCTGGAACGATTATTCCTGAGGGTCATCAGATCATCCACATTAAGGACATAATGGTTAGGAACGTTCTTTACTTACTGAGTGCTCAAACCATGTCCGCTGTGATTAATATGCAAAAGTGTCAGCAACTATATTAAGGTTATCAGAAGTACATTTTAAACAGGCCAGTCTGGTCTGGGACTTCCTCTAGAACCAGATAATTATTCGAAAAAATGAAGACACTACTATTTCCATACACTGATCCACGTGCCTGGAATGCTTTCCCCTCCCCATTCCGACCCCTGCCCGCTCTACCGGGATGATTCTGAGTCTTCAAGCCCCAGCTTAGACTGCACTTCTTGCTGGGGTGAGCTGTCCCTGACCTCTCCCAAAGCTGGGGTACAGCATACCCACTGGAGTACTCCTCTATGTGCTCCACTGGGTATCACAATCACTTGCCTCTAGACCTGCTTCCCTACGGCATTAAAGCTTCGTGATGGCAGTGACTGTCTGTCTTTACACACACGCTACATCTTTAGCGGCTGGCGGACTGCCAAAAGATAGTGGGTGCTCAGTAAATATCTGTGATGCGATGACACCTGGGACCTGCAATCAGCCTGGCCAGTGCTAGAAGGACAGGTGTTCGCCCAGAGTGCGAGACTGCCAGGTGAGGAGATGGAGCAGCAGCGGCCACTGTCAGGGCCGGCTGAGCGTGAGGCCGGGAAACGGGATGTGGTGTCTCAGAAGCAGAGGGACCACGGGGCAGGGGTCCAGAGCAAATCAGCTTCTATCTGACCATGTAGGGTCATACCAGCAGAGCCGCATCCAGATTCACTGGTTCCAGATACGCAGATGCCAGGCTGCCGCGTGAGGAATGGGAGTCTGGGCTAACTACACCTGTCTCCAGCCTAAGAGATTCCTGACCAGGGTATCAGCAGAGAAACGTGGATCAGCAGGCCTTGCAGCTGGAATGACAGAGTCTAATGTCACCAAGACCCCAGAAGGGCTTACTTACCAGACAGTTGGGATATGCTGGGCACGTCTGGCCCAGCACAGAATTGCAGTGCTGAGGAAGAAACTTGGAGACTTTGGGCACAGCTGACGGAAAATGAACGGAAATGTTCTGATTTGTTATGGCAGCTGCATCACAGGAAGGGATGACTTTGGAATAGTAGCTGACGGCATGGAAGGAATTGAGAGAGAGGGCTGTGCTGGGAGCTCGAGTTTTGTATGTATCACCAACAGCGTTCTCGGAGGTGGAGCTGGACTGACCTTTAATAAAAAGAAACACAAATATCCATCAGTGGACACCACTCGGTAACTCTGAACCACTGTATTTAAAAGAAATTGTTCTCTATTTCATTTCTATGGATTAGAAACTTACACGACTGCTACACTTAAATGCTGTTGGAAAAACTAAGTGAACTTTTAGTAGCAACATGTAATTCAATACACATACTATAAATTCATGCTCATGGGTCATTAAAACACAGAGATTTTGGAGAAGCATCAGATCTCTGTCCCTGTGTGTGTGTGTGTGTGTGTGTGTGTGTGTGTATCTTCCATCATAATCAAAATTGTGACTGTCCCTATGAAGCAAGGAAGAATGTCAGAAAGAACTCCATTCACCTACAAATAAAGTTTGGTCGATTTTCTATTGGTGAACTGGGTTATGTCATTACATATCTATACTCTCTACACTACCTAGAAGGCAGAAAAATATGTAAAAATATATAATGAATGTTAACAGCCATGTCAGCACTGTCAATACCTACTGGACATTAATAGTAATAAAAGTAAAATTTTTTTTATTTTTATTTTAAATACAAATGGATCTGGAATATTCGTGAATATCTGCATTACAGCAAATGTGCACAGAGATTTATGGAAAAGGACAAGCAAAGGCAACTTATCGAAGTCTAAACTCAGCCGGATCAGCCTTTCTGTGTCACAGGTCAGACCTCAGCACAGAAACACTGTGGCTTCAGGTGCTCCTTTAACTTCTTCAGCCTTCAATCTACTGACCTCGGTGATGAGAGTGAAATTCAAAAGACTTAACTGATTTCAATGGTTCCGATCCTCTTTCAAAAACAACTTGGCAACGTGCTTTACGAGCTCTATCTGTCCGCATGTCCTCAAACCCATTCGTCACCGACTTCAGATATCCAGCCCGAGGAACAGTCCAGAATACAGAAAAGTCGACATATGGGGAAATATTTCCTATCATGTCGTATATAAAAGCACTGTCCCAATAAAGCTGGAAACACTAAATATGGGATGGCTAAGAAAACTATTCTACAAATTATTTTATAAACTCCTAAAATAATTAAAATGGTGATGAGGGCTGACAGTAAAAAAAAATTAAAGTTTATATGACACGATGTTAAGCAACAAAAGCAGGAGACAAAACCTGGTGTACAATATAATTATTACTGTAGAAAAATATACAAAGAAAAGGACTTGATTTAAAAAATGAACAGTTAGTTATTAGCTGGGTTAGTAAAAAAACTAACACTGCTTTTCAAATGGGAAAATGAATAAATAAAAATTAAAATGGGGGTTTTGACTCTATGACCTCCAAGCTCTCCTCCAGTCCCAACGTGCCACAGGTCGCTGGCTCCAGTACACCTGTGTGGTGCCAAGAGCAGCGGGTCTAGGTGATGCAACATGAAGAGACGCTGGGGCACAGAAAGGCCTGGCCCTACCACCCTGGAAAGAGGATTTCAGAGTTTCTGCAGAATATAAACAGGGAGAATGCAGAAGCAAGGAATGTATGTATAAGAAGTAACATTGATGGCCATATGCCTGTGTCCTGAACTCTTAGTCTGGGAAGATTTAATCATCCAGTAGGACATTGGCCACAGCCACTTTCAGGAGCTTAGCCACGGCTCCGGGCTACTTTTTTTCCATTCTCACTCCCCTCTTCCCTAAGGCAGGAGGAGAGTTTTAACTGACTGATAAAATACCTAAGGCTGATTTGATTATATGAACAAGGAGGGCTATCTTCTATTCTTGGCCTCCTTCCTCTTTTGACCTTGAACATCATCCCTGGCAACCTCGTTGGCGCCCTTGGCTTCCACTCCATCTGCACAGATGCACAGTATCGCCCTGACAGCACTCAGATGACTAGAGGAAGCATCTCTGCTACTAATTTGTGAGCTCCATAAGAACAGGAACTGCACCTTATTTGTCCCACGTCCCCATCTGGGAAGCAGGGTCGTCTGAGCCAGAACTAAGGGATGAACTGGGAGTTAAGCAGGCACGGTGCGGGAAAGGCCGCACACGACAAAGGGAGGTGCTGAGGGGAAAGAGCAGAGCCCCTTAGAGACGTCAGCAGAAGGGTGACTCCATAGTAGGACACTGAGGAGATGGGTAGGGCATCGCCATCCGGGGCCTGACGTGCAGGACAGGGGTACAACCCCTCGCTGGTGTGCCACTGAACAGCGACCTTCAGGAATAGCAAGCACAGACGGGCCGGCATTCTCTCGCTCCGGCTCTGCTCTTTGCCGTCTCATTTCGGCAAGGACACGGGCATGCCTGGACTACATGGCACAGATGACAAAGAAGCCTCACGGCAGGTCAGCGTTTCACAATGAATATGCACATCGTGGATTGTTCTTAAGCACCTCCTGTGAAACGGGAATGACCAAGCCATGCAAAACATTCCTGTCTTCACGGAGTCGATATTCTGGTGGGAGAGGTCAGGCCATAAACACGCTGTGCAAGGAGAGCTTACGAGAAGGGGCTGGGTGCTGTGAAGGAAATGCAGCAGAGAAGGCGGGTAGGGAGCCCCAGCACGGCGTGCCGCTGGGGGGCAGCGTGCACCTCCAGCTGGGCGGTGGAGAAAGTGTCCCCGAGAAGGGGGCATTTCAGCAAAGACATGAACAAAGTCAGAAAACAAATATGTTAGATGCTCAAGACACAGTTAGTACTGAAATACTACAAACACCTCCCTTCCCTTTAGATCCGAGTCACATAAATAAAGTCACCGGTGTGCTTGTCATCTATCCGTCATGGTCGACCGTGAGCCCCGTCTCTAGGATAACACCTTGCTGGTGCCTGTGGCCAGCTGTGTACTGAAAGCAGATGACACCAGAGGGCTTGTGGGGGACTCTCCAGCCTCAATCCACTGCAGACCCGAGTATCAGCACGGCCTGTGGGGCCAGGTGGGGCTCACCTCTCGTAGCGTCTCCTGAGGGGCCCCCTGAGGCAGGAACAGGGTACACATTCAAGCACTTGTTGGCCAGGAATCTGATCCCTCTCACGGGTGAGTAAGTGTTTGTCAATACACTGTTTTCCCTTAGAAAGACAGAAAAAAAAAAATACACCTTTCTCAAGAAAGACAGTATGAACACTGCTGAATTCAATTGTTCATCCATCATCCAAGTTCTAAAGAATATAACAGAGCCTAAACTATAGGTTATTTAAATACAAGAAGAAATTGCTGAAAAGGATTCATGGTGATTCTTTAGGATGGGGAGGAATGATCTGCTTTTCCTCTATTGTTTTCCTTTGTTTACATATTCTAATAAATTCAAATAGGAAGGGTTCCTTTGGTCTGTCTTGTTCGAAGTTTCTTTCAGGACACCCTGCTGAAACAGAGCTGGGCTGCTCCCACACCCTGGAGTGCCTGCATCCAGCACACCCCTACTGGACTGCCAGTCACAACCATCACTCCTAGTAAAGCCCCGTTTTAAGATCCTCAGAAATAACAAAAGAAGAGTGAGGCAGATGATGGCAGGACCACGGGCCTGAGAACAGCACATATTTCATCCCTGTAATTAAATGATACACATCAGCGATGGGAGAAGTTCACCGACTCCCAATAAACGTCTGGGTGTTTGTTGCCGGTGGGTTCGGGCCTGTCCACTCTTCCAGCACCAGCCCTGGAGTAAATAACAGGTGCCCTCATCATACCTCCGTGCCATGATCGTGCCTGGGAGGGGGCGCTGGCTGGGCATCTGTTGCTTCTTACAGAACCTCCTATTGCTCTGCAGTGCTTCTGTAATCTAAAATACAGACAAACAGAAATCCACTTAGATTTTTTTCATATACACATACACACATCTGTTTAAAAAAGAAAATGCAGCATTAAGGCACTGTAGATGAGGATGAAATTCAATGGTTTGGGAGCTGAATACCTGGCTCATGACGGCTGGAGGGATCTGCTCCCGGATGTACTTCATATAATCCACTGTTGCCTCCAGAATGGAAGCTGCATCGTTCTTTCTCCCCTTTATACAGGGCAACAGAGTCCGCAGCTGCTCACAGCAGTACTTGATTCGTTCTCTGAGCAGAGCATGGTCATAAACAAGGCATAATCAGTCTCATTTTCTTCCTTGTACGCAACTCTTCCTCCTGGTATCCCCTTCAGAGGAGGCCGTTTCCCCACAGGCCAGCAGCCCCATGACCCCGGAGTCCCCGCCTTTCTGGGGGTGCCACTCACACGGCTCCCACCGACACTGTGCCGGTGGCAGCACCAGCTCGCTCGCCCCAGGCCTGCTGCAGTGTGCACACGCCCAGACCCTGGGCGGCACACAGCCCTCCTTTGTCTGTGGTTCCACTTTCTGCACTCAACCACGGTCCACAAATAAATATTAAGTAAAAACTTTCAGAATTAAACAATGCACAAGTTTTAAAATGTGTGCCGTTCTGAGTAGCGTGAAATCTCATGCCTCCTCCTCTGTCCCCTTGGGGACATTGCAAACCATCCCTTTGTGTAGCATATCCACGCTGCACTTACCACTTCCCAGTACTTAGCTGTGGTCTTCATGATCAGCGCAGTTATGAGAGACCACATTCACATAACTTCTATTACAGTACATTGTTATAATCATTCTATTTTATTTTCATTAATCTCTTACTCTGCCTAATTTATAAAGGAAGCTTTCTCATAGGTATGTATGTATAGGAAGAAAACAGTATAGAGAGGGTTTGGTACTATCTGTGGTTTCAGGCATCCTCTGGGGGTCCCATGGATAAGGGAGGACAATTGTACCTATCCCCACTGCCTATGGAAACCTAGAGTTGACTCCTCCCTCAGAGGAGAGAATCACGCAGACATAAGTAAATCCTTTTGCGATTCACGCTAGAAGCCTAGAAGGCAAAGAGTAGTCAGAATATTCATGTCGCTGTGACCTGGACCACATTTTCAACAACAGATCAGTGAGCATCTTGTAATGAATGTGTGGGCTTCACTTGTCACTGAAGTGGTAGGCAAGGACAGAACAAATAAACCAATATGCAAATGAGAACAACATCCGAGATCGTATCAGAAGGAAACTAACCTCAGCGTTTCATAGTTCCAACAGGAAATATGTAGAAAATATAAATTTAAGTCCATCTAAGCTTTGGTACCTTCACATTTTCATGTGTTCACTTAATAAACATTAAGCTCCTGCTCTGTGAATACTGCCTCGATGTATGAAGTGTCTGTGTGCACGGAGTGTCATTAGCTAGGACCATTGACAGACTACCAAACTTCTCTGAATGTCAGAATGGCAAGAAAAAAAAAATAATTCAAATAAAAATAATTCAAAAAAAATAATTCAATAGTTTGATATATAGCCAGTGAATAACTAAAATAGTCTGGATTAGTGGTGCTTTAATTAGGTTTTGAGTTCTGGGGGTATTCTGTGAAGGTGTCTTGGGGACTATTCTGAAAAGAAAGGGATGGAATTGTCAACAATTTGACAACGTATGTGAGGGGTTTTGGGACTTTTCACACATTTTAACATGGTACTTCCACTTATGAGGGTCTAAAACGCAGAACAAACTTTTTGTTATCTATTATGTTGTAGTGGTGTAGCAGTAAAATATGAAAAACAATCTGAATGTACAAAATAAGTAGCCGCTTAGGTAAGCTATAGTATATTAGCTTAGCACAATATTACCTTGCAGTGAAAATGATATCTTATAATGCTTACTGAGAAAAATAGGATATTTTTATAGGATACAAGTGTAAGAAACAAGACAGCAAATAAAATATGGTCCTAGTCATTAAACAAAGCAAAAATAAAGCATAGGAAAAAAAAACTAAAAGCAGAAACATCAATTAATAATTATTTCTGGATGGTTAAGCTATAGAAAATGTTATTTCTTCCTTTTATTTTCTATATTTTCCAAGTATTTTTGCTGAGCATGTCACTTTTATAGTGAAAAATTATATTAAATATTTTTCTAAAATTTACTAGGAAAATGTTCAAACAGAAAAATTGAAAGAATTAAGAATTCTGAATTTTTAAAAATTAAAAGAATTAAGAATTTTTATAGGGAGTACTTATATACTCACTACCTAGAGTCTGTGATGAACATTTACTGTCCTTGTTTGTCACATGTGAATCATCCCACTGGCCACACGTCAATTCATTTTATTATACTGAAGCATTTCTAAGTTAAATTGTAGACACTTCAGTACACTAAGCCCTGAAACATATCATTAGCTATGAGTTCAAATTATTTAGTTTCAGGTAAAGATAATGTAAAATAAAATATGCAAATCCTAAGGGAACTATTCTATAAGTTTCAACGAATGTGCAAAGCTACGTACCCGCAAACCCTAACCAACACTGTCACAACCCCTGCAAAGTCCTATGTTCCTTCCCAATCACATCCCATATAAGAGGTGACCACATTCCTGATATTTTTCCATCTCACGTTAGTGTTGTCTGTCCTTGAACTTCACATATAATTCTTACAGCCTGTCCCCTTTTATGTAAGGTTTCTTCCACCTGGCCTAATATTTTCAGACTTATCCATATGGCTATTTATATCAGTAGTTTACTCCTTTTTATTAATAGTATTCCATAATATAAACATGCCAGAGCATATTTGTCCATTCGCTTATGAACACTTTGGCTGTTTACAGTTTTTGGTCATTATGAATAAATCTGCTAGATCATGCTATATATTATTTTGTAAATTCAGGGTTTTATTCTTCTTGGGAAAATGTCTAGGAATAGAACTAATAGTTTATTTTATGAATTCTGGCAGAAATTTTCCCCAAAATAGTACCATTTTACACTCCCACCACCAATATATGAGAGTTCTTATTGTTCCAAATCTTTGATAACATTTAATATTGTCAGTAGTTTAATTTTAGCATTTGGCCTTTCTGAGGTATATGTGGCTTTAATTTGCATTTCCATGACAAATTATGTTGAACACTTTTTCTGTGCTTATAGAGCACTCGTATATCTTCCTTTGCACAGTATCTGTGCAAATATTTTACCTACACTTTAATTGAATTGAAGGTCTTTTTATCATTGAACTTCAGGAGTTCCTCTTACATCCTAATACCCATATGCTATATGTCATCAGTATATTTGTTTGCAAATACCTTCCCCAGTCCGTGGCATGCCTATTTATTTTCTTAGTGCTGCCTCTTGATAGCAAAAGTTTTAAATTTTGATGAGTCTAATTCACTCGTTCTTTTACAGTTGTTGCTTTTTGTGTCCTAAGGCACAGTTGCCTACCCCTCAGCTTCCGAAGATATTCTCCTATACTTTCTTCTAGAATTGTACTGTCCAGTATAGCAGCCATTAGCCACTGCATATTTAAATAGAAATTAAAATTAAATAAAATTTAAAATTTATTTCCTAAGTTGCAATGGCCACGTTTTGAATACTCAGTAACTACATGTGGCTAGTGGCTACAGCCCATGTATAACATTGCAGAAAGTTCTATGAAACAGTGCTAGTCAAGAAGCTTTAGTTTTAGCTTTTTAGTATAGCTCTAACTACACTCCATCTTGAATTAACTTTTATGACATAAGGGGTTATAGTTCATTGTTTTTCTAAGTGGATATGCAGTTGTTCCAGTACCATTTACCAAAAAAAAAAAAAAAAGCCTTATTTCCTAATTTGTTTGCTTTGGTGATTTGCTGAAAATCAAATGCACATACACGTGTGGGTCCAGTATTGGGCTTTTGTCTTCCATTGATCTGTCAACTTTCACGCTAATGCTAGTAACATACTGATCGTAGCTGTATACTAGGTCTTGAAGTCAGATAGTTTAACTCCTCCAACTTGGTTATGCTTTTTCATGACTGATTTATTCTAAATCCCTTTGTATTCTAAGTCCTTGTCATACATTTAAAAATAAGATTGTCAGTTTTTACCAAGAAATACCTAGTAGAATTACAGTTTAGATTCAAATAAACATATTTCAATTTAGTGAGACCTTACATCCTCACAATAGTGAGTCTTTCAATTCATGATTATGGTATAATGCACGATTTAGGTTTTCTTTAATTTCTCACGGCAATATTTTGAGTCATAAATGTACAGATTCTGTATATCTTTTTGCATATTTGTTCCTAAATATACTAAGCCTTTTTTTTTTTACTTTACCATAAATATGATTTTTAAAGTTTTTATTTTTCAATTGTTTGTGGCTTATAAACAATATAATTGACTTTTATACATTGACCTTATATCCTGAAACCTTGCTATATTCATCTTTTAGTTCTGGTAGTTGTTTTGTAGGTGTCTTAGGACTTTATATACATAAACAATCATGCCAACTATAATTAAGAGAGTTTTGCTTCTTTTCTAAACCGTATTTCTTTTATTTCTTTTTCTTATCATTAGGTAAGAAATGCAATGGCTAGGGAAATTTCTTTAATGATAAACAGAAGCAGCAAGACTGGGCATCCTTACTTTGTTCCAGAACTTATGAAAAAAATGGTCGAAGTTACATCCTTAAGTACAGTGTTCACTATAGGTTTTTCATAGATGCCCTTTAACAGATTGAGGAGATTCTCTTCCATATTTAATTTGCTGAAAGGTTACTTTATTAAATTTTGAAAGGGTATTGAATGTTGAATAATTTTTTGGAATCTGCTAGTCATGTGGTTTTTCTCATTGGTTGACTTTTCAACGTTATAATCAGCCTTGCATTTCTGGGGTAAACTTGGTGTGGTCGTGATGGAGTACGTATCTACACATTACTGATTTGATTTGCTAAAATCAGATTAAGTATTTTTATGTCTTAGTTAATGACTGGTCTGTGATTTTATTTTTTTATAATGTCTTTATCAGGTTTAGGGTTATGCTGGCCTCATGAAATAGATTAGAACTATTCTCTCCCCCATTTTCTGGAAGAATTTGTTTAAGATTGGTATTACTTCTTTAAATGTTTAACAGAATTAATCAGTAAAACCATCTGGCTTGATGTTTTATCTTTGGCAAGGATTCTGATAGCATTCAATATCTTTAATAAATAGTGCCATTCAGATTTTCTGCTTCATCTGGTATCAATTTTGATAAGTCGTGTTTTTCAAAACTTTGTCATTTCATCTAAGTTGTTGAATTTACTGGCATATAATTATTCAAAATATATCATTTTACATTAAAATGTTTATAGGAACTATAGCAATAATCCTCTTTCTTTCATTCATGATATGATAGAATATTTTTGGTCTCTCTCCTCACTTACCTGCCTTGTGCCCTTTCTACTTACTTTACTTTTCATTTTACTTTTCCTACTTTCTTAAGATAGACCCTAGGGTCACTAATTTTCAGACCTTTTACCTTTTCTAATTATAAGCATTTAAAATCACAGTATCTTCCATAAGCTTTGCTTGAGCTACAACTCACAAAATTTGAAATATTCTATTCTCATAATCATTGTTTGAAATATTTTCTATTTTTTCTTGTGATTATTTTTTTACCCATAGATTATTCAGAAGTATGTTTTTTAATTTCAAATATTTGAGTTTTTCTTTATATATAATTTGATTTAATTGTGGTCAGGGAACATATTCCTTATAAATTTAATTCTTTTAAATGTATTAAAATATATCATATCCCCCAGTACAGTTTATCTAAGTGAATGTACCAAGTACCTTTGAAAAGAATGAACATTGCCTACCCAGAACTACCATACTACCTAGAACAAGCCCAATCCAGTCTGATCTCAGAAGCTAAGCAGGGTCGGGCCTGGTTAATACTTGGATGGGAGAACACCTAGGAAGACCAGGTGCTGTAAGTGTAAAAAATAATAAAAAAATAAAAAATAAGGGATTGTAACCTGACAAGGTCCTTGCTATCTGTGAGGTCAACCAAGGGTTGCCTGGCATAAAAAAAGAGAGGAGGGGAAGGGAGGGGAGGGGAGGGGAAGGGA